>PVKU01000610.1:378617-439008 GCA_004027475.1 Anoura caudifer
AAAAAAAAAAAAAAAAAAAAAAAAAAAAAAAAAAAAAAAAAAAAAAAAAAAAAAAAAAAAAAAAAAAAAAAAAAAAAAAAAAAAAAAAAAAAAAAAAAAAAAAAAAAAAAAAAAAAAAAAAAAAAAAAAAAAAAAAAAAAAAAAAAAAAAAAAAAAAAAAAAAAAAAAAAAAAAAAAAAAAAAAAAAAAAAAAAAGGCTAAAAGAGTACATTTCCACCAAACCACCATTGCAAGACAAGCTAAAGAGATTGATTTAGGAAAATGAATAAAAAGAGAGAAAGAGAGAAACACAGCTACAGAGGGGAAAATGGCAATGAATAAGTACTTATCAATAATAAACTTAAATATAAATGGATTAAATACTCCAATCAAAAGAAATAGGGTAGCTGAATGGATAAGAAAACATGACGCCAATATATGCTGTCTACAAGATAACTGACCTTAGAACGAAAGATCTATATAAGCTGAAAGAGAATGGATGGAAAACAAAATTCCAAGCAAATAGACATGAAAAACAAAAGTTGGGGTAGCAATACTTCTATCAGACAAAATAGACTTCAAAACAAAGGCTATAAAAGAGACAAACCAGGTACTACATAATACCTAAGGGACTTGTCCAACAAGAGGATATAACCCTTGTAAATATATATGTACCAAACATAGGAGCACCTAAATATATAAGGGGAATCATGGAGGACTTCAAGAAAGATATCAGCAGCAACACAGTTAATATAGGGGATTTGAACACCCTGCTGACAAAAAAGTATAGATCTTCCTAACAAAGAATCAAAAAGGATATTATGACATTAAAGGACACTCTAGACCAAATGGATTTCATTGATATATACAGAATCTTTCACCTCAAAGAAGCAAAATACATTCTTTTCAAATGCACAAGGACATTTTTGAAAGACAGACCACATGGTAGAGAACAGAACAAGCCTCAGTACATTCAAGAAAAATGAAATTATATCAAGAACTTCCTCAGATCTCAATGGATTGCAACTAGAAACCAACCTCAAGGAAAAATTCAAAGATGTTCAAATACATAGAAAATGCATAACATGTTATGAAATGATGAATGGGTTAACAAAGAGATCAAGGTAGAAATTTTTAAAGTGTCTCAAAACAAATGATAATGAACAAACAACAACCCAAACCTGTGGAACACAGCAAATGCAGTCCTGAGAGAGAAGTTCATGGCAATACAAGCCTATCTTAAAAATAGAAGCATTTCAAATGAACAACTTAATCCTACATCAACAAGAACTGGAGAAACAACAGCAAACAAAGTCCAGAGAGAGTATAAGGAAGGAAATAATCAAGATCAAAGCAGAAATAAATGGCATAGAGACCAAAAAAGAATTCAAAGGATCAATAAATCCAGAGGCTGGTTCTTTGAAAACATAAACAAAAATGACAAACCTTCAACCATATTCATCAAGAAAAAAAACCAGAGCGGACTCAAATAAATAAAATCAGAAAAAAGGAGAAGTTACAATCAATTGCACAGAATACAAAGGATTGTAAGAACAACCTTATGCCAAGGAATTTCAAAACCTGGGAGAAATGGACAAATTTCCACAAACATACAATCTTCCACAACTGAATCAAGAACCAGAAGGCCTAAACAGAACAATAACTAGTGAAATTGAAGCATGATCAAAAAATTCCTGGTACACAAAAGCCCTGGGCCAGATGGGTTCACGGGCAAATTTTAACAAATATTTAAAGAAGAAGTAACTGCTATCCTCCTCAAACTCTCCAAAAATTGAAGAGGAGGTAAGACTTCCAAACTCTTTTTCAAGGCCAGTATTATTCTAATTCTAAAATCAGTTAAAGACACAAAAAAAGAAGGAAAACTACAGGCCAATATCTGCAATGAACATACATGCAAAAATCCTCAATGAAATAATGGAAATCCAGATCCAACAATACAATAAAAAAAATCATACATCATGATCAAGTGGGATTCATTCCAGGGATGTAAGATGGTACAATATTTGCAAATTAATAAACATAATACACAACATAAACAAAATCAAGGACAAAAATCACATGATCATATCAACAGAGGCTGAAGAAGCATTTAATAAAATCCAGCACACATTTATAATAAAAACACTCAGCAAAGTGGGAATAGAGGGAGCATAAGTCCACATAATAAATGCCACATACAAGAAACCTACAGCTAACATCATATTCAACATGGAAAAACTACAAGATTTCCTCTTAAGAACAGGACAAGACGAAGGTGCCTGCCTTTACCATTCTTATTCAGCATTGTAGTGGAAGTCCTAGCCACAGCAATCAGACAAGAAAAATAAATAAAAGGCATCCAAATTGGAACAGGGGAAGTAAAACTGTCATTATTTCCAGATGACATGATAGTGTATGTACAAAATCCTATAGACTCCACCAAAATACCACTCAACTGAAAAAGTGCATTTGGAATAATAGAGGGATGAAAAGTCAATATTCAGAGATGGAGAACATTTTTGTAAACCAACAATGAAATGTCAGAAACAGAAACTAGGAAAAAATCCCATTTTTATAGCAACAATAAAAACAAAGTACCTAGGAATAACTTAACCATGGATGTAAAAGATCTGTACTCAGAAAACTACACAACACTGAAGAAAGGAATTAAGAAAGACAAAAATAAGTGGAAGCATATATCATGTTCCTGGAATGGAAGAATTAACCTCACTAAAATGTCTATACTACTCAAAGCAATCTATAGATGCAATGCAATTCCTAATAAAAAAACTAAAGACATGTATCATGGATGTAGAATAAACATGTCAAAATTTTATATGGCACCAAAAAAGACCCCTAATAACCTCAGTAATCTTGAGAAAGAAGAACAAAGTAGAAGGGATCACCATACCTGTTATCCAACTATACTACAAGGCCACTGTAATCACAACAGTCCGGTACTGGCATGAGAACAGAAACATAGATCAATGGAACAGAATAGAGTGCCCGGAAATAAACCCAAGTCTGTAGAGTTAGTTAATATTTAAAAAAGGGGGCAGGATCATAAAATGGAATAAAATAGCCTCTTCAATATACGATATTGGGAGGACTGTACTGCTCCATGCAAAAGAAAAAAGAAAAAAGAAAGAAATGAAACTGCCAAATTCAACCATACGCCAGAATAAACTCAAGATAGATCAAAGACTTACATATGGGGTGTGACACCATAAAAGTCCTACAAGAAAACATAGGCATTGAAATTTCAGATATCCCATGTAGCAATATTTTTGCAAATATATCTCCAGGGCAAGGGAAATAAAAGAAAACATAAACAGGTGGGATTACAACAAATTAAAAAAGCTTCTGTATGGCTAAAGAAACCCATCATCAAAAATGAAAAGGGATCTGCTCATATGAGAGAACATATTTGCCAATGATATATCACATGAGGGTTTCATCTCCAAAAAAGATAAAGAACTCACAATATACACCACCAGTAATGCAAACAGTCCAATTAAAACATAGACAAAGAACTTTTGTTTATGGTACATTTACACAATGGAATTCTATGCAGCAGAAAGAAAGAAGGAGCTCCTACCCTTTGCCACAGCATGGATGGAACTGGAGAGCATTATGCTAAGTGAAATAAGCCAGGCAGTGAAACACAAATACCATATGATCTCACCTTTAACAGGAACCTAACCAGGAAAAAAAACAAACAAACAAGCATAATATAACCAAAGACACTAAAATTGAGAACAGGCTGACAGTCACCAGAGGGGAGAGGGGAGGGAATTTCAGGGGGAAAAGGGGAAGGGTTTAGAGCAACAAGTATAAAAGACACAAGGACAAAAAGTAGGGGGGGGTGGAAATGGGAGGGAGGTGGGGAGGGCTGGGGTGGTGGCCTGGGATGGGAGTAAAAGGCAGAAAACTGTACAAGAACAACAATTAAAATTAAAAAAAGAAAACATGGACAAAGAACCTGACTAGATACCTCTCCAAGAATGACATACAGAGGACCCACAGACATATAAAAAGATACTTCAACATCACTAGCCATCAAAGAGATGCAAATTAGAGCCACAGTGAACCCTGACTGGTGTGGCTCAGTGGATTGAGATCCAGTCTGTGAACCAAAGGGTTGCTGATTCTATTCCCAGTCAGCGCAATGCCTGGGCTGAGGGCCAGGTCTCCGGTAGGGGACATGTGAGAGGCAACCATACATCGATGTTTCTCTCCCACTTTTTCTCCCTCCCCTCCCCTCTCTCTAAAAATAGATAAATAAAATATTTGAAAAATAAATAAAACCACAATGAGATTATCACCTCACACTGGTCAGAATGGCTATCACAAACAAATCAACAAATAATAAATGTTGGAGAGGATGTGGCAAAAAGGAAACCTTAGTACACCATTTGTGGGAATGCAGACTGGTGCGGCCATTGTGGATAACAGTATGGAATTTCCTCAGAAAACTAAAAATGGAACTGTCTTTTGACCCAGCAATTCCACTGCTGGGATTATACCCTAAGAATCCCAAAACAGCTATTCAAAGAACCTCTGTACCTCAGTGTTCATAACAGCATTATTTACAGTAGCCAAGGGCTAGAAAAAGCCAAAGTGCCCATCAGTGAATCAGTGGATCAAAAAACTGTGGTGCATTTGCGTGATAGAACACTACACAGTAGAAAGGAAGGAGCTCCTAGCCTTTGTTACAGCATGGATGCAACTGGAGAGCATTCTGCTAAGTAAAGTAAGCCAAGCAGTGAAAGACAAATACCATATGATCTCACCTATAAGAAGAACCTAGTGAATAAAAACAAACTAATGAGCAAAACAGAACCAGAGGCATGGGAAAAAGGATCAGACTCAGAGAGACCTGAGGAGAGGGATTAAGGGGGTAATGATGGAAAGAAGGGGAAGGGACTAATCAAAGAACATGTATGAATGACCCAAGGACATGGACAGCAACATGGGATTGACTGTGGGTATGGGGGTGTGGGCTGGTGGAGGAGTGCAAAGGAGGAAAAATTGGCATAAGTGAAATAGAATAATGATACAAATTATTTTAAAAGAATAAAAAAAATTATTGATTTATAATATGATGTTGGAGGGGAGCAGAACAGATACCAAGGACCACCAGAAAGATGAACAGACAGGTCCTAGAGCAAATTAGACCTGAATCAGTGGGAGAGGCAAAAGTGATGAAACTGAATCTGTCCTACTTGGGGCACATCACGAGAAGGCAGAGTTCTTTGGAAAAGAAAATAATGCTGGGAAAAATAGAAGGCAGCAGGAAAAGAGGAGGACCAAATATGAGATGGACTGACTCCATAAAAGAAGGTATAGGTGAGAAGGGCTGTTGAGGACAGGACAATATGGGCAATACTCATTGGTAGAGTTGCCGAAAGTCAGAGCTGACTCAACTACATGTAAACGCACAAACACAAAGCAAACTTTTCCTATGGTCATGCCCTAAGCCTTCATGCTTGGCAAGCCCATCCTACCCTAAGATCAGACAACAATTAGCTACATTTTTTTGTCTTCTTTGTAAATATATTTTAACTTTCGCCTTTTAATCTACATAGTAGGAATTTTAGGATATGGTGTGAGGTTAGGACCTATCCTCCCCATACCCTAACAAATTAACCAATTATCACAGAACTATTAAGTAATACATCCTTGAGAAAGGTAGGTATAAAGTTTGGAAAGAAATTTTGATGTATCTAAAATAAAAATGTCCATTTAAAACCTGAATGTGGAATCTTTCTTTTGCTATCATCATTAATATGCTCCTGTACAGTGGTAAGCTATAAAATGGCTCATTTAATCACATTTAATTGAGTCTACAATTTTATCATTAATTCAGGCTTAAACTCTATAACAATACTATCTATTCTCTTCCCTCCCCTCTCATCATGGTGTTTAAGTTACCCCATAAGGTGGAACCACTAAAACAAATTCACCAATTGGAAAACATTTCTAAGAGATTAAAATGGGAATAGGATATTTGAATACAAATGGTATCACTTTCATGGAGGGAAGAGGGAAAATGTATTTTAAGAATAATATGCGAAGAGAAGCACTAGCATGCAGCAGAGATAAGGAACAGATGCAAGACTTGGAGTTATATGATTTCAGGTTCTAGTACAGACTCAGCCACTTACTTACTAGTTGTGTAGTTTACATTACTTAGGTATCTGACATTCACTTATATCATCCATAAAATGGGAATGACAATACCTACTGTATGTCCTCATGTTATTAAGAAAAATAAAGTCTGACAGTAAATGCAAAAGATACATTAAAACCCAAAAAGAAATCTATATGTGTTCACTATATATAAAATTTTACACAAATATAAGTGGATGATGGGTTCTATATCCTGGTCTGTAAATAAATTCATCATACATGTATTTAAATTTTCCACTTGGCTTGACATACTAATTCCAACAGAGAAAAGAAACTGGCTAGGCATTTCCTTGGGTCAGATAATAATTTGTGAGGATACTAAAATCCTGACTGATAAACAGCAAAATAAAGTAAATGAATGTAACATATATTTAAACGTATTATACAAATACTCATTGCACTCAACTCATCAACATAAACTTCACCAGACAATGAAATTGCTTTTCCAGCACCAGAAGGCAGCTAAGCATTGGGTTGGCCAAAAAATTCATTTACTTTATTCCAAACAATGGCTCTAGTAGTGCTAATTTAACTTCATTTGAAACAATTTTGATAGACTGCATTGTGACAGCTGTCAAATCACCTTGCATTAAAAAAAAAAACTTATGGAGGGGGGGTAGGTAGGGCAGGGGAGAGTAATGGGGGGGAAATGGGGACAACTGTAATTGAACAACAATAAAAAAATTAGCTCTGGCTGGTGTTGCTCAGTGGATTGAGCACCCTCATGCCAGTTCGATTCCCAGTCAGGGCACATGCCTGAGTTGCAGGCCAGGTCCCCAGTAGGGGGCGCATGAGAGGCAACCACACTTTGATGTTTATCTCCCTCTATTTCTCCCTCCCTTCCCCTCTCTAATAATAATGAAATAAAGTCTTAAAAAAAAAAAAGAAATTGCTACTTGAGGCAAATTTTAAAAAATTTAAAAAATAACAAAGGAATACTTATCAAAATTGGTGAATTTTTGTGTAGATATTTTAATATTGAAAATGGAAGAAAATATACTACATTTTCAGCATAGCATGCTTTATTATTTCAAGAAGGGTAAAAACACAACTGAAATGCAAATAAAGGTTTACACAGTGTACGGAGAAGGTGCTGTGACTGGTCAAAGGTATCAAAAGTGGTCTGCGAAGTTTCTTGGTACTAGTGACATTTTTGCCAAATAATTCTTTGCTGTGAGGCTGTCTTATGCATTGGAAGATGATTAGTAGCACCCCTGCTTTGAACCACTAGAAGCCAATAATGGGTGACAGAACACATACTCAAAATATCTAAATCAATAAAGTTATTCATGAAAAGGAAAAATGTGTTTTCCATTTTATGGAAAAAATGTAATGGACTTTTTGGCCAACCTAATAGATTACAAACAAATGATGTCTTTTATCTTAAATGATACCAACAGGGAGACAATTTAGTCCCAGTATAAGAACAATGATAACCTTACATTTTTGACAAGAAAAATGTACCTACATCTCACTTTAATCAAATAAGAGGTAAGTCAATAACCAAAAAGTGCTTGACTGACCAAAAAAGTTCCTAATGTAGGTAACCAAATGCAGTACTGTAATCAAAATATAGGAAGTATGTACCTGGTAAAAGAAGAAAAATAAAAATGACAAAGTTAAAGTTATTTTAACCATATAAATGTGTTATTTAGGAAAAAGAACCGGTAACTGATTGCTTTATTCAGAGCTCTGGTTACAGTATATGTGCTATATAAGTTTTTAGTACATGTATGTAAGTTGAAACTCTACTGGTAGTATTAGGGTGCTTTTTTTTTTTTTTTTTACTTCATACCACACTACTGAAATGAAAGAAGGTCCACAGAAAAACCATTAAAATCTTTTCCCAATTAGGGCTAGCACAATATCCTGGAATCACAAATCTCTCAATTCTCCCTTCTGATGACCCAGGCCACCATAACTAAAAACCTGTATCTCCTAAGATATGGGTGCTCTGGAGACCAATGCATCAGACAGATGCAATGAATGGGCTGCAAGTACTGTGAGTACACATGGAATTTGGTTGAAAACAGAGCACATCATCAGTAGGTAAGCAAGTGACTAGAGAAAGGGGATTACATTCTAAATCTGTTCCTGCTACTTCTTTAAGATTGGTAAAGCTATTTTGATACTGTGTAATACAGGTATTTTCTAACAGTGCCGGAGTTTTTCTCTTAAGCTAAAACCCCCATGCACAGAGCGCACAACTAAATAAGGAAGTGTCCAGAGTTTGAGTAGGCAGCCTCTCCTGCACAGATGTTGGCAATCTACGCCTTTACTCTTACCCTAAGAAACCTGCAATCATCATACCTGCCTAGTTAAGCATCTCTCAAGGGCCTTTCCCTGCAGAGGCAGGAAACAACAGGCTGAATGCTAGTGTGAAAGGTTACATTTTCTAACAATAAATCAGACTCACTTTTTTTGTTTAATTTTTCTTTTTGGCTAAGTAAAAAGCAGAATTTTTTTTGTAGTTGCTGTGTGTTAGTTATTTTTTCTTCAGTTAGCTGAGGCTTTAAGTTTCTATTTTTGGCAATTTGGAGCAGGCAATTTAAATGAACCAAACAATTTTATTTATATAGTCATTGTAATGGGTAGTTTTAGATATTACTTATAATTTACTGCCCATGAACCTGGGATACACAGTTCATTTACAGCATCCAGCAATTATTTAGCATTGGGAGAGATTAGGAGAGGAGAGAGAGAAAGAGCGAGGGGGAGGAACAGCGGAGGAGGGAAGGGTGGGGGGAAGGGAAGTGGGAAGAGCATGTGAGCACAAGATTTTGACAAAAGTAAAAAAATTTTCAGAGACCAATCTCTTTTGTGTCTTGTTTCTTGGAGCCTTCTGTCTGGCTAATGTAACTTAGGGATCTATATCTTTCTTCTATTCTCCAAGTGCTACTGCTACAAGACCTCTAGTCAACCCCAGTCATTTATTATTCTGGGTTCACATATGACATTTTGTAAGTCAATCTTTCTCTTGATTGTCTTTCCTTAACAGTCAGGATAATGTCTTTATTCATCTCTTGAATTTTGTTACATACCTGAATTATTTGCCATACTTTCCCTTTCTATATCCACCTACTTTGAAATTAGTGTGCACTCCTTCCTCCTTATTTTCAGCTACAACAGCTATCTTTGCACAGTAAAGAAAAGGTAATCTTGCCAATACCCTTGGCTGTTTACCCTTTTCAATTCTTAGCTTTCTACTGACACCCTGTCTAGCACATGCTCATATATATACATGGTCATGGAGTTCAAAACCAGATTACTAGGAAATGTAAATGATGATGGCAGTTTCAAAACAAGATATGCAAAAATCATTTTATACTACTCTACAGAGAGAACACTTTCCATGTAGCATGATGTGGCATAAATGTGCTCCTATTGCCATAATAAAACATTTTGAAATTATTTTTTAAAGTATACACATATGAATATAATTAAAATGCTGAGCAGTATTGTAAATGCAAAGTAATTTAGACAACAACCATGGTTGCTTTTTAATTATGTATTTATTTAATTTTAGAGAGGGGAAAAGGAGAGAGAAGGAGAGGGAGAGAAACATTGATGTGAGAAAGATAAAAACATTGATCAGTTGCCTCTCATATGCTCCCCTTTTGGACTAGGGTCCAAACCAACAACCTACGTATGTGCGTGCTCTGACCAGGAATTAAACTGGCAACCTTTCATTTTGCAGAATGACACCCAACCAACTGAGCTACACTGGCTAGGACCAACTTTGGTTGCTTTTTACTGAAAAACTAACATCTGTTTGTTATTAAAGTTATGCAGAGCAAAGAACTGAATTTCATTCCTGCAGTGGTTAAACTATGAAATGATATTGAACAGTGAAGTTAAAATCAGTTAAAACAAAACAGCTAACTTACAGTAATTTTTCAGCATACAAGTTAATCTAATTCCCCTTCCCCTTTCATCCACAGCACTATTGGTTAACAGGAATATGCCATAGTACAGCCATGTTCTGACAATCAGTTATTTATGCTGGATGGACTAGTAGTCTATTGCTTCTGCTTCCACCATTCCAGCTGCTACTATGTAAGCCATCCCAGTCTGCCTTTAATATGCTCCTCAACCTGTTGTATGGGATTCTCCAATAAGTACGTCAGTGCCACACTTCAAGGCTTGACATCAGTGTATACTTTTCAACTTCTTTTTGGAAGTTGATGATATTGTTTTACTCCCTGCTGTTCTTAAAAAATACTTTCTTTCCTCGCCTCTTGAGACACATCATGAACTGTGTTTATCCTCCATCTTCCTTAAGAATCTCTTCACAAGTTCTTTTCAAACCCCATCCTAAATGTAGGCATTATTCTCTGAGATTTTATCTGTAAGCCCTTCCACTTCTGCTCCAAAGGCTCTTTTTTGGATTCACCTAGTATCTTCTTGCAGATAGACAGTCTAGGTATGAATTTCTAACTGTATACTTAAAATCATCCAAGGTATGTTAGCACCTTTATAAACGCATCATTTTTATTCTGCTCTCTTCACTCCTGTAGGTAACACTCCTAACTTCCTTGTTTCCTGTCAACTTTCAACTATCTTGGCTTCAAAGCCTTTAGTTATTATCTGATTTTTTTTTCTCACTGGCTCATATTGTGTCAATTTCCCATTATACCACTGGTCTGTTCACTTCATTCACATTGCTATAAACAAGTTAAGGTACTCATCACATCTCACATGGAAGACAATAATAGCTACTTAATTGTTCTCCAATCCCTATTCCTTTCTCTAATGCATTCTGCACATTTCTACCAGATTAAGTGGCAGTTTATGATCATACTTCTTGGTACTGCAGAGTGGTAATCAATACTATATAACTACCACTAATGTGAAGGAAACCAAAGTTTTAGCACTGTGAAGTTGCCTTTGGACATGTTGATTTTAAGATGTTTATTAAGAAACAAAAGACACAGAAAGAACCTTTTACTCTTCTTGTCCTAAGATTCAGATGGAAAGGACTACTCCAAGAAGAGAATTTTGGGATGTGGCCTTAGCCTAATTAGTCTAAAATATAAATTTAGAATTAAGTTTGGTAAATAAGACACTTCAGGAAGGGGTCTGTTAGCTAGGTAATTCCTATGCCCCATGATTTTTCAGTTAAGAAAGGATTTTCCTACTTTGTGTGTTTCTCTATTCCTCAGCTACCTGTAAATTGCCCATTCTCCCTTCTGAAATATACTATCCACCCCATCTTTCTCCTTTGTCCAAAATGTCAACTATACCCAACATTGCATCACCATCTTTTGAATTTTCATGTATATGTGAATTCCCAATGCATGTATATTAAACATTTTATTTTCCTCTGTTAATTTCATTAGCCCAGCTAGAAGAACTTAGAAGATGGGAGATAAAGTGTAACTGGGAAGAAATTTCATTTCTTTAATGTGACCTTTTCTCCTTTTTTCCTTTGATTCAAAATGACCTCATCCCATACCCTGACTCACCTGCCTCCTTCTCCCTTGCACACCACTCCCTTAATCATTAAGATCTCAGGACAATGAGGACCTGGTCAGCATTAAACAATCTTAGGAACAAAGCCTTGGGCATGTTTATTACTCTTGAGACAGAGTTTCAAACAAATTAAAGATAACATCTATGGCTCAGTAGTGTTTCAGCTCCAGATCCAGAAAAGTGGACCAAGCTCACAGGCCACATTGGAAAACTAGGTGAAAGGGCATCATGGCTGACATCAAGACAAGATGCAATGATCAACCACCCCCTGCCCTAGTGTTGACCAATCAATACAGACCACAATCCCAACTCTACCATGATTATTGATTTTTACCCTATATAATCCATTCCCTAGAAGCCATTGACAAGCCAGGTCTTTGAGCACAAACTTACTTGTGACTCCAAGCATGGCGCCATTCCCTTAAAAATAAACATTTACTTTCTTGGCTGCAAGCTCCTATTCATATTTCATTGGACTTCGATGTGTATAGGCAAACAAATTCCTCTTTGGTCTGGTAACAAAAGCATTAGATTTTAGTCCCCACAAATTCCAAGGTCATCATGTTGCATAAAATTATCGTTCTATTAAATCTCTATGAAAAAGCCACAAAAATGTAATTAGAGTGGGATCTCACAGACACGATGATGTCAATCCTGGTAAAAATCACCTTTGAATGCCTTTCATTCCAGAAACAGAAACTGAGAGAGTTGGCCTTAGGTAGACAAGCAAAAGGTCATAGCTACTTTTGGTCTATATTCAAGTGCCATAAAATACAGCACCATTTTCCCAGATGATTGACTATCAAATGGCACTCAAAACAAGGAAGTGGACCAACAAAGTGGAAATAAGGAGTCAAGGTAAAGCCTCTCATTCATGCAGAATGAGTCATTAGTGACAGGGATATTAGAATTCTATGCCTTGCAAGCCAGCTGTTTTAGATTTGTATACCTTCGCTGTTTCTTCCTTAACAGAAGTCTTGAATAATTGATCAATGTTTCTGCTTGTGTTAAAGAAAGTAAAGCATCCCCAACCCTGTACCATGCTTGGGTATACCAAGGTAAGGGTTTTGACAACCTTATAAAACATCATTCTATAAAAGCAAGAAGTAGCATGGAATATGTAAATAACTGATGCCAAATTACTGGCAACTCTTTCTTAGAGAAAATCAACTAGAAGGTACATACATAGAATATTATTTTTATTTCACATTGACTTTAGGCAAATTGTCTCCATACCACTATGAGGAAGAAAAAGGCAAATGAGCAAGACAAGAGCACAATTGAGTAGATTTTAATTTGGTAGAAAAAATAAATTCAAGGTCTATTAATTATTGGATTGGTGTCAACTGAGTAGGGTATTTCTGGGAGTCAGCCCCAGGCATTTATTCTTGTTCCAGTCTTTTAAAACATATCAGTCACTCCAAAGATGTTTGAAGTAAACTTGTTAAATGTGAAAATGACAGAACACTTGAAGGGATTCTAATATAATAATATGACAAAATTGAGGTTCAAAGTTTTTACAACAGGTAGCAGTACTAAACTGAAATCAAAATGAATAAATAAACTTAATAAGGAGAAACACAAATCTTACAGGTAGTTAAAAAATTGCACAGGATCCAGCAGTTGAGATCATCCAACTAGAAAGTGGTTTATAAAAAAAGAAAGAAAAAAGACCCTGGTTGGTGTGGCTCAGTGGATTGAGTGTCGGCCTGCAAAACAAAGGGTTGCCAGTTTGATTCACAGTTAGGATTTGTGCCTGGGTTGCAGGCCAGGTCCCCAGTATGGGGCTAACCAGAGGCAACCATACTGGGTTTCCTTCTTTTCCTCCTTCCCTTCCTCATGGTCTAAAAATAAATAAATAAAATCTAAAAAAAAAGGAAATAGGACAGAGAGCCCAGAAATAAACCCAAGTCTCTACAGTCAATTAATATTGGACAAAGGGGACAGCAACATAAAATGGAGTAAAAATAGCCTCTTCAACAAGTGGTGTTGGGAGAATTGGACAGCTACATGCAAAAAAAATGAAACTTGAGCACCAACTTACACCATACACAAAAATAAATTCAAGCTGTATAAAAGATTTAAATATAAGCTGTGACACCATTAAAGTCCTAGAGGAGAACATAGGCAGAAAAATCTCAGATACTTCACGTAGCAACATTTTTACTGATATGTCCCCTAAAGCAAGGGACATAAAGGAAAGAATTAACAAATGGGGTCTCATCAAAATAAAAAGCTTCTGCACAGCTAAAGAAAATACTATGAACATAAAAAGAGAACCAACTGAATGGGAAAACATATTTGCCAATGATACCTCAGACAAGGGTTTAATCTCCAAAATATATAAGGAACTTACACAACTCCACTCTAAGAAGACAAGCAACCCAATTAAAAAATGGGCAAAGGACTTGAACAGACACTTCTCCAAGGAGGACATACAGAGGATCCAGAGACACATGAAAAGATGGTCAGCATCACTAGCTATCAGAGAGATGCAAATTAAAACCACAATGAGATACCACTTCACACCAGTCAGAATGGCCATCATAAACAAAGCAACAAACAAGTGTTGGAGAGGTTGTGGAGAAAAGGGGCCCAAGAGCACTGTCGGTGGGATTGCAGACTGGCACAACCACTATGGAAAGCAGTATGAAATTTTCTAAGAAAACTAAAAATGGATCTACCTTTTGACCCAGCATTTCCACTGCTAGGATTAGAACCCTGAAACACCAGTCCAAAAGAACCTATGCACCCCAATGTTCATAGCAGCACAATTTACAATAGCCAAGTGTTGGAAGCAACCTAGGTGCCCATCAGTAAATGAATGGATCAAAAAACTGTGGTCCATTTACACAATGGAGTTCTACCCAGCATAAAGAAAGAAGGAGCTCCTACCCTTCACAACAGCATGGATGGAACTGGAGAGCATCGTGCTAAGCAAAATAAGCCAGAAGGTGAAAGACAAATACCATATGATCTCACCTTTAATAGGAACCTAATCAACAAAACAAACAAACAAGCATAATATAACCAAAGACACTGAAATTGAGAACAGGCTGACAGTCACCAGAGGGGTGAGGGGAGGGAATTTCAGGGGGAAAGGGGAAGGGTTTGGAGCAGCAAGTATAAAGGACACATGGACAAAAACTAGAGGGGGTGGAAATGGGAGGGAGGTGGGGAGGGCTGGGGTGGTGGGCTGGGATGGGAGTAAAAGATAGAAAACTGTACAAGAACACCAATTAAAATTTAAAAAAAAAAATTTAAAAAGTGAAGATTTTACTTGACCACAGAACCAACATGTGCCCCCAGCAAGATGAAATTACTATATCAGCTGAAAATCTTAGTGTCATCAGTAATATAAAATGAGAACCTACACTCTAAACATTTGACCTTGACAGGTGGAGGGATGGGTTGAAAAATAAAAGAAAATCATATTAAAGTAACAATGAGATAATCACTTTATATTTGTCAGATCAGCAAATATTTAAAAGAATGACATGCATTGCCCAGTGCTGCAAGGGTATGAAAGGTTCTTGTCTTATGACAATGTTAGTAGTGGTAGTTTGCATAGATACACCCTTACTCAAAAACAATTTGACAAATTACATAAATATTATTTTAAAAGCATATTTTCTTTGGCACCAAATTTCCATTTTTAAAATAATTATTGTAAGAAAATATTCAGACAAGTGAGCACATAAATTAATAAAATAGAAAATAGAGATTTGACCTTTAAATCTACAATGCAGAAGGCATTATTCAATTACATTCTGCAAAAATCAGACTCTATTTGGCATATTAGGTTAAATAATGTCATATGACATTTTAGGAGGGTCACTGACAAATTATAATGAGTGAGAAACAGAGGAATTCTGATGGGGTCAGTAAATAAGGAATGGTTGAATAAAACCAGAATTATGTACCACAGAAAAGTAACTTTGAAAAAGTGAACCAAATGAAAAAAGCTTCAAATATCTGGATAAAAAACTATTAGGAAGAAGAAGTTAAGTCTTGGATTTCATATTTCCCCTTAGGGCAGAACTGGGTGAGAGTTTACCAGAAGACATCACAATTTAGTATGAAGAATATATTGTTAATGGGATAGAAGCCCACAGAAAGTACAGAATTCTGTCCTGGGACATTTATCTCTCATCTCAGGGGTGATATAGAAAGTACTACTGTATTTGAAAATGAGATTAAATTAGATGATTCTGTAAGGTCCCTTCCAACAAACAATATTTCATTATTCTATGAAGCAAGTGTTATCCCAAATTATAAGAGAATCACACTTCAGAGTTTTCTACCATTTTCCAATCTGCTAGTCATTCAGCATATTGCAGTTTGAATATTGTGCAAATAAAACTCCTGACTGCTATAACATTACTAAGAGGGTATTTTGAGTTCATTTGCTAATCATAATGATTGGTCTCACTGAGCCATATATGTTTTACCCCAATGTCCCAGGCTCAGGAGGCGTCTTTGCAAAATGGCTAGCTGGATTTAGGATTTTAGCATACAACCATGGAGTAGAGATTTTCTGATGTGGAGCTAAGGGACAAAACATACCTCATTAGACTATGAGCTAAACAGCTAAACCTTCTGCTTTAAAATCTTTCTCCTGCTATTCTATGATATGAATGAATGAATGTATATATGGATGCATGAATGTGTGTATGCATACATAATATATAAGTATGCATGCATCTATAAGACATGATACAGTAATAGAATAAAGGGGTAGGAAAGGAAGAGAGAAGTGACAACATAGTCATGTGAAGTATAAAACACTGCAACTAAAATAAGCTACTAGCAGTTTTCCAAATGGAAAATGAGAGGGAAGCCCTTCTTTATCAATGATGGGAAAAGGCAAGAGTACAAGGTAAAAGAGGAAAATAAAATCTCATGATCCTGGTGGCAGACAACTCAACAGAGAAGCTATAATCTGAGCTCTGTCATTATGATTTATTCCAACATAACATTTTTTCACGATAATCATCTCATTATTTGGCCACAATTTAAAATATTGGTCCAAAATAATCTCTCAAGCTGGGAAGCTTCACCAGGTAAGGGGTTATAGAGCACTCCAAATCAACAGAAGCCAGTATGAAGTTAATTATGCATTGGCAAATTAAGTTTTGCTGCTCATTAGTATTGGAAGATTATTGCATTCGGTTCCATGCCAGAGAACCTACAAAATACAAATAATGTCCATTTTCCTTCTCATTTCTTTGTTGTTCATGCAGCACATATTTATCTTAATGAGTACATGGCTTTTGAAATGATAGCTATAAAACAAAATAGCACTATTTCCATTTCAGAGTAATCAGTAATATCCAGCTTGAAATTTGTCCAGAACTAAAATGGTGCTAAGAAGAATCTGTCTTATTCCGATCTGTTCAAGATATGAAATTATGGCCTTAAAAACTACTACAAAATGATAAAAATGCTTCTTGCATGTGATATTAAAATTTATAATCAACCCAGTTTAACACAATGAAAGCAAAAATAAGCAGTGTTCACCTTTTGAGAAGACTGTAATCTATACACATTTGACTTTATTATCACCCAGGACCTATTTAAGCCCTTACAATATGATCTCTGTCTTTTCCCCTCTCCCGAAATTGTACTTTCAGCATCAGTAACATGACCAAGGCCAACAAATCCCATGACATACATTTTCATCTCAACTCACTTCTTTTCTCTTCATAAATTTAGATTGTTCATTAAGCCCCTTTTCCTGAAATTTTCTCCTCCATGGGCTTTCTAAATACTACGTTAGTACAATTCCCCCACCCAGCTTCTCTACCTTCCCCTTCTCTAGAAACTCTTATTTCTGTACTCAAATGAGGTGATCATCGAAGATCTTTCCTTGGCTTTCTTCCTTTCCTACACACTCTTCCCTAGTGATCTCTTTAAATCTCATAATTTTAATTATGTCTTTTGAGGGTATACCTGTAAAATGGATAATTATTGATACCCATTCAAAGCACATATGTTCACTCCCTATTAGGCAACTGTCTATACTTCAATTCAGAGAAGTTCACAAATAATTTCTCCCCAAACAGAATTGTTCCTTGGAACTTAATATTCTCTTATATTTCTTTTAAAAAAGGTATCATTATTCAGCAAGTCATTCTGTCTCAGAACTGTCCTTGATCTTTTCCTGTCCGTATTTTAAACAATCAGGTATGGTGAGCCACTTTCCTAACCTTGGTTGCACCTATTCTGTGTTAGGCTTTCTTTGCTTGAACTACTGTGGTAAACTAATAACTAGTTCCTCTTTCAGTTTTTCTTCCCTCTATTTCATTCATATCTGTCAGATCACTCTTCTCAAAACCACCTCAGATAATATTCCAGTTACTTAAAATTCTTCAATATCTCCCTTACTGCCTTACACATAAAGTCAAAACTCCTTAAAATAGCACTCAAGGCTGTTCTTGATATAGTCTCAAACTTCCTTTTCGGCAGAATTTCTCTAATTATAAATCCTATGCCTGACCAAGATAGACCACTCACTACTCCTCACATAGAGTCTGCACACTCTTCAGTTTGTACCTTAGTATAATTTGTACTCTCTACCTTGAATTCCAACCTTTTTTCTCACCCCCATCTTGCCTAGCCCCAAAGGCTATCCCAAGATCTCAACCTACTGGAATTGCACCAAGGAATTCTACCACTTCTATGAAGCCTTCCCAGGGCTCTAGCTAGAATTTGCCCCAAACATCTCTGAACTCCCAAAGTATTTTTTGTTCTGGATTTCAGGGTCCACTTTTATTGTTAAGGATAATGACAAATGATAGCAAATAGTGAAAGGGAAAGCAAATGGTTAATTGATGACTCATATCCTTAAGAGTACTTAATAAACTTTCCACAATTATCTTACAGAATAGTACATATTAACATATCATAATCTTTTTCATAAAAATAAATTTTTATTGCATTATTGGTAGCCATCTGTATATTACATAAAACACTAAAATAGTTACCTATTTATATATTTAAATTTGTAAGAAAACCTGCCATTGCCATATTAACTAAAACTAGGATTGAGATTAGAATAGTATAGCTTCTCATGCAACCAATAAACATTTAACGTATATACACAAGTAATTCCACCACCACCACCAACACCATTTTACTGGTACATGGTAAAGGCTGAGTTAATCTACAACATAGCAAAGTGAAAGAAGGACAAAAAGAAACAATTCTGTCACACGGTTGGCTAGGTCACTGACCTGAAAAGCTGTGAATATACTACTAGTCTTTAAAAATTTGTAATAATAACCACCAATATCAAAACAATCATCTTTCTTTTGCGTATCTTAAAACATAGTAATATCATCATGTATTTTCTATGCACCATCTCTGCCAATGCCCTAAATATATCTATACCTTTAAATTAAATTTGGTTGATAACTCTGCAATACTGAGAAATGCCATTTTATAAGTCAAAAAATAGAGCACAGAATGTTTATGTCATTGGTCAAGGTAAGAAAAAGCATCAGTGTTTTCTTATTCCCAATCTAGTGCTTTATCTAGGAGACCAGTAAGAGAAGCCAATTAGCAGGATGATGTTTCTTTTCTTTAGGCTTTTCAGAGGTAAAACAAAAAAAGGATGCAGGAAAGACAAATAAACAGGAAATTCCAAAGGAAAATGATGTATTCTACTATTATAGCTGAAAATACAGTAATGAAGGAGAAAAGAAAGACCCTGCAGAAGAGTGAAAAGAAAGAAAGGGAGGAAAACGGGAAAAGGAAATGGGGCACAACTGAAGACTTGCTTATTGCTGTTTTGTTCTGAGAATCAATTTTGAAGTCAGGTAAGTCAGTAAGTTTGGTGAGAAAACTAAAGCCAGCAAAGCATACAGAAAGTCAAAGGTACAAAGTCAAGCCACTTGGGAGGGAACATAAGCAAGTGGACAGAACACTGGAATATAATGAAATCTAGGTTCTAATCCTACCCAAACCATTTAATCTCCAGGTGATAACTGGCAAGTTATTGAAACCCCAAGGTCTCAGGTTCCTCATTTGTAAAATAAGTTTGGGCAGTACGGCATTCCTAGTATGTTCCAGAACTAAGAGTACACATATAATATAGGATTCGAAAAAACAAGGTCATGCCCAGCTTTGTGAAGGAAGATAGAAAACTGCCCCAAGCCTATAAAAGTGGCTATCTTGGACAGGCCTATCAGATAACAAGGAATCGGTATAATCTGGAATCTAAATTCACTTCTATTCAACTAATCTAATTTAACACAATAATCACTAACGAGGCATTTCTACAGTATGATGTATGCTAAGAAAAAGGAGACTGTAAAAGAAAAACTGAAGATAAAGGGGGAAATAAATGAGAAGGGCTCTGAAAAAAAAAAAGGTTTAAAAACAACAATAAATTAGTCATCATGTGTCAATAATACCTGGAGCTAAAACACTTAGGCCCTTCTCAAGAACAATGTGTTCGGAGTAAGAAAAGAGCTGATTTTTTATGTTAAATGGTAGAAATAGCTAGAAAAGAAGCTCTCATTTTTATTGACATTTCTTAATATGGAGGTTCCCAATTTTACCCTGTAGCTCCCTAAGTCGTGAGGTGCAGATAATTCATAGAGCGACATAATAACATGCAGAAACCAGTAAGTGCTACATTTGGTGACATCCTCTGAATATACCTGTGAAAGACAACTCCACCAATTGTTCTATAAAGTAGACATATGATTCACAAATAAACACCAAAGAAAATATGTTGTCAGTTAATTTACATAGTCATCATATACCTGGAAAGTAATTGACTTTGCACACATATTCCATCTGTAAAAATATTTTTAGTTAAGCTGGCACTAATCTTTGCAGTCTTATCAAAAGATTAAAATGAATTTACCAGAGCAAGGAGCATCTGCCTAAACTAATCATAGCCAGTTGTCAGCTATTTTACTGTAAACTATCAATAGAAATGACCAAAGTTGGGGGGGGGGGTCAGTTAAAAAGGCAGTGATTCCAACCCATCCAGTACTTTACTACAAATATAGTAATAAATGTCCATGCAGGCTGACATCAGTGTTACAAATAACATCATTTGCCATTCAGGCCCCAGCACACTGCCATCCTGGCTGCCAACAGAATCAAGAAGGCAGTTACAGCATTTTTTAACTAAGAATGGAAGACTGTGATCCTTCAAAACAATTTTAGCTGTTCATGAGTTTCCTAAAAGCAGGGCTCAGAAGATTTTTTATATTTTTTCTCCCCTTCTGATTTCACTGGTCAAAAACACTTCATCTTTTCCTATAATGTCAGTCAGTATAGAGCTATGGCACCACCTATTGTGATATTACTTCAATGCTGATATGAAATGACAGCCTATTAGATACTAGAGAAATAGGACAAGAAATTCAGTGTTCGAGGAAATGTAAATGATTACTTTCCGTAATAATATAAAAGGTGATTGCAAAATAGAAGCCTTAAATCTGCTAGAACTTGTTTTTAATCTGCTGGAAATAGGTTCATAATGCAGTATGTACACATGACTACCCTGACTAGCAAAAGGACTTTGGGTATTAACAACATTCTTTCATTGAAGTGGACAAAAGCTGTGGTAATGGTTAGTATAATCCCTTGGCTAGACTTCTTCATAATATTAAAAATAAATTCCCTCCCTCATTCCTGTATCCCTTCAACCCTCAGAGAAATGCATGCTAGTGGAACAAGTACCATGTCCTAACTAGTATAATCCACATTAAATCACCATTCTGAAGCATGGGATGAGGGGCAGCCAAAGGAGGGTGTCTGCAAATGTCAGGTAAACCTGATTCAAGAACCTCTCCTTAATAAATGTTTTGAAGAAGTTGTTCTAATTTGGAACTTAAAAAGCAGGATCAGTCAAAAATAATTAAAACAACACAATGGAGTAAATATACAGTTTTATTAATAGCTCTTTTAAACAGACTCAAACTCTTAGAAACTGGACTCCAGGAATTAAGTTTTCTGAAGAATCCTACATTAGGATAATTCATTAAAAAGTTTAATGTTCTGTAGGAAACCAGTTTTAGGGGCATAAAGGAATCAAATTATTTTATGAAAGCATTTATGAATACTTTTTCCATTAATATCTACGATAACTAAACATATACTGATCTAAGCTCCTACCATGGTTAGGAGCCCAAACATTCCCAACAGTTGAATACAATCCTAAAACCCAGGTGCATTTTTTTGTCATTTTCCTTTCTGGGTCCTAAGATTTCATTTCAAAACTTTATACTCTGTCTGTGGGAACTTAGACAAATCTCCTGAAGTTCCAGTTTCTTCATTTATAAAATGGGGAAAATAACGTTATCTTACCTTAGAGGGTGTGTGTGTGTGTGTGTGTGTGTGTGTGTGTGTGAAGTATAAAGGAGATAATGAACATAAAAAACTTATATGCCATATAATAAATGCTTGATAAATGATACTATCATTCTACAGTTCAACACTGCTATTTTAGCTACTATTAAATTTTATCATTATTTAAAAATACTCTTATAAAGAATACTTAGGATTTGTGTAAACACAATCCAATGTTGCCAAAAAAGATACAGAAATGTAAATCTACATATGCTAGAGATTCCCATGAGGAAAACTTATACTTAAAGGATGATATATTGTATATGTCATGCATTATAATAGTGTAACATAGCAGATCGAAGTCCCATATGGTGACAACTATGTTCCAGCACTAGTGTGCTCTCTGGGGATACAGAAATAAATTAAAGTTCAATGAAAGAGACTGTGCTTTATGGTATTCAGGGAAGCACACTTGGAGAAAGTGGCAACTTAATTAGCCTAAAATGATGGGTGGGAAACATCTTTTCAATTTCTTGGATCCAGGAAGTCTAGGTAGACAGAATATCATACAAATGTGAGTAGAGGAATAGAAAGTAATTCAGTTCACCTGGAGCACACAGTCCATAGTGGGAAGTTTTAGGAAACAATTTGAAACTAGGGGATCTGACCTGCAGAGCAGTGTTTGGATTGATTGTTAAATATTAGTTATGCGTAATTGTATAAAGATGTAATTTTTAAAAAGGTTCACTATCAGGTATTTCTTTTAAACTCTTCATTTGATCCTTTTTTCATCATCTAAAATAATATTTAAAAAAACCCAGAACGTACTTTTCCTGATTCCTGAAGCAACCCATTCTTACAGGGAAATATTCAGAAGCTCTATAAAAATGAAAAGAACATTTTAACAGACTTATTAATGTTTTAGTATACAAAATGTTCAAAAAGGAGGACGAGGGATGCAGATGTTTTTGCAAGCAGCAACAATGGCCAAGTTATTTGGCTTTTTGTAAATCTGAACTGAAAGAGACTACTACTCAATTCAGTTCCTAAGCAACATCACAATCAGGTTAAATATCATCAGCATTGATCCTTTTGCTGAAAATCACAACAGAAGCCTCAAAAACAAAACAAAACAAAGGACTTCTGGATAGACCATAACATTTCTGAAGATAGTAAATGAACAGAAAACTACAGAATTCAAGCAGTTCAAGCTCAAAAACAAAAAGTAAGTTATAATTTGTTTTCAAATAATAGAATTCTCTCCAATTAATTATATTCTTTAATTGAAATCTATTTCAAATCTTGTATTCCATAAACTATTAGTATAACATAGAAATTAAAGTTCCTCAACTACAACATATACACATACAAATGCAACTGTGTTTGATTCTAGAATGCACTAAGTATTTATATTCATGTGTATAAGATATGTGGTATAAAATGCATGTGGCCTATAATTCAGTGCAATATGTAAAGTTTCTGATTGAAAACTTGCTACAAAAACAACTGCTGCAATTCTATTCACATTTTTGGTATGGATGGGACCTGTTCCTGTCCTCTTCTCTACTACTTTCTGCTGCTAGACATTTTTCCTCCTCCACTGGAACCCTTCCAACTGTTGCTATGGGAACAGCTTCTGCTATACCCTCTCTTTCTTCCCAGGCAACTAAACTTATTTTGAAAGATCACATTCTACCACTGTTTGTTAGTAGTAAAATAACCTTGACTGCCTTCTTGATTCTGTGTGCAGCCAGGATAGCAGTGTGCTGGGGTCTGAATGGCAAATGATGTTATTTGTAACACTGATGTCACTTCTGAATATGTTCCCATGGATTAATGATATAAATCTTTAAGGATATGACAATAAAATCCCATTTATATGCATTCATATGTTTGCCATAGAATTATTTTAAATGATGTTGTAAACTGTAAATAACCTAAATGTCTAATTGGGTATTAGCTATATATAAACTATGATGCATAATAAAATTCTATACTACTATTAAAAATCATGAAAATTCATTTAAGAGGAAAGATAAACATGATATATTGTTAGGCAAGAAGATCACAGCAATCATATGAACACTTTTAATTTTTTGTTTAGATAATCAATTTATTAAAGTATACAGACAAAATAAGCCTAAGAACTATGAACCAAAATATTAACAGTAGCTATGGATGGATCATAGAAAATACAAATGTTATTCCTTTTAAGACTTTCCTAAATTCTCTATAATAAGCACTATTAATATTTTGTAATAAGGAAAGAATATATTAAAAATGTAAATGCCTTAGCAGAAAATATTTATTGTCAATCCCTCCATTCTCCTTCACTCTTAAATCTACTCCAGTACAGCTCTTTCCCCCACCGTACTATAGCGCAACAGCAGCTGCACAGGGCAGGTTTTCAGATCTCATGTTTAATTCTCAGTCTTTATTTTACTTGACCTCCTTTCACATATGTGATCACTCTCTCCACACAAAATGTCCTTCAGGTGCCTTCCAAGGCACCACTGAAATGTAATTTTATTCATCTGGTCACTGCTTACTACCAACCGTTTGTTGGTGCCACTTCATTTTCCAGATCTATACACACTGCAAGGTCCCATGGATCAGACTCCGTGCCTCTTCCCTTTTATATTTATATTTATTCCCTTGGGAATCTCACCTAGCCTCATGTCTTCAAAGACTACATACGTGCTCCCATATGCACATAGCCAGGTATGACCTCTCCAATAAATACTTACTCATATTTCCAAATGCCTTCTCGGTGTCCCTATTTGGAACACTGATGGGTATAAGAACAGTAACATGCCCCAAAGGAAGTTCTTACCTCTGAACCTAAACATGCCCCACCTGCAGTCTTCTTCACCTCTTTAAAATATCACTTTCTCTTTCTACTACTCAAGAAAACTGTCCCCCTAAAGGGAGGAGCTACTCATTTTTCACTCCTCTATTTTTCTTAGAAATGATGTGCAATCAATTTCCAAATCTTTAGCTACAAAATATTTCAAGAATTTGATCATTTTTAAATTTTTCATGATCTGTGATTTTGTTTTTTAATTATCCAAAGACTTAAGATCACATAATTTACAATTTCTCCTCTTCTTTAATCCTTCTACTGAGCTGGCGAGAGCATCATTACCAATCATACACATATATAGTAATTCTACATTCATTTTTGAATAGCTGTTCAAGACAATCCTGATTTATAACTTAGGCTGACAAAGAATTCACAAAGTTTGCTACTAGATCTTGTCATGCTGAATTTCAAAAGCATCTGACCTTACAGATCACCTATAAAATGTGAGGAGTGTTAAATATTCTTTATTTGACATTACACTCACAGCCATACTAAAATTACTTTCATGCAGTAAAAGGCAACAGTTAAGATACAGGATATTTTAATTAAATTGGCACAGTTAGGACCAAAAAGATGAAATGGACACTGCCTACTTATCTTCAGCTTCTCCCTTTTAACAGGCTAATGAACACAATTTGAAACACAAGCACCTCTTGTTTTTCTTGTAAAAAGGGGTTTCCGCAGTATTTAAACATGCTAATATAGCCAGTTATATAAATCTAAATATAAAATTAATCTCCTACAGGTTTTGACACAGCATTCACCATCTCTGTGAAAAGTTAAACAGTACAAATCAAGTCCAGTCATATTTTTAGAAGGGGAAAACAGTGATAGCAGTTGCTGAACCAAAATAACCATCCAAGTTCAAAAAGCTGATCATATTCATTTAACTGCAAACCAATATTATTTAAATCAGAATTGTCCAAAGGAAACATTCTATCCACCATTCATGATCGGAATTCTGGTGTGTGAGATCCATTTCAATACAGTACACATTAAAAAAAAAGTCATGAGACATTTGTAATAAATAAGGCAGTGGCCAACTATTACTCATTAGTAGTTTTATTTTTTGAGATAACTGATCAAATCTACCCTTTCTTACCTCTTCTTAATGCCAGAAAAGATCATTTTTGTTCCAGGGATATATTTCTTGGGATTCTCTAAATACTCCATCAGTGCAGCCTCTCCCAGGTCATGCCTTTGTTCTTGTTGGCATCCATGTAAGAAATTCCAGGAGCCTGACCTGTCTTTCACCCAAACAGACCGTGGAGACTTAGCCTAGTCTTGTGCTTACCTCACTTTCCCACAGTATGGCACTGGGCACACTTCTAAACAAAAATCTTCTTGCCCATTTCAACATCACCCATTTTAAAATTGCACTTTTGTGCGAAACAACAGAGGTTCCCACTTGCAAGCCAGACATCCCACTCTCTCTGATCTTTTTTTTTCAGCACTGCCATCACCTGGTCCAAGCCAGGATTACTGCCTGGATTACTGAAAAAGCCTCCTACCTGTTCTGGCTTCCTCCCTTGCTTGCCTATATATTAATTTCAAAATATCAGCTAGAGTGATCATTTTCAAAAATTAACTTAGCAAAACATTATTTTTGTGCTCAAAACTTTCCAGTTCCTTGTCAATTCAAAGCAAAAGCTCAACTCCTTACAATAGCCTAAGAGGCTCTATCTGCTCTGGGCTTCTGTTATCAAACTGCCCTCATCTACCAATACTCTTCCACTTGCTCACTCCATTGTAGCCACCTGGTCGTGTTATTTTTCCTCAAACTCCCCCAAGCACATAAATTCCTTGGAAACTTTGCACTTTACTGTCCTGGGCTGCAGAACCTCACCTCTGACCATTCATACTCACATCTTGCAATATGATTCCCATAATGTTTATCACCATTCTTCTATGAAATCATTACCTGCTCATTTGTTCATTGTTTTCTGCCCCAACCTCCAGGAATCTCAGAGTTTTAAATATTTTCTTTCATTACTATCTCCGTAATACCTGGGACAGTATCCTGCAGTAGTAGGTAACCAATAAATATTATTTAAATGAGTGAAAGAAAATTTAGAGGAATATTTTTATGCTCTCAAGTAGAAAGAGTTTTTGAAACAAGACAAAAGAGGCTAAGCCATAATGGAAATGATGGATAGAAACTGATTATATTAAAAATTTTAAAATTCTGTTCATTAAAAGGGTATTTAAAAAAAAGTAAAAACTGATGCCTCAACTGTGACCAGATATTTGCATCACATATTACTGACAGTGGATTAGCATTTCCAATATTTAAACAACTAATTAGTAACTTAAGAAAAAGATAACTGAAAAGATATTGGGAAAAAGTCCTAACAATTTTTTTGAATAGTCAATGACAATCTTTAGCCTCACAAGTGATCACAGAAATGCAATCTGAAACCATAGTGGGACACCATTTTATACTCATTAGGTTGAAATAAATTAAAAAGTCAGCCCGAATGTGTAGCAAAGAAAATACTTACATCCTGTCATTGAAAGTATAAACTTGTACAACTGCTTTGGAAAATATTTACAATTATATAGTAAATGTAAAGACACATATACCCATGACCAGATGATCCTGTTGTTTTTTTTAAAACATTTTTACTAACATTTAAAAATACAAAAGACTACTGCTTGCTTAGTTTTTTCTAGCCTTTCTGGAAGGACAGAAGTTGAGTCAGACACTATTCAATAGCCCTTGTAAATGTTTACGCTTTTATTTTCATTTGTCCATTTTTTATTATGTTGTAACCTGCTTTCAAAAAAGATATTCATATCTCTCAGTTTTCCCTAAACATTTAATTATTCTACTATCTTTACTGCATCAGAATACTATCAATAATAACTGACAATTTTATTGACATTATGTTGGAAGCCAAATGTTGGAAGCAACCTAAGTGCTCATCAGTAAATAAGTGGATCAAAAAACTGTGGTACATTTACACAATGGAATTCTATGCAGCAGAAAGAAAGGAGTTCCTACCCTTTGTGACAGCATGGATGGAACTGGAGAGCATTATGCTAAGTGAAATAAGTGAGGAGGTGATTGACAGATATTATATGATCTCACCTATAAGAGGAACCTAATGAACAAAAAGAAATTAATGAGCCAAATAGAACCAGAAGCATGGAAACAGGAACAAACTGACAGGGACCAGAGGGGAAGGGGGAGGGTACAAGGGTACATAGAAAGAGATGGGTCTACTCAAGTAATAGGTATAAATTACCCATGAACATGGACAACGTGGGGGATTGACTGTAGGAACAG
Organism: Anoura caudifer; assembly: GCA_004027475.1. Taxonomy (NCBI): domain Eukaryota; kingdom Metazoa; phylum Chordata; class Mammalia; order Chiroptera; family Phyllostomidae; genus Anoura; species Anoura caudifer. The sequence goes on from PVKU01000610.1 coordinate 406,724, forward strand.
GGGGTGGTGGGGGGGCAGGGGAGAGAAACGGGGGAAAACTGTACTAGAACAACAATAAAAAAAAAAGAAAAAAATCATTGGTACTGATCTAAGCTCATTCCATACACTCATTCCTTCAATATTAAAATAAATCTACGATGCAGATGCTATTCTTATCTCCACTTTACAAATGATGAAACTGTAGCACAAAGAGGTTAAGAAACTAGCCCATCACCCAGCTAGTAGGTAGCAGAGAAAGGACTTGAACCTAGGAAATCTGCCTTCAAATTCTTTAGTTATACCTACCACACTATTTTAATAGATAACTTGAAAAGTTTACTAGATACAGCCAAAGAGGGACTTAGTCAATTAGAAGATAAATCCAAGGAAATTTGTAACAGTAAGGTAATAGTAAGAAGAAAACTAAGAAGAGTTTAAAAAGGGATATTGCAAACAGATAGTAAGAAGATATTGAAAAGGTGGATAATGTAAAAGAATAAATTTGGAGGACAGAATAAATTTGCAACTACATCATATAAGATTTGCAGATTAAGAGACCACAATGTTACAAAATTGAAGAAGAGTCCTCAAGACTGAAAAATACAAAGTAACACTAAATTCCTAGCTGCTTCTTAACTAAAATAGAAGTAATAAGGCAGGCTACCTTTATTATAATGATGGATTTTAGAGAAAGATTGAAATGCAATGTACTGCCATTTAGTGCTCATGTTTTAACGATATTTTGGTACCAGGGTTGGAATAATTCTCCTAGAATTATTATCTCCTGCTTGCAGGTATACCATGGCCACCTAGTCTTAATGCATGAATCAAAACTCAGATTAGCTTTTCAATTTCCACACAACATACAGTAGTTCTCTCTCCTAACTGGACCTAATTAAATCCAGTCATGTCCAATCTAGCCAATTCTATCACTGCCATTGCAGACAAACTGTTCCTCTTATGCATTTATCAGCACTGTTTTTTTTTTCTTGCCTTTACTTCTCTCTACTCCTGAATACTTATATTTATAGAGGAGTTTAAGTGTTATCTCCTGTGACAACTCTGCTCCACATTAATTGCTACCTTATCTGATATACTAGAATCAGTATTACAGGCAAAATATGGATTCCAGGAAAATAAAGCTTGTGGTTTAGTGCTGTGGTTCTGGTTACCTATTGTCTTAAAATTTGTTCCAAAACATGACTTTAAGGATATATAATTATAGGACTCTGTATATTTCTTGTAGTTCTACAAAATCAACATGGACTTCACACTGTGCCTACGTGACTTTTAACTGAATTTCTTAACCTTTTGTTCCCCCCCCCCAAAAAAAGTGGGAATCCATAGGAATGTGGCAAATTTTAAATGAGCCAACACATGTAAAAAAATAAATAAAAATAATAAATAAAAGCATTTACCATGACAGCCTGCTAGTGTCTTCCTTCTGATTTAGGGGGTGGGGTAAGGTAGCTAACTCCCATACTAGATTGAGTATCTGATGAGCAGGGACCCAATCCCACTCATCTTTGTTTCATCTTACAGTATCTAGTGTTGGGAACCGACCTGCTGGGTTTCAGGAGCTGTAAACCACCCCCCCCCCCCATAGCTAAGGCTGAGTGAACGACATTCGGACCATAAGCCACTAAGGAGGCAAGGCTTATCTCCCTGGTAGGAGTGCCACCTCTGCTCCCTTTACTTCCTCTATGACTGGCCACAAATGCTTGATCAGTTAGCCAATGATGGGTAAGATTCCTCAAGGGGGGAATGACCTAAGACAGGCATGATCATGTGGGAGGCCCCAAGGAAGGGCTTGGAGGACTACAGCAAAAGGGGGTAATGGACCCTGGCCCCTCGGCTATCCCGACATAGCCTGAGTCCTCATTCTGTGTCCTAATCTCTTGGCTGCCTTGCTTACCCTGCCTGACTTAAGCCTGAAACAATGCTGGTGGTGGGTGTAGCCCTGTGCTGGAAAGGGCGGGTTCCCTAGGGCAATCAGGCCTAAGAAAGAATATGTAAAAACCTGTGAAATCTGCTTTGTTTAGAATACTCTCAATTAAATAAGGGTCCAAGCAAGAAGTGAGTTAGTTCCTCAAAGTTTTATTGCTCTTTAGCTATCTGACCCTGACTCAAAATAGGCCCTCAGAGTTCTTTGTATGTTATCTATTATTTGATCCTTACTCTGGATAATGATTAATGAGCCTGTATTCCTATGCAAAATGACCCAATAAAATCCCATTGAGGAAGAGGCTCCTGGCCCTTCTCCTTTGAGAGATAGGCCACCTTTCCTCCCCAAGCAGATCATGTCTTGGTAGACTTATTCATGGTGGCCCTGGTGGGGGGGCTCTGCCTGTGGAGCACCCCCCCCTAACAATCTAGCACAGAGAATTATGAACAGTACACATTGCTCATTTAACTGAACAATATTCTAGGTCCATATTCTAATGCTACCAAACTTAAGAAAAAGCATTCATCAGGAAACCATTCTTAATGGCAGTCTCTAAATTCCATATTATATTTGTATTAAAACATGATAAATGATGTTAAAGATATGGGGGATTTAGTAAAAAAAAAAGATGGGATCTCTACGCATTGTAACAAAGAACCCTATTTTTCACCCACTTCTGCAATAATGGGCTAGAGTATACATGAGTGAAGGGTACCCCAGAATATGGCATTTTGACATGAAGCCTATTTTGAGCTGAAGCCAATTAACAATAAGACACAAGAAAGACTCCCCTCCCCTTCTCTACAAGGAATGGCAAAATGAGTCTTAATTTTCAGAGACAACTCTAAACTCTTATTTGTCCACTAAAATAAATCCACTAAAACACTATTTAAAGAAAACATGAGCAATTACCACATAAATATAAACTTTTAATTTTCTAAACATAGTGGTTGCATATGAAATATGTTTCTAATGATAAGAATTAGAAATAATACTGAAAACTTGTGAGGCAGAACTTACATGGCAAATATTACTAACTAGCTCTTATCATCCATTAATTTTCTCCATATATTTATTTACCTTTCCTCAATTTGCTTTCCCCCAAAGCTCAAAAACCATTGTCTTTCTCTTCTTACCTGTCTATGAAGCTTACCATGTTTTTAAAAGATGGTATCTAAGCTTTATTTCTAACCCCTTTGAGATATTTATCACTGAGTACGCCCATGTATATGCATACATTAATAAACTTCTTTTTCTTTCCCTCTTGTTAATATGTCTCTTCTCACTATAATTTATAGGGCCCCAGCCAGAGAATCTAGAATGATAGAAAAAAGGTTTTCCTTCCCTATAACAAAGCAATTTTCAACCTTTTTCATATATGGCACATATAAACTAGTTGCTAAAATTATGCAGGATACCAAAAAAGTGTATCTTCTACTGATCTGACAAAAAAATAGATATAATGTTGATTCATTCACACCAGATGCCTGTTGTTGTATTGGCTGTTGTCATTTTTTTAATTTGACAATTTAAGGGAAAAGAGGTCAGTGCCCCTGACTAAATAGTCAGGTATTGCATGTTTTAAAAATTCTTGCTGCACACCGGTTTGCTGCAGCACACTGGCTGCAACTCGCTGCTATAACAGGAATATTTAATAAAAAGTATTTGGCAGGGAGACTTTGAAATGCCAAATGTTATTAACTAATTTTAACTGATCTCTCATACTAGAAAAAAATAAATCCACTAAAACACTATTTAAAGAAAACATGAGCAATTACCACATAAATATAAACTTTTAATTTTCTAAACATAGTGGTTGCATATGAAATATGTTTCAAATGATAAGAATTAGAAATAATACTGAAAACTTGTGAGGCAGCAACTATTTAACACAAGGGATTAATTACTGCCAGTAGTAAAGCATTCATATGTACACACACAGAACATATGCCCAAATTACGTGTTCTTGTGTCATAGACACACAAACGTCCTGTCTTTACTGTATATTGCTTTCCTGTTGTCATTCCACCTAAAAAAACAACTCAAATTTCACTTATGCCAGTGCTATTTTTGTTATAATCCTGTTAAATTTGCGCCCCTTTCTCTCACTTAATAGAAAGATATCTCATGCATGGATTCTGCTGGTTACTTTAACAGACCTATTTTTACTGGCATAAGTGTGTACAAGGTTTATTTATTTGGTCCATGGAGAGCAGGTAACCTTTCTGTTAGAAAGATTTAGTTTTAAAGATTCGTTGTCTTGAGAAATTTTTAAGTGAGTCTTGCTGTTTTTCTATCCTCTCGCTAATTTGTAGATTCATACAACAAGCTCTAATCATGAATCGTGAGCTGCAAAAGAATCAAGACAAGAAGAGACGATAAATCCAGGTGGAGGAAAATATTCCAGATGTGCTACTGAGAGGAAAATATGGCATCAAGAAAAATGCAAAAAGCTGCACAGCACGGGCAGCTTATCTGTATGGCTATGAGTAAACATGGCGCTGTGGAGAGGAGGGAGTAAGGAACAGATGGTTTAAAGCAAAGAAAAAGAGATACCTAAACAAAAATCAGAAGTGAGGTTGACCTCTGTTAAGATCATCCCAATGATGATCCAAATCCCAGAGGAAATATTTATGTAACCTACGTATTCCTACAATTTAACCCCCAAACCCTTTGCCAAGACTACTTCATCTTTCAAGCCCAGAAGGAAGGAAACATGCCTATTTAGTGAGGACCTTCTCTCCGCCAGGCACTTTGGTGGGCACACAGTTCTACAATAACCTAGCCCATGTGTACTTTTCCAGCCTCATCACATGTCACTTTCCTGTTTCTACACTGTTTTCTAAGCCACCCTTACTTTTCAGGTCCTAGAACATGTTAAATTCTTCCTGTGTCAGGCCCACCGTCCTTGTTTGTCCCCGTACCTGGAAAACCTAAAACTCACATCAAAGAACTCTTTATATTAAAGAATGTCTTGTTCCTATACTGAATGCCTCACCCCTCAAAAAAAAAAAAAACACCAAAAGACATAAATGTTATTTGTAACAAAGTTTCCCTTTTGCACACTCCTCAGTCAATATAGGTATCTGTATATGCATAATGCAAAGATCTGAAGGATGCACTCCAACATGTGACCAGTGGTTATCCTTGATTTGAGGGATTAGGAATAATTTAAACTATTTTCAATTATTTTCTCTCTTTAGTCTTTTGTATATTTACTAACTCTTCTAGAATATTTTAGTTTTCATAGTCAGGAAGTTTTATAGTCAGAAAAAAAGAGACTAATTTAAAAACAATACATTTTCATTTCGAAAAGCTGTTAGGTACATGCTTTATGGGAGTATAGAATATATAAAATCTCAAACTGTTAGTTTAACCTTTCAATTCCCAAGACACTCACTAATTTTTGGATAGAATTAACCAGTTGTTTTGTATAACATTGATATATTACAGAGTGCTTTTGGAAGCCATTATTCAATTGGTAACCAGAAGTTTTCTGGCTCATGGCTCCTACAAGTACTAATTAGACTGAAAAGAATTTTCTTTAACTCTATGTACCAGTTATATTAACGGAGCTAACATTTGTCAGACAGTTTCTATAATTAAGGAACCACACTATAAGATTCCAATAAAATATTTCATAGCATAAAAACTAGTTACGTTAAGTGTTTACTACATACTTAATCATACTCATATCTATCACTACCACTACAAGCTGAAAATGCATATGCCAACCTTTAGCTGAGGATGAAAAGCTGAGTTATGAACCCCAAGTGAAATAGTGGGTTTGTAATGGAAGTGCTGACAACCTTAACTATAGTGGCATGAACAACACTGACTATAATAAAATCCTTGTTCAGATATAACTCACATAAAAAGTAAAACCCAAAGGCTGTGAAGAACAGCTCAGTACATTTAAGCCATTTTCAACATATTTGAAATCCATATAATTCTATATTCCATTCAAAGCAATACCTGATGGCTTTTCAGACTTCTGTGCTTTGTTTCTAAAAATCTGCACACAGTAATATCTCATGTGACTCCCTGTGAAACATTTTTCCCCTTTATCTTCAGCTACTGAGAGTTCTAATGAAACTTTCATAAAATAAATGTTATTTTTGTCTGGTCTTGCTTTGCATTTTCAATATCCCTGGGAATGAACTTGTTCAGTGAATTTGTAGATAAAATAAAAGGCCCAGCAAATTCTGATTTGCAAAGCCTGTTAAAGTGACTGCATTAAAATTGTCAGTGTAAAACTAAAGAGGATAATAATGTTCCACAGTTTAATTAGCACATTTCCCTCCTCTGAATGTCAAAGCAGTGATTTCTTTTTTCTTTCATGCAAATAATAAAAAAGATACAGAGCAAATCAATCCCAGGACTCAAAAAGCTCTAGCAAAAGCAACAGTGACAGTCACTATTTATTTTTAAATTAAGATGATACAGTCCCTGAGCACTCGCAGCCACTCAAACACTTGCACACTTGGAGAGCTGGCAGTCAGCACTATTGAAGAGAACAATGCTGACAAGCGACAGAGTCAATGTTCTGGTCTGTAGATGTTCCCTCAAGTCCACTTGGCACAAACTTAGAATTCAAGAATCTGGAGAATGATGTAGAGTTGATTTACCTTATATTAACTGTTGCTAGCTGAATAATAATTTGGAAATTATTTACAGAAAATACAGCTCTTTGTTTCCTCCGATCTCAGATATTGACTTATAATTTAAACATTGTAACATTTCAACATGAATAAGTTCCTAAATATCATTTTGTCAGTACCTTGATTAATCACAATCATTTCCCATTGTTTTGAGAACATGGAAGACCAGAGTAAGGCATAAAATGAAGATGATTAACTGATTACTATTGTGAGAGAAACAATAGAGGAAAAATCTGTTTATAGATACAAATTTCTTTTATTGTATAATAAATTGTGAATGTGATTTGCTTAGTATAAGACTGTGTTTAGAGAAAGGAGATTCAGCTGTGATTAGTAGCCATAGAAAATTAAATTATATTTTGCAAAATATTTGAACATTACAAGCCATTAACATCTCATTACAGTTCAAGATATATTTTATGTGCTACTTTAAATAACAATAAATCTTAGGGAAATGATTACTTTTGAAAATAGAAATACAGATAGAATACAAAATACAAATATGCTAAATATTTGACCCTGATATATACTTGTTTTAAAATTTCATCATGCAGAATAAACATTTCTTTTTATTTCTTGCCAAACTTAAATGATGATATTGAATCTGAAATTCCAGTTAGTTGTAGAACTTTTATTTTCTTTGAAATGGTAGTGGTATGACACTACTGATGCTAGAAGAGAAACCCTTTCTTTTGAAACACAGATGCTGGTAATTTCAAATTACCACATACATTGTTTAAGTGCAGTATCTGCATACACATATCCCCTCTGATTTTTTAACTTTTCTACTCATTGTGGTTTCCTCATCTAATACTACTCACATCACATCCCAAATCCAATGAATATTTAATTCCTTCATTTTTCCAAAATTTCTACTTTCCTTTCCAGCCTAACTGCTATGGCTTGTCACCTGTGGGAAGAACACAGCCCACAGAATCCTCCCATCTGCTGCAGATGAGAAAATAAGTCATCCTGGACAAAATCTTGCTGTTCCAGTAGGAAAAGGGGTGGTGATTCCCTCTAGTGGAGAACACCCTGAACCCTTCTCCCAAATGGCTTTTATTGGGAATGGTACATGTAGGTGTATACAGCATACATGGATAGCTCACCAATCAATGTCAAAGGGCTACAGTCATACAAAAACAGGTATTATCTATAGATAGCAATTGAAGGAACACAGAGTTTTGTCATAGGTCAGGGTCTGTTAGTCATGCTGACACCAGAAGGCCTTTAAGATGTATTTCATGAGATAAGGAGTTTACTCCTTAGGCCTTGAACTTAAACATCCAGTTTATACCACCAGGGCTATACCAAGCAAAGCAGAGCAGGCTTCAAAGAATACAATGTATTTATCAGGCCTGATTCCCAGGGAACCCTCGATGTTAGAGTTGGGTCATGTCTGCCACCTACATTTTTACCTGGTTTTCCAGGGAGACTTACTAGCCTCTTTCAGGGCTTGCTCTCATGGGGCTGCAGTCTCCAAAACCACACAAAGTGGTCACTAACACTCACCTACTAAAAAAAGATCCCAGATCATAAAATACTTGGTATTATTATAAAATAATATTTGAGTACATAATGAAAGTATTTATGTTTCTGAATAACTTTTTTAAAAATTCTCAATGCTAAGAAATGGATTTCTGTTCAGGTGTTAAGTTTCAAGTCTACTCATTTACTTATGATGATATGACACTGTGTAAAACTGTAACATACATTAGTGTTTTTGTTAAACAGTCATAAAGGCATAAAAATTTAAATGTTAGTGAACATTTTTCATTTAATCCTCTCTAGGAGAGGGTAATAAAAATCATATAATTCTCCTGGTGCTGGACCAAGTATAACTCAAGATTAGTTAGGTATCTGCATCCGGTGAGTTTACCAGGCACACATTTGAATTTGACTTTTCTCGGTTTACTTTTGAAAAACAGTATTTCTCAAGGAAAGCAACTAGCTGGATAAGCCTTTTCCTCACTGTTTGCTGGAAGTACAGTTGTCTAACTTCATTGTTAGTAATTCAAAATGAAATATTTCAAACATGTAATGGAACCACAAAAGTTCCTGAATACCAACAACAATCAACAGAAAGAAAAAAAAAACTATAATATAAAGCCAAAGTAATCAAAACAGCATGGTACTTTCATAAAAACAGACACATAGATCAATGAAACATTATAGAAAGCCCAGAAATAAACCCACACCTTTAGAGTCAATAAATAGTCGACAGAAGAATCAAGCACATACAATGAAGTTTATTCAATAATGGTGTGGGGAAAACTGGACAGATATATGTAGAAAAATGAAACTACACTGCCTTATGTACCACACAAGAATATATTCAAAATGAATTAAAGAATTAAATGTTAGACCCCAAACCATAAAAATCCTAGAATAAAACATAGGCAGTAAAATTTCCGACATTGCCTGTAGCAATATTTGTTTTGATATATCTCCTCAGGCAAGAGAGACAAAACAAAAAATAAAAAAATGAACAACTAAAATGTTTTTGCACAGCAAAGGAAATCATCGACAAAATGAAAAGACAAGACATTGAATGGGAGAATATATTTGCCAATACATGTGATAAGGAGTTACTCTCCAGAATTTATAAAGAACTTATAAAACTCAACGCCAAAAACACCTAACAAACAAACCAATTAAAAAAATAGGCAAAGGGCCTGAATAGACCCTTCTCCAAAGAGGATGTATGGATGGCTAATACACATACGCAACTGATGCTCAACATCACTAACTATCAGAGAAACGCAAATTAAAACTACAGTGAGATGCCATCTCACACTTGTCAGAATGGCCATCATCAATAGATCAACAAACAAGTGCTGGATGGAGAACACGTGGAGAAAGGGGAACCCTTTTGCACTTTTGGTGGGAATGTAGACAGATGCAGCCACTGTGCAAAGCAGTATGGAGATACCTCAAAAAATTAAAAGTAGAACTGCCTTATGACTGAGCAAATTCACTTCAGGGAATTTATACAAAGAAACCCCAAACACTAATCAAAAAACCGTAAGTACCCCATTATTCATTTCAGCATTATTTACAATCGTCAAGATAGAGAAGGAGCCCAAGCGTCTATCAGTAGACGAGTGGATAAAACAACTCTGGGACATCTACACAATGGGATACTATGTGACCATAAAAAAGAAGAAAATTTTACCCACTGTGACAACATGGATAGACCTGGAGAACATTTATCTAGGTGAAATAAGTCAGTCAGAGAAGACAAATACCATATGATTTCACTCATATGTGGAGTCTAATGAACAAACTGAACTAAAAGCAAAACAGAGACAGAATCATAGATGGAGAGCAGACTGGCAGCTCTGCATGGGGCAATTAGGGGCTGGAGGGATCAAGCAAAAAGGCAAAAGGACTTATGGACAACAGTGCTGTGACTGCAGAGGGGAGGGGATGTAAGAGGGATAAGTGGTAATGGAAAAATGCAGTAAATTTTTTTTCATTTAAAACCTGTTGGAAATGTGCTGCTCTCTGCCACAGGCAATTGTGTCAAGCTTTATATGTTACACCAATCATTACCACAAAACCTTTATTTACTATCTATTCTCCATGGTCTGCCCATATGTTTAAATCACATCCTTTTCCTGAAATTATCTGCCTGTTTTAATTCCCATCAGAATATTTCAGTGCATTCAAACAGACCGTAATCAAGATGTTATACAAAAATCAGTCTTCCTTTTAAGAAAAGCTGCTGGTTACAAGTAGGTATTTGAGTGTTGAAGGGACTTTTAATATTGAAAATAGGGTGAGAAGTTAAAACCATAAAACTCCTAGAAGAAAACACAGGGGACAACCTCCTTGACACTGGACTTGGTAATATTTTGGAGTTGACATCAAAAGCACAGACAACAAAAGTAATAATAAACAAATAAGACTATAGCAAATTTAAAAGCTTCTGCAAAAGATAGACAACTTATGAAATAGGGGAAATTATTTGCAAATGATACATTGGACAACACGTTACTATCTAAAATATATAAGAAACACGTACAATCTAATAGCAAAAAAAAATCCAACTAAAAAATGTGCAAAGGACCTGAATAGATATTCCTCCAATGAAAACATACAATGGGAAAATGGTGTAGTAAAAGTGCTTAACACCACTAATCATCATGAAATACAATTCAAAACCACAATCAGATGCCACCTCACACCTGTTGGAATGACAAATGTTGCCAAGGATGTGGAGAAAGGTAACTGTTACACACTATTGGTGGAAATGTAAATTGGTATAAGCACTATGGAAAAACAGTATGAAGGTTCCTCAAAATTTTTTTAAAAATTAATGTATGAGCCAGCAATCCTACTTCTGAGTATTCTTCTGAAGAAAATTAAATAATCATCTCACAGAGATATCTGCATCCCCATGTTCATTGCAGCATTATTCATAGTAGCCAAGATATGGAAAGAATCTTTTAGTGGCCACTGGTCCATTGACAAATGAATGGATGCATAAAGATATACACACACACATATGTCTGTATATATACATACACATGCAATACCTATGTGTATATATATATATATAAAATGAAATATTATTCATCCTTAAAAGAGAAGTAAATCCTGACATTTGCAACTACATGCACAAACGCAGACGATATTATGCTACATGAAATAAGCCAGATGCGGAAAGACAAATACTCCATGATCTTACTTATATGTGGACTCTAAAAATGTTAAACTCACAGAAAGATAGTAGAATATAGGTTATCAGAGTCTAGAGGATAAATGAAAGGGGAGATACTGATAAAAGGGTACAAACTTGCAGCTATAAAATGAATACGTTGTGGAGACCTAATATATAGCATGGTGATTATAGTTACATATATAGTGAGAAGCACATGGTGGTAGAGTTGTAAAACGACAAAAATGGTATCTGTTTTCCTCAATGAATTTTTCTGAAAAATGTCAATATGCTCAGTGTTCTGGTTAGAAGATATTAGTATCAAAGATTTATAAAATAAATAAAAATTCTCACATATATAAAAAAGCATAAGAATTTGTAGGCAAAAATTTTTTTAGTATGTGCAGATCTTCTCAAACCCAATATACCACATACTACTTCATGTTTGATAATCTCCAAATAACTATACATGGACTTCTATGATGATCAGGAGTTTATAGGAAGTAGCAGGTAATTTTCAGGGCTAATATATATACATGCATGCACCTGTGTATGTGTACATTTTTGCATGTATGTGTACACTAGTAGTATTTTTTCCTTAAAACAAAGGCTCTGTCACAGATAATACAAATGATGCATAATATGCAGAACAGAGAATATCTACATGCTTTACTCATCATTATTCTTTACAGTTTCGATCAAATTCATTTCTTCTACATGCCAGAGGATCCCAGGGCACTTTACATTCTCTTGGATGGGCATTCTCCTAATTCACTTAATAGTACCCTATTGGTTACCTGGATTCCCTATCCCCAGGGTTTTCAGCATTTCAGCCTCTTCCCTTTCCTATATACTCTCACTTGCTTGGTGTTCTTATCCACTCACATGGATTTAAACATTGTCCATGTGCTGATCACTTGCAAATGTCTATCTCTGGCCCCAGTAGCTCCCTGAACTTCCAGACTCTCATATTCACCTGCCTGTTTGACATCTCCATTTTCATATCTAACAGGCATGTAAATGTATATACAAAAATTAACTCCTAATCCTCCTGTCTCCTAACCCTTGCCTTCCTGTATGCTCCACTTCAATTGATGGAAAATCCATCTTTTTTGTTGCGCTCATTACAACCTTTGGAGTTATTGTTAAAGAAATCATGCTGGTATATTTCTCATCCAACTTCTCGGCAAATGCAGTTGACTTTATCTTTGAAAATAGTAAGTCTGCTGCTCATAATTTCTACCGCTGTCAGCCTGATTGATGCTAACGTCTTTCCACTCGATGGATTTCAATAACCTCCTGCTCTTTCTCTACTCTTCTCTTGCCCTATTCCTCTACTCTTGCCTTATTTCAATCCATTTCTCTACATGGCAGCCTGAATGATTCCTTTAGACATAAGTCACGTCCTCATTGCTCCTATAATCTCAACCTGCTAATGGTTTCCCATCAAACTCTGAATAAAAGCCAGTGTCCATTCTAGAGCCTTTATGTCATACATGTTCTTCACCATGGCTACATCTCCAACCTCTTTCCAATCATGTTGTCCCTCACTCACTTTGGTCTAGACACACCAGGTCCCTCAAACACATGATACATGTGGAAGAATCAGGGTCTTTTTCATTCACTGTTTCCATTGCTTTCAATGCCCTTTACTGAGATACAAACATAGCTTGTTACTACAGTTTAATCAAGTTTCTGGCCAAACATCTCCATAAAGAGGCCTTACTGACCATTATAAGTAATATAGCACCCTTGTCATTCTCTATTATCTTGCTTTATTTTTCTTTATAATACATATGATTGAGTGGAATTATATAATATTTGTCTGTTTCCCCCATGAAAATAAGAACTTGGTGTTATTTACTACTGCAGCCCAAATATAAAGGATTGTGCCAAACATATGGTAAGTCCACATAATTATTTGTTTGAGAAATGAGAAAATAAATAAACTTCATGATAACTTATACCTTATTATGATTATAAATATAAATGCACAGTGGATCTTCATTATTAAAAGATTCCACATTTGTAAATTTGCCTACTTGCTGAAATTAATATGTAACCCTGGTAAAAACTGACAGTAATTTTGTGGTCATTCACAGACACGCATCAGTGCAGAGTGGTGGAAAATTTGAGTTTTCCCTGGCACATATTTCCAGTGGAGGTCAAACAAGGTGAAACTCTGACTTGTTTTAGCTAGAACACTGCAAACAACTGTCCTTTTACAATATACTTAGAGCCATGCTTTCTTATTGGGATATTTTGCTTTTGATTATCTTGCTTTTTAAAATGACCCTCAAATAGAGTACTGGAAAGTGCTGTCTAGCATTCCTATGAGTACTGAGGTTGTGATGTGCCTTACAAAGAGAATGTGTGTTAAATAGGCTTCATTCAGGCATGAGTCAGTGCCGTTGGCTGTGAGTTCAATGTTAATGAATCAACCATGTATATTAAATAAGGTATCTTTAAACAGAAACACACATAAAACAAGGTTACATTTTGAATGGTTGATGAAAACGTTGTGCCAAGAGACTTCCTTCAAGAACAATGATTCAGTATTCACTAATTCAGTGTTCATTGTGACTTTATAGAACTAAGTACTGCAAACAAGAATCAACTATATACACCACATAGAAAATATAAAAAATACAAGAATATTACTGACAGTAAATATGGCTGTTAAATCTATTATGATGGCTGTGATCTTATTGTATGTAATTTCATATAAATTTATTATATTTACATTTCCCATGTCATTAAAGTTCATTACAACTTGATTTTGTTCAATATATATTACATTATATATACATCCTATACATGTATTGCATGTTATATGTATGTGTATATGCATATATGTCTATTATAGGTATATGCATATTACATAGTATATGTATAGAATATATTCTATGTGTATATGTATTACATTCTATATAACATATATTATACATACATTATAATAACCTTATTATTTTCTTTAATTATTTCCTATTTGAGATAGTTCTAATTATTCACTGTTGTAATGTCATAATGAAATTCTTATGAAAAATCAGGTGCCCATTTATGATCATCTTCTTAGGACAAATTAAAGGTTTACAATTAGTTTGAGCCTCTTGCTACACTTTCTTTCCAAAAAAGTTCAAGTCATCATGAATTTGGACCATTAATACCTAAGTATCTCCCTTACACCACCCATACAGGCACTATATAGATAGGGTTTGTTTTTAACCTCTCTCAATTCAATAGCTGTAAAGTTCTACCTTATTGTTTTATGTACATTTCTTCCATTTTCATGAGGTTGACCATTTTTGGTATGCTTTTCTTCTCAGAATGTTCTATCCATGTGCCATTTGCCCAGTTAAGGGATAAGAATCATTTCTAATGAATTTCTAAGTAAGCTGGGATATATACTAAGACAATTAATAGAAATGTTTGTGATAACTCATTTTCCTTTGAACAATACCTAGTTAGAGTGGTTTCTAATAGCAAAAGATATATGAATAAATGCACATGATAATTTAAAACATACCTATAGTTCTGTGGAATAGGTTACTGAAGAAAAGTGATATATTTTTTAAAAACAGATATAAATGTACAACTCAGGGACTGCAAGTCCTCATCTTATTAGACTTAAATGAACATGTGTTTAGTTGATGACCATATCCTTCACGAAGGGTAGGTAATGGAGATATTTATTCTTTGTTCATCATCACAGGGTGCATTACTATTCTCTGTGGACATGTAGATGAAATTATCACTTGAATAAAACCCTTAATTTTAACAATACCATTTTTATATATTTATCAGTTTACTAGAGGTTTTAGAGTAAACCAATATGTGTTTGTATGATGTCACTGGATGTCTCTAATGATAATAATATTCCTATTGAAATACAGAATTTGCTTTCCCAGTATCACTTAAATTTGTTGATATAATTTTTGTCTTTTATAGCTTTTTAACTCTGTTTTTAATATTAGTCTTTCTGTTGTTACAGTGAAAAGAACAGGGGATATAGAAGAAGCCAAAAGCTTAGATCTGATTAAGTGTGTGACCTAGAGCACTTTACTTATTGTTTTGAATACTCAGTCTCCTTTTCTATTAAACCACACTTAAAACAGTGTCTGCCACTTAGTAAGCTCTTTATAAATGGTAATAGTTATTATGATCACTATTAGGCATTAGGAAAAATGCATAATTAAGTGAATAAACAATAGCTAGCATAAACATTAGCTTTGGGTCTTCCTCACAAATGCAAGCAGGATTCATTTCTTTAAAATGCATATCAAATAATGCTTTATTAATATTCTTATTAGTTGTCATAATATTTAAAATTCATGCCTTTTTCATTTTACCTAAACATTTACTATTAATTACTTAGAATATTCAATTAAAAACAATGTGCTTTTTCTTTTCTTCCATGTTCATACATACTAAGGACAAAAATAAAATAACAAACTAAGATACTGGAAACTTTAGGATCATCTCTTGAATGTTGAACACTGTTCTTCCATCAAAGTTTAGAGATGTTATTTAAAATAAGGTGAGCTTTGCAATCATGTTTTTAGAGTCCTGTTTCTAAAAGACAATATAAAATGGAAAAAGTAAAACAACATATAAAGAAAATAAAATTAATATCATATACTCTTTCAGACAGCTTTATGATTTAACAAGTGAATTCTGACCTTCACTTTAAAAATAAGACTGAACAAACAAACAAAACACCTTATCAAAATCATCTGGAATTAACATCATGTTAGCTTGAATAAAAGCCCATTATTTATCTATAACACTTTTTCCTACGGCATGTCCATATTGAAAATCTAATTTTGTTATTATAATTATCTGGAGAAATAAGTAGATTAAATATGACCATGTCTATTTTTGAAATTAAAAAATGTTATTGCACAAGTTATGATATAGGCATGCAGATCATCATACCAAACTATGATCCAACAAGTAGGTAGTAACAAAGTTGAAACTAGAATGTATATGTCATGATTCTCATCTTTGTACATATTATTTCTAGCATATGTTTCCTTCAGATGTGACTACTCTAGATCCTTTGCTATAGAGCTATTATTAGCTTCCAATAGAACTCAGGTTTTTTTCTCATTATTTTAATAAATCTTCGAATAAAAGTGCCAGCTCAATTCTGACTGTTTTACATGAAAATGACATTAAGTAGTTTGAGTTACATGAAATTGGCACAAATCAATATTATACGTTCCACTTACTAATTCAACTTGTAGAACCCAAATTCCAGAGAAAGATCCCAATTAAATTCAGGAAATCACACCAGCAGTGTAGCCATTACTATTGTTCTAGTAATCAAGCCACATTAGAATTGCATAAAAAGTGGGGAGTAGAAGCAACTATTGAGGTTGCTGTGATACTGTTCTTGTAATCTCCCAAAATCCTTACCCCCTATATCCCTGAACCTTTCTGATCCTTATTGATGACTCCATCAAAAAAGATTGGTAGTGGTGAAAACTGCAGTAACAGTAACCAAGTTGATTCGTAGATTCCACCCATTTTTCTCCGGGGGTATAAGGGAATCTCCACTCAGAGCATAAGCCAACTTTTCTTATGAATGTGCTTTGGCAGCAGCCAGCTGGTTCTTTCTTCATTTCTGTTGTTCTTTCCTTTTCCTTCATTTCCCTCTCTCCACCTTGACATTACTACTCAACATCAGTCCTTTAACCTCTTCCATCAACTATGTCTCTGAGTTTTACTTCACATATCGATAGAATTATAATAATTGCAGAAGTCAATCAAATTATAACATTTTATGTGTTCATATTCACTTTTCAACTAATGACCTTGAATCCCCAAAGAGATAAAACTGAGCAATATTCCCACATATCCCATTTCCTGACACTGAAGTAAAGACACAGTTATAACTATGATAGCAGTGACAGGCTTCATAGAGAAAAGTTTAAACCAGCTCAGGATATGTTCGGATTCAATGCTATACCAGATAGTATAATACTGATAATGACTATAGAAAGATCACCTGGAATGCTTACATGTATATCATGTAGTTGGAGGGTTTAAAAATTTTGCCCTTTTTAAAAATACTAGAGTACATCCATCTCTTCTTAGACTAAAAAAATACTTTGATAATGTCCCTAAGTGGTATACAGCTTGCTAAAAAATAATAACTCACAATAACAGCAGATCAAGTCTGACAACAAATATTTACACAATGAATGTGATCATTATAATTAAGTACAAGTTAAAAGATGAGGACCGTATGAATTAAAATGCAACACTGTTTTCACTTTGCATAAAACATATATTGTAGAAATGTGAAAGGGCTGGCTTTGCAAAACTGCTTTGTTGTACCATACATTCACTGTGCATATACATGACCAGCTGAACATATTTTCCAAACTAAACACACCCCTGACACCAGGATCCAGATCAAGAAATAGAACATGATCAGCACCCCAGAAGAGCCCTCACAATCCATTCCAGTCACTAACCCACCCCATCAGTAACCAATATAATGATTTCTTTTTTAAAATTATATTTTATTGATTATGCTATTACAATTGTCCCATTTCTCCCCCATCATTCCCCTCCACCGTACATACCCCCACCCACCCACATTCCCCCCTTTAGTTCATGTCTATGTGTCATAAGTTCTTTAGCTTCTATTTTTCCCATACTATTCTTGCCCTCCCCCTGTCTATTTTCTACCCACCGTCAATGCTGCTTATTCTCTATACCTTTTCTCCCTCTCTCCTCCTCCCACTCCCCTGTTGCAAGCCCTCCATGTGATCTCCATTTCTGTGATCCTGCTCCTGGTCTACTTGTTTGATTAGTTTGCTTTTGTTTTAGGTGTGGTTGTTAATAGCTGTGAGTTTACTGTCTTTTTACTGTCCTATTTTTTATATTCTTTTTCCTAGATAAGTCCCTTTAACATTTCATAGAATGAGGCCTTGGTGATGATGAACTCCTTGAACTTGACCTTATCTGAGAAGCACTTTATCTCCCCTTCCATTCTAAATGAAAGCTTTGCTGGATAGAGCAATCTTGGGTGTAGGTCCTTTACTTTCAAGACTTCAAATACTTCTTTCCAGCCCCTTCTTGCCTGCAAAGTCTCTTTTGAGACATCAGCTAACAGTCTGATGGGAACTCCTTTGTAGGTGACTGTCCCCTTATCCCTTGCTGCTTCTAGAATTCTCTCCTTCATTTGAATCTTGGCTAATGTAATTATGATGTGCCTTGGTGTGTTCCTCCTTGGGTTCACATTCTTTGGGACTCTCTGAGCTTCCTGGACTTCCTGGAAGACTATTTCCTTTGCCAGATTGGGGAAGTTCTCCTTTATTATTTGTTCAAATAAGCTTTCCACTTGTTGCTCTTCCTCTGCCCCTTCTGGTACCCCTATAATTTGGAAGTTGGGATGTTTAAAGATGTCCTGGAGGTTCCTAAGCCTCTCCTCATTTGTTTGAATTCTTGTTTCTTTCTTCTTTTCTGTTTGGTTGTTTCTTTTTTTTCCTTCTGGTCCACTCCATTGGTTTGAGTCCCAGTTTTCTTCCCATCACTATTGGTTCCCTGTGCATTTTTCCTCATTTCACTTATTATAGCCTCCATTTGTTCCTCTAATTTGCGATCAAAATAAACCAATTCTGTCAGCTTCCTAATCACCAGAGCATTGAACTGTGCTTCTGATAGGTTGGCCAGCAGTGCTATGAGCTCTGCATCTGACAGGCTGAACACCTCCTGGTCGCTCAGATGAAGTAGTTCTGGGGCCCCAGTCTGTTCTCCCTTTTGAGCCATCCTTGGTTTTTTGTTTGTTTGTTTGTTTGTTTGTTTTTTGTCTGGTCGCAGCTGTTATGAATGAGGGGTGGAGCCTTAGGTGTTCACCAGGGCGGGGCATCCCAGTGGCTGGGTTGTGATGCTGGATGTGGGGGTGGGGTCCAAGAGGGAACAATGGTGCTTGCTCCACTCTCTGCCAGATTTCATTCACTTCCACTGCTTCCCCCAAGCAAACTGGACCCCTCTGGTTCTGATTTCCAGGTGGGTGGGCCTATGCATGCTCCAGCACCCTGTGGGTCTCTCCAGCGAACTCTCCTGTGAGGCTGGGACTCCCTCCTGGCACCTCAGCCCCTACAAGTATTTTCAATGGGTGCTTTTAGGTTTCACTTCCCAGAGCCGGGGCCCTGCATTACACAGTCTATATTGCTGCCCATTTTCACCTGGTTTATCTGTGTGTGAATGTGTGTCCATGGTCAGCTGCCTTATGCGCCCCACTTGGTCTCCTCGCGTTCAGCAACCCGCAGCCTGTGCACTTGGAGTGACTGCGCACCTGGGACCATCACCGCCTTATCCCACTGTGATTGGACTCCGCAGGCTACTGACTCCACCCCTCTTACTGGTCTGGATGAATCATTGTTGTTGGACTTCCGTACAATTGAATTTTCTCTCTGTCCTGGTTGGGTTTTCTTTCTTTCTTTCTTTTTTGGTTCTGGATTTTTTGTTGTCCTTAATCTTGGTTGTGAGAGGAGGCACAGCATGTCCAGCTACACCTCCATCTTGGCCAGAAGTCCCATTATAATGATATCTAACACCATAGATTCGCTTTAAAGAATACTTTTTGAAGACCTGCTTTTTTACTTGTTGCTTAATGGGTAAGAAGTTGAAATTAAATATCTTCGAATGTATGTTAGTTCATGTAAGTACCCACTATGGTGTCAAATAAAGATAATGACAAGGATGAAGCTGATGTTCAATGAGCATTCACTAAGCCTAATTTACCATTTCAGTCCTATGTTACACTTTGCCCTAAGAAAGGACACAGATGATATTACGTGTTGATTCAGAAAACATTATGCCAGGATGCAACCATAAACATGGAAACCATTATATTGACATGCAAAAATTGCAGGATCAAGTTCCCAACAAAGACATTCAAATAAGTACTGTGGTACAAGAGGGAAATGAGAGACCATGTAAAGTCATAACAGTTGGAGGAGTCACTATGGAAGGGTGAGATTTAAGCTGAGACTTCAAAAACATACTTAGGGCCCTGTGTGTATGTGTACACACACACTCGCACATGTATCTATGCATATACACACATATTTTATATATACGAAACATTGCTCAACTTCACTAGCTATAAGGGAAATTCAAATTAAAACCAGAATAAAATATCACCTCACACCTATTTGAATACCTGTCATCAACAGGAGAAGAAATAACCAGTACTGGAGAGGTTGTAGAGAAACAGGAAGCCTCATAACTGCTGACTGGAGGGAATGCAGACTGGTGCAGTCACTGTGGAGATCAGTATGGAGTTTCCTAAAAATATTTAGAATGGATCTACCACATGACCCACCAACCTTTATTCTAGGTATCTTCTCCCCAAATTAAAAACTTTTATTCATAAAGACATATATGCCTCTACGTTCGCTAGAGCATTATTCACACCAGACACAAAATGGAGATAACCTAAGTTCCCTTTCATAGAGGGCTGGATAAAGAAGATCTGGTACATATACAAAACAGAATACTATTTAGTCTTAAGAAAAGATGAAATACTGCCATTTATGCCAACATGGATGGATCTTGAAACTACCATGCTAAGCAAAATAAGTCAGATAGAAAAAAACAAGAATGATGTGATTTCACTCATATATGGAATTTAAAACAGAAAGCAACAAACACCCACAACAAACAAATCAACCAACAAACAAAAAAACATCAGACACAGACAACAGTTTGGTGGATAACAAAGGTGAAATAGATGGGGAAGAGGTAAATGGGGTAAAATATTTGGTGACAGGAAGAGTTCTGACTTTGGGTGGGTAACACACAGTAAAATATACAGATGATGTACTATGGAATGGTACACTTGAAACCTATATAATCTTATAAACAAATGTCACACCAATAAATTTAATAAAACATTTTCAAAGATACTTAGGGCTCAAAAGGGCAAAGGAAATGGGGTGACATTTCCATTTGGAGAAAGTACAGTTGTTAGGGTCGGACACACGTAGGGCAATGGTAGGAGGCAGATAAGCTATGCATGCAAATGCTTTTTCTAGCAGAACAAGATCCTGGGATACAAAACCTAAGTTACCCTAACAAATGCCTATATAAGCCTATAAAAAGTGTTGATTCAATTATATCTTAATAAAGCTGTTTAATATTTTAAATTTTAAAGATAAAATGTATAACTCTAAAGTGAAGGAGACTGTCATATAAACAACCTAAGGTGATATCACCACCAACAGAACAAATTGAAATAATGTGCCATAAAATAAGATGTAATGAGATAACATGGCACAACTTCTGTGACATTTCCAGCTGAAAAGGGATATAAAAATTAAATGTAAAACTTGATAGTGGACTGAATCATTTTGGACATTTGGGGGACATCTTGGAAATCATGAATGGTAGTAATCAAATAGTAGCAATGTATCAGCGTTAAT
This sequence comes from Anoura caudifer, assembly GCA_004027475.1. Taxonomy (NCBI): domain Eukaryota; kingdom Metazoa; phylum Chordata; class Mammalia; order Chiroptera; family Phyllostomidae; genus Anoura; species Anoura caudifer. The sequence goes on from PVKU01000610.1 coordinate 428,414, forward strand.
TAATTTCCTAATTTGGATGGTTGTATAGGGAAATGTCTTCCAAAAAATTAAAACTGGAACTGCCCTATGACCCAGCTATCCCACTTCTTGGAATTTATCTGAATTAACACAAAACACTAATTTGAAAGAACATAAGCACGCCTATCTTCATAGCAGCATTATTTACAATCGCCAAGATAGGGAAGCAGCCCAAGTGTCCATCAGCAGATAAGTGGGTAAAAGAACTATGGGACATTTACACAATGGAATACTACTCCTCAATCATAAAAAAGAAAACAAATTTATCCTTTGCAACAGCATGGATGGACCTGCACAACATTGTGCTAAGTGAAATAAGCCAGTCTAACAAAGACAAATACCACTTGATTTCAGCCATGTGTAGAACCAGATGTGGAAACTGAAAAACCAGCTCTGGGTAGGGGCATGGATTAGAGGGTGGAGGAATGGAGCAAATAGGAAACAGGACTCATGGACAACAGTGTAGTGTTTGCTGGGAGAAGTGGGTATAAAGAGGACAAATGATCATGGAAAATACATTAAAATTTTTATAAAATAATAATGGAAGAAAAATAAAGTATTCATGGGTGATGGAGCATCATGGCAACAACTTATTTTTAAATGGATCAGAGGTAAAATAGGTTCTTTATGCTGTAAAAAAATGTTGATTTATGTTGAAACTTTTTACTCAAATCCAAATGGCCATGGTTTCTGTTTCCTTTCACTAATAACTGATAACAGGAGTGTTTTCAAGAGTTTCTTGTAGAAACCAAAATGAATCAGAATGTTTTTATACATTATGAATTGAAAATACTGGTTGGTAATAACTAGATTACTAACCAGCAGGAAAACATGACTTTCTTTCCTAAGTCCTTCTGACATTTCAGCTTGAAAAGATATATTTTATATATGTTCTTGGCCTTCTATTGTTTCTACTATTTAAAAAAATTCACAGTATTAAAAAATTAGGGGAATTTGGTGACAGTAATGAAGGAAGAAGTATAACAAACTGAAATATATGTGATTTTGATTCACTAAAACTTAATACCTTTTAAAGTTAATAAGATTTTTATGGTGTTGATAATGATAATTTTACTGAATGAATTACATTGTAAGTTATTTTAAACAGTACATATGAAAAAGTATGATGGAAGCTAAACAAAAAAAAAAATTGTTTATTAAAATAATGTAATGGCACTGACCATAGGGGAGAGTGGAGGGGATCATTGGGGAGAAGGGTGAAGGGTTTACAGGAACAATTATAAAGGACACATGGACAATAACAAGGGAGGCAGCAGCAGATAGGGACGTGGGGAGGGCTAGGGTGGTGGGGAGAGTTCGGAGGGAAAGGCAGAAAAGTACTTATACTTGAACAACAATAAAAAAATAAAACCACAAGGGCAAAAAATGAATGAAAGAAAGAATGAATGAATGTGATCATACGTGTCCTCAGTTTAACTCAGACTACTAACATTTAAGTAAGGTCAATTCTACCAATGTTTCGTCACATCACTATATCACTCTGTGCTTCAAAAAAGATAGACTAAAACTCAAAGTTTAAATCTGCTATGAAATCCTACAGTTTAGTACTTGTCCACATCTTAGGTCCTGTTAGTCACTGTATATTAAATGCTCTTGAAACAGTAAGATTTTGTTCCACAACTCAAAGATTTTTTAATAATGAAAAGTGGACAATGTGAAATCAATTTTTTCAGGCATTAGAATAGAAGATAGAATTTTCAGCAGTTAGTCAGATATGATATATCCTAAGATACTTTTAATCCTTACTGTTCACCATAAACCTTTATGGTTTGGAGGTCTCCATAAGTTTAGGTACTCTTCATTATTAACTTGACTATTTCCAATTTTAACTCTTTCCTTGAAAGAAGTAAAATATAGACTAGGAAATACTGTTAAGTCACAGTGCCCTGTTTATTTTAAATTATATTAGTTTTCCTCTTGTGTTTACAGCAAACAACAATTTTCAGGTTACTCTTCCCTATTTGTCTACTTCCTGCAATGTCTTATTTTCAAATATGCCTGCTGTACTAAAATCATATGCAATGATACAACTTAACAAACATTTCTTAACCATTTACTTCTTCCTGAGATGCTGTGGTAACAATGAGACTATCAGGACTAATGGGGCATATTCCTTGTCACTGAGGAACACAATTCAGGATGTACATTAAAAAAGCAAAGAATTAAATAAAACTGCAAGTATGGTATGTGCTACTTTACTAATAAGGCTTACATGCTGCTGTGACAAAAAGAAAGGAGAGGGCGATGTTGTCAAAATGAGGCTGGAGAGTCCGTGGACCACTACATAGAGGAAGTATTACCATTAACATTCCAGTAAGCCTTTCATTTGGTCAGCATTTACTTTCTATGTGTTTTCCAATATGTGAGCATAAATTCTCTATTGTATATTTTGGACCACAAAGAGAGTAAAATGGGAGCTGAAATATATGCAATAAAATAACTCTAGACAATGTCTGCAAAATTTCATCGACTTTCCACTGAGCTGTGTGATTCCTTTGTCATTCTGCGCCTCAGTTTCCTCAAGTGCAAAATGATGAATTTGTACTAAATGCCATCTTGGGTCTCTTTTGGCAAGGACTTGATGATCTCTAAAGTTTTGGACAACTCTGGAGTTTCAGAAAAACTTTTGGGTTTTATCATTGCCCAAACTTTTTTACTCTGCTATTATATTACTTTTCCTTTTCCTCATTTAACAGATTTTTCCATACAATAATTCCTGTCCTCTAAGCTGTTATAATTATCAATCCTATGAATAACTCAGAGGGGATAAATAGGTAATCAGAGTTACTTATTATAACATGGAAACATGGCAGATATCAAAACGTATAGTTGGCCATTAAAATGTATAATTGATTTAATATTAGAAAATTAACACTGTTCTTAAGAAACTTAGCCAGCTTTTATTTTGTAGGATGGCACAGATCTAACTAAAGTGAAACTCATTTTGGATTTACGCAAAACCTTAGGATTAATAGTGCTTTCAAATCTATTAATATAATTTTTCCCTGTTGAGTGAAACAGTTTTAATTAAACTTTACTAACCCCTTTGGTTTAATCCCAGGAGATGACCTATAAAACAGCAGAGTTTTTAAATCTAACCATAAAAATCCTCAAAATTCAAAGTTAAAGTGATAGACAGAAAGAGAAAAGAAACAATAAAGGATTTATAAAACATGTCTAATGAACTAGCAGTGCTTTATATCTCTGTATCTAATATACATAAAAATGCATGCACACACACATATATTTAAAAGTAATCATTGAACAAAAAGTAGTTATGGTTTATCAAAAATATACCCAATATCTTAAGCCCTGGCTGGTGTAGCTCCCTGGACTGAGTGCAGGCCTGTGAAAAAAAAAGAGTTGCTGGTTCAGTTCCCAGTCAGGGCACATGACTGAGTTGCAGGCCAGGTCCCCAGTAGGGGGTGCACAAGAGGCAACCGCACAGTAACACTTCTCTCCCTCTTTCTCCTTCCTTTCCCCTCTCTCTAAAAATAAATAAATAAAATCTTTAAAAAATATTCTCAATATCTCTAAGTTATCAGGGTGTCTACAGCAAGTATTTTTTCTCTTTATAGATTATTTTATTAATTACTATGGTAATAAAATTACATTGTACTATTTGATTCTGAGCTTCATAAAGACTATGAGAATATGTGTTTAGAAGACAGTTAGGTATTTTTGTCCCTCACTCGGGCTGCCTACCTACCCTCTCTCTGAAATAATAACTAAGTAGATAAATAAACAAGTGAAATGAATCCAAAACAAAACCACTCTATAATTCCTTAGGTGACACTTCATAAATTTTTCCCACCAAAGTACACCTAATTGAAGAGAAGATTGAACACATATCCCTAGGGATTTACAGCTCATTTGAATTTCTTTGAAGTCTTCTCATTTTATTTTAAAAATTCATATGGATTCTGCATTCTACTCATATATATACACATGATATATTATATATACATGATATATATATACCTGAATATATATACATGATGGATATATACATATATATGAGTAGAATATATATATTCTATGCGTAGAATGTTTTCATGTAAAATATATATATAATGAGAATATAGATATGAGTAAACTATATATATGTTTTAATATAAAAATGATGTGTTTTTCCAATATCTTTGAATTACACAGCTCTAGGAAAATAGGGTAAGTTTATGCCACAGCTTTGCTTTATAAGGTATAAAGACAATTATAAAATAAATTTTTCCATGGATCTCATGTATTTCTTCAGTTTTCCTTTTATTTCAAAGTAATTCTTTTGTCAGTTAGTTTGAGGCCTATGTCTTTAGTACTGAACTAAAATAAATGTGTTATCTGCTATACCAAACAGGAAAGATCCTTACTCTATCAAAATAATAACTTCGATTCTAATAATCCAAAAATATAGGAAAAAGAATTAGTAGTCATGCATTTATTGTAAAGGTGACCATATCACAAGAAGACAGTCTGTCATCAAATAAAATGAATTGCATAGTGTTGATCTCTTTTCATTTTTGCTGGTAGACTGTGAAAAAAACATATACATGCATAGATATATAGATCTATCTATCTATATATATACACATACATACACACACACACACACACACACACGCTGAGTACTGAAGGTGACAGAATGAGATTTAAACAGGACTGAAATGTACCTTAAGCAAACAAGTTAAGAGACTCAAATACCAAGGACAAGTATTTAACTATAAATAAAAGGTCACTGTCTTGACATTTCACCATGTATTGTTTTTTTTCATGCAGACTAAATTCAAAAGTATTTTCTCCTAAGGCTTTAGTATTAAAGTATTTGGAAAAACTAAAAGGAAATAGATTGTGAACTAACTTGACAGGACAGATGATATTTGCAGGCATGGGATGCAGAATGAAACCCTACACAGAGAAAGAAATAAAAACAGCTGTGGAGAAAATATGTCTGGGCACACTGAAATGAAAACTAGGAGGAAATGAAAGAGGAATGCAACCAGGCAGAATGTACTTAAGAACTTCTTGAGTTAAGAATTCTGAGTCAGAATTTCACAGGGAAAGAAAAAGAACTACTGAAAATAATGTGAGAATGGGGAATGCTATGGCCCCAAACAGTGATATAGGAAGAGGATTGCTGGCAACAGTCTTTTGAATACACTGGCAGGAAAAATACACAAAGGCAGAAATAATCAAAATACAGATTTTGTTCTTGTAATAGATAGGGAGAAAAAAGATGGTTATATTGTAAAGGAAAACTATGAAAGGATTTACCAAAATCCCAGACACAGAAAACAAACAAATGGAACTGAATATGCTACATACTTAGCTGAGACTAGAGGAACTATAGGTAGTCTTATGATCATGATGATTCCCTTTGAAAAAGGCAATAGTAATGGCTAAAATATTCATGGTAGCATATCAATTACTACTACTACTACTACTAACAATGATAATGGTATAGCAATCAACTGAATATTTACTATGTGCCAACCCTTTAACTGCTTACTTTGAACATGTTAATTCATTTCATCTTACTGCTATTATAATTTCCATTTTACAGATGAGGAAACACAACCTTGAAAGTTTAAAGTAGTATTTCAAGCTTACAGAACTGAAAAGTAATAGAGCTGGGAACAGAACTTTATAAAATCTAACTCAAAATGCTCTGATCTATAGGCTACCTTAGTAGCTAAAAGTATTATGATATGATATAGATATAGATATAGATAAACAGGTATTTAGACTTAAAAACCAAAACTGATATAAACTTCATTCCATACTTCATTACAGTTGTTTCAGATTGTTTTGGCCAAAACTATGTTTATTAGGTATATTCATGTAAAGTATCCTTAATGTAAGAATTAAAAATCACCATTGTAAAATTAACATATCATTTTATGTAAACATGTCATTGATATGCTTTCACTCAAAATCTTTCTTAAATTGAATCTACGTATTTAAGAAATAAATTTAGAAAAAATTCTGGTATAGGACAGTGAAAAATTAATAATAATCCTGAAATGGTTTAATTTCAGAATTGGCCTTATTTGTAACATTTATTATGTTTCAAATTATAATACCCATTTTATAAATATTGTTATTATTCCATATTAGTTATACGTTAGTGTATGTGCCTGTAGTCATGAAGATGTGTTTCTAAATTCAAGGACCACTGTTGGTGGGAATGTAAACTGATACAGACACCATGGAAAACAATATCACATTTCCTCAAAAAATTAAGAATATAGTTACCATATGACCCAGCAAACTTTCTTTTGGGTATTTACCCAATAAACTTGAAACTATTTATTTGCAAAGTTATGTGCACCTCTACATTCATTGTAGCATTATTCATGGTGGGCAAGACATGGGGATGATCAAAGTGTCGCTCAATAGAGAACTGGATAGAGAAGATGTGGTACAAATATACAATGGAATACCACACAGCCATAAGATGAAATACTGCCATTTGCGACAACATGGATAGACCTTGAGAATATCATGCTAAGAGGAATAACTCAGTCAGAAAAAGCTAAGAACCATCTGATTTCACTCATGTGTGGGATATAAAACTGAAAGTAACAAATGACCAAATAAGAAAAACAAACAAAATCTCATAGACACGGACAACAGTATGGTGGTTACTAGATGGAAGGGGGTAAGGGGGTAGTAGAGGGTAAAGTGGGTCAAATACATGGTGATGGAAGATGATTTGAACTGGGGTGGTAGGCACACAAAACAATACACACATAATGTATCATAGAAATGTATACTTGAAACCTATATTATCAAATTAAACAATGTTACCCCAATAAATTTAATATAAAAAAATGAAAAGCAATTTCCAGAACGTTGCTACTATAGTTGTAGTCAGTGTAATTTTTCCATTACATTATAAAGGTTTTTTTTTTTTTTTTTTAAATAAAAAAGAAAGCAAACAAATAGTACTTTGGAGATATAGTTTGTCTTGTAGTGTTATTCTGGTCCTTGGATCACAAAAGCAACTTACTAGATTAAAGAAATATGCTGAGGATTTGATTGACAATACCAGATCAGCAGAGACAACCATTAAACAAAAATATTTTGCATTTTATAGACACACATTTTTCCCCTTCAAAGGATACTAACTGGTTTATATGGATTGTAATAAAATTGGGAAATGTATATACTTTTGAGCCCTTACTGAAAGTCCTCAGAGTTATAGAGAAATGTATTTCTTACAGTGCAATTTCAAATATACGATTTATGGTATACTGTTTGTATCTAAGAGGGAAAAATGTACTTTTCCATATATATAATGCCATCTTCAAAAAAAGGCTTCCTTAATCCTTTCACTTTTCAACTTCTTACTAAAGTAGATAATACTCACTAAGAAACAAAGCCAATTAGCTCAAATTACAATTTTAGAGACATTTTGTCCCCCCCTTCTCCTGTTTCTCTGTGGTGCCAAGTCCTGCCCATTCTAGTCCAATGATGCCCCTGCTTCGTACCACACAGGCTGCTTAGAATAACACTGAGATCTGTGAGATGCCACCTTACTGCTCCAACGTTATAGTCAGCCACACTTTCATCTGACCTAACACATTCTGCCACTGTGCCTTGCTCAGAATATTTCCTCTCTAGAAAGCATGTCCTTTGCATGCCCGTAAAAATGCTCTCCTCAAGCTTCACCCTTTTGGCCTATTCCAGAAGCCTTCTCTTATCTACCCATTCTAAAGTACTTTCTTTTTTAATCGAAACTGCAGTACATTATCTTTTTGTGTAGCACTTTCCATATTCATCCTTGTTTTATAAAATATTTGTATGTATGTCTTTTCTTGACTCCTAGATTTTAAACATACTCAAGCAAGAAATGTCTCAGAATCATTTTAATATCACCAAAAGCCCCACAGTATGGTTCCTGTACAACCAACATTACACTGCACTGTCTAAGGAATGTAAGAAAGAACAGACTCTCTCATGAGACAAATGAAAGCTTCAATAACCTACAGCGTTCAAAATAAAGTAAGTCTAAAGCAGGCCATTAAAATACACTATACTGTCAAACATAAGCTAATAGAAACTGTATTCCCGTTTTTCTTATATAAAAACAGGAAAATGAGATTAATTTTAATAGATTATTTAATCCTACCACGTAAAATATAATACTTAAGCAAAAAATAGTCTCAACAGAGTTGGAAATCAATTACCTTTGCTTGCACTTTCTATATGTTCCAGTTCTTCAGGAAATTTCAGGATATCCCGGTGTTTTTCCTCACAAATTTCAGCAATAAAATGCAAGAGGGTTGTTTTTTGGTCTGCTGATTTAGTATCTCTGATCTGGAATGAAATAGAAAAATTTTACTATTTTTAGCAAAATAAATATACATTTTTTCTGAAGTGGAATGAATAAACTCAATTTACCATAAGTAATTTTTTTAAAAGTTCAGAGTAGGTTCCAGTGGAGTATAGTAACAATGCTCTGAATTTAAAAATGAATTCCATATTTTGTATGACAAAAATAAATGGAAAATTAAACTTGAATCTATAGTTTTAAAAATGTTTAAATTATTATGGCAAAATAAATGATTCTTATCATGAGAAAATAACTTTCATTTACATATTGATAAAAGCAGTCCAAATTAACCTGCGCTTGTGTTATCAGCATTCTACTTTTTCCTTTATCACGCAAATATATTCTTGAAAGCCAGATTCATTTGTGAGGTTATACTTATTTCTAGCTATCATTTATTCAAATTAATGTAAAAGAGTAAACAAGTTTTACCCTCCTTTTCTTGAATGAGCCATCAAACAGGAATAACTGACACCTTCTTATGTGGTTTTATAAAAGCAATCTGAGCACACAACCATGATGATGTGTCAAAGTTTATTTTCCTGCTTACACACTGTATTTCCTTTGCAAACATGGTAGAAAAGAGATGCTTTGGTTAGAAGGGTAAAAATCTTTGAAGTATAGGACACAAAAATATCTATGATGTGAATCTAAGTATTTTCCTTAATATAACTCTCATACTAAACTAAGCTGCAAATGAAATCAAGGATTTACTGAAAAACAAGGGATAAATATGTCATAAAGTATTAAGTTTTCTCATCCTATTCAATATTTTAATTCTATAATCCTAAAATGATGGGTTTGTCTACTGATGTTCATACTGATTGGGGATTTTTAGCTTTAAGGATTACTCTGTGTAGAGTAAATGAGTATTCTTCATGAACAGATTTCTGACAAGGCTGTGGAGGATATTTAGGTAATTACAGAGTAATTTAATTTTATTATTTTTGTGACTCAGACAAAAAATGTGTTCAGTCAATCAGGCCCATACTGAATCTGTTTTGTGCTACAGCTTTTTAACAGTTGTTTATAGCCCACTGATATAAACAACTTCAAAGAAACATTAGTCACCAGGCTCAAGAAACAGCCACAGGAGGCATGATATTGTAATTTCAAGTGATCACAATTATTTCTTTTAGAATTTCTGGGATTACCTTTTCTCACATAGGTAAAATATTTAAATCTCAGCACTATCATACTGATCCAATAAACACTTTAAAATACGACAAGGTTGAAATGACACAATTGAAGGACATGATATAAGAACAAAAACCAACAAAAACCCCAAGGGCAATTTGTCTTAAGTAACGCTTGTAGTTGCAGAGGAATCAATGGGAGGCTCACTTTCCTCAAGAGAAGTCTTTACATGTGATTATGGTTACCTGGTGTTATATGTTCACAAAGTCGTTTTCAGAGTATGCTGAATATTCCAAAAATTAAGAAAATTAACACTGACTTTTTTATACAAATTATCTGAACCCCTAAATGCTAAAATCTTAAAACATCAGGTGATTAGGGAAAACCAAAGGTACATCTTCAGAAGGGAAAGGAAACTGATCTATATGTTATGAACTTTGTGATGACAAATATACATACAACAACAACAAAAACAAAAATCCACCTAATTTTTTTTGGATACCAAACTGTACAAATATAACTTTTTAAATGCACATGACCAAACAAAACACTAGAAAACAAAACACAAAAATAAAAAAAATAGCATGGTGCTCATATGTCAATTTTATAGGTGATTTAAAACTTCAGCTGCTGACATACATACTTATAAGTGCTTAATTTTCAAAAACTGTTAAAGTGATAACTATTTATTCATAATATGCCCATTAATTTAATTTCTGTTAAGAATTTTAGTAGCATCAATGGCTACATTTTAAGAAGATAAATAAAGCACAACATTTCAGTTGAATAAATATGTGGGTATCTTTGTCAAAATGAGAAAGAGTTATAGAAAGAATATACATGTATTTTTTAGAAATGCAATATCCCGAAAAATAGGTTCTGGCTGGAGAGAAGATGGCGGCATGGTAAGAGGACGTACATCTCTGCCTCCCACACATAGGTCTTAAACCGGGACATTTTTCAAAGCAGCACAGCAAACAGACACCAGAAACACAGCATATTTGAAAACAGATTATTGAAAATTGCAGTGGACGTTGAAAAACCGGACGGTAAGGAGAGTACTCCGGCGGTGCGGAGACCAGGGCGGGGG
>PVKU01000611.1:0-438702 GCA_004027475.1 Anoura caudifer
GGAAACCATCAAACAACAGAGGAGGATTAAGAAATAATCAGTTATAAGTGAGCCGTGTGTGAGTCTGACAAACTGGCTCCTGAGATTAGTCACACAGCCGCTTCAGGCCCCAGTCCTCCAGGATCACGCATAAATTACCGTGCTGGCTTCACTAGACTTTTATTTTGCCAATACTATGAATTTTGAGGTTTTATTTTTGTTAAAAGTTAAACAGGAAAATAATAATTCCCAAAGACTTGTAAGTCAATAGTTAATGCACCCATCTTTTAAAATTGTATATTCCTTTTGGAAACCCAGGTGCACCCTTGCGCGGACGGACCGTCACCGCATTTCAGACGGGTGGGTGGCATGTGGGAGGGTGAAACAACGTGGCACAGAGTTGGAGGGTCAGCCCAGGGCCCATCACCAACTTGCTCATTGACTACTGCCACTTAACCCCCGTGGGTCCCTAGTTGCTCCTCTTTGACAAAAATCTAAGCCTCAAAAAGCAAGAGAACGGTATCTCCACTCTTGGCTGACTGACAATACGGTACATCTCCCACGCTGGCAAAAGCCGGTTATGCAACTCGGAAGCAGCGGTGAAGGCAGCCTCTGGCCTTATCAGTGACATCAGTGTCCTCTCCCAGCACGTTTCCCCTGCACCCCTCACGTCCGACTCACATGTCCCCTCCGGATGTCTCGACTGTAGATCCCCACTGTGTACAACAAGGCATGAAAGCCTCTTTCCGCCATGGCCCCATGCACCTTTCTAGCCACCTCGCCTGCCTTCCAACCCCTGCCCAATTCCACACATGAAGAGGTCTTCAAGCCATATGGAAAATGTCTCCGGTTTACTTTTTGCGGGCCCATAATCTCATAGCAAAAATCCCATAAGCCAGAGGTATTTTAGATTTTCAACAAGTAACCCCATGCTTATGTGTATATTACGCAATACCCCAGAGGGTCCCAGGCATCAACTCATCTTCAAACACACAAACGTGTTTGCAGCAAACCTCAGATATTCATGTTAAGTGTGATTAGGTTGCAGATAGCCTCAGTCAGTCCAGGTCTGGCTTTGCCGCAGAGCCACTTCCTTCGGCCCCTCCAAATATGTCACCCTCACACCCTCCACCTGCTCTGTGCCTGGGAAGCTGACCTACCTGTGCTTCAGCTCTGCAGTGCATTGCCCCAGGCTCCTGATAAAGTGAGGCCAACAGGGAGCCCAGCACACTGTCCAGAAGGCCTGGGCTACCTCATCTGCAGGCAGTTCCTTTTCAGGCAGTCTTCTCAGGGCTCTGTCCTTCTGGCTTCTAAGAACCACTTCCTCCACTTGTCTCCTTATCTCTAGGCGTCTAACAGCTCTGCTGTTACTGGTATCGGGTCATGCTCTCACAGGGCTACACCCCCATCACATTCCTACCCCTTTAGCCAGCTCTCCACCTGCACCTTTGTAAGTGGTCCCTTTATCAAATCCTCTGCAGAGGGTCCCAATTTGAGAATGCCATCTGTTCCTTGAGGGGTCCCTGACAAATGCAGCCCACCAGTGATTTCAGACCGAGCCAGGTGTTCCTGCCCAATGGGTTAAGAAACAACTTTCAGCTTTTAGAACTTTTTGGATTTCAGAATCACAGCTACGAGATTGTGAACCCATACACTTGACCGTTTTTTTTCTTCTATTTAACACATACTGCTCCTTCCGTCTGGAATGCCGTAGTCTCCTTGTCCAATCGGCCGACTTCAATTTAGTCTTTAAACACCATCTGTCCAGGGAATGTCAAGGGTAGACTCCGATCCCCTGTAGAACCTCCCACCCAACAGGCCTGTAAAGTTGGTGGGACAGCCTCAGGGACTCGGGGACTCAAATGAGAGAGGGGCTGGAAGGGAAAACCCCACCCAGGGCACCAGTGAGTTCACAAGTACTGTGAAGGTCACGTAGGTCAAATATCTGCAGGATGAAAGGTTTAAAATTACTTAAATATTACTGTATTATTTTTAAAAAACAATGGGTAAGTAGTGTACTCACAAATAACTAAAATATGGTACTTTCTAGACTTCTTTGACCATCTTGCACTGAACACTCAACACTCACAAACAAAACATAAACAGAAATTTTCAAAAAAAATACTCATCCTTGGTATTTTTATCCAATGTATTCTGGCATTTTCTAGCCTGTTGTAGCCAAAACCACTCTTTAAAAATACTGATCATACCCCAGAAATGGGTTATGCCATGCGCAGTGTGGAAGACACCAAACTAACCAATATCTGTCAACTAATGCTTCCAAACATTGTCAAACAAAGAACCCAAACGTTCACTAAAATTGTAGCCGCAGCAGAGTTAGCTCTTTGCCATTCACACCTTTGTGTTGTTTCTCCCTGTTTTCAGTGACTGGCTCTCCTGAGCAGGGGCAGGAATTCCTGTCCTGAAGCTGGAAGGCATATGGCTTGAACCGTAGGACGTGTGCTGAGACAGAAACCAGAGCAGCGAGCCACTGGGAGCTGGGGCTGTCTTGGCCAATTTGGGGTGTTTGCTCACCTTATCTGAGGCTACATGTAAACTCACTTTGTTTCAGTCTCTTAGAAAACAGGTTTTATTGTGTAATTCAAAAATCATTTTTTCCGTGTTGTTTAATGATTTGGGTTAATTTTAAGGTGGGTTTATGAAATGTGAGCTGGTGTCAGGAAAATGTGGATACATTTTGCTTCCCTAGAGAACGTAGTGGTGCTTTTAATAACGAACCCTAAGTGAGTGCCTATATTTCTTTTAGGACTTAAAAGACAAAGCAAAAGGTGGGTTGGAGAAAGAGTTTCTGGTGTGTGTGTAGACTAATTACACAAACCCAAGTAAGGAAAAAAAGTGTCCTAATCAGACTCTTGTTTGTAGCAAGCAGATAATCATTAGGCGCTTTTGAGAGAAAAAGGGTTAATACGGCAATTGCATCATTTAGGATTATCACTGGTTGCGTGTGGCAGAAATCCAACATAGCAGTCAATAACAGTCTGATCTTAAATAAGAGAGTATTTAGCTCTCTTGTAGAAGATAAGGGGTTAGCAGTCCAATATTGGCATGGCTCCATGATGTCAAAGGACCAGGATTTTCTTTGCTGCTGCCAACTGCTGGGATTCTGTCGATGCGCTAAAATTTCAGACACCTGGGAGAAGGAAAGGAGGAGCCATGGTATGTCCTCCTTCTTTAAGCACATGTCCAGCAAACTGCACATACTGCATCCTCGTATGGTTCATTAAACAGAAGATAATCACATGGCTGTTCTTAGCTGCATAAAAAGTGGGAAATGGAGTCTCAGTACCAGGAACCAATACGCCCAGCTAAAACAATGCAAGGTCTCGTACATAAGAAAGTGGAAAGGACAGGTATTGGGGTAAATGAGCAATCTCTCCCACAAATAAACATGGCCTGGGATTGATAAACCTTTAGGCTCAATTTCTGCAGACTTTGCCTCTCTTTAATCTTGTGTTAAAGGGAATTACAAAGAGCACTACCCTGCCTAGCTTAGTTGGTTACTTTGCCCCTATCGGGCAGAGCCTGGTGTGGCAGGACATGGCTAGAGCCAACCAAACCCTAACCACAAGTTGGGGAAACAGGATCTACCCAGGAATCAGGAAGCGGGAAATGAGTGCTAGGAGGTAATCCACAAGTATCTCACCATGTTGTTTGAGAAGCACCTCTAAATTGTGTTCAAATAAAAATTGTCTATTTCTCTCCCAAATTGCGCCTTCAAATGAACTGCCATCCTCCAGTTGCTTAAGCTAAAAACCTGAGTGTAGTGCTTACGCCTCTTTTTCACTCACTCCTCATATTGAGGCAGGACCAGCTGCATAATTTGTGGGGCCCACTGAAAGTGAAAACGCAGGCCCCTTGTTTAAAATTTACCGAGAAGCAACAACAGAGCATGAAACCAATGGCAGAATCCTTCTAAGCGTGAGAACTGATGAAGCCGCACCCAAAGCCAAACCTGCATCCAATATACTTTTGTAAATTCTACCTCTGTGGTAGTTAATTTTATGTGCCAGCTTGACTGGGGCCCAGATATCTGCTCAAACATTATTCTGGATGTGTCTGTGAGGTGCTTTCTGGATGATTTAACATTTAGATCAGTGGACTGAGTAAGGCCAATTGTTCTCCCTAATGTGGGTGGGCCTCATCTAATCAGTTGATGTCCTGAATTAAACAAAAAAGCTAACCCCCCCACCCAAAGTAAAAGGCAACTCCTTCTGCCTGACCATTTGAGATGAGGCATGAGTCTTTTCCTGCTTTCGGACTCAAACCGAAACATCTCCAATTCTTGAGTCTTGGGCCTGTGGGCTCTCAGACTGGAGCTACACCACTGGCTCTCTAGTGTCTCCAACTTTCCAACCGCAGATCTTGGGACTTCTCAGCCTCCATGATTATGTGAGCCAATTCCTTATGATAAATCTCTTGTTTTCTTCCTACGTATCTGCATCCTATTGGTGCTGTTTCTCTGGGGAGCCCTAACTCATACAACCTCCAAAACATTTCTTAAATTGGTACACTTTGTCCATTTTCACAGCATCTCTGAATCTCTGGTTCTAGATTAGATGGTAATGGCTTCCTAACACATGAGCCTGCTTTCACTTCTGCCTACTGCTTCAATGGTGTTCAGTCAAAGAAGCAGAACCATCAGAATGGATATATATATATATCCATATAATCTGTCCAGAAGGATGGAGATATATATATATATATGGTCTGTCCAGAAAGTATCCAGCCATGTAATATTAAAAATAGAGACATTTATTGAAGAAGATACAAGCAACAGTGTACACAGGACAGTGATGCCTCACTCCCCTTCAAAGTAGGCACCTTGGGACCTCACACACTTCTCCCAATCACCATCAGGTGTCCTGTGATATTTTCCTGAATCTCATGAATGGTCAGAAATTTTTTCCCTTTCAAAGGTGATTTTAGTTTTGGGAAAAGCCAAAAGTTGCGGGACACCAAACCTGGGTGATTTGATGTTTCACAAAAAAACTCTGCACAAGATATAATGCATGAGCGAATGCATTGTAATGTAATGAAACTGCCTATCACCAGTTGCCCATATCTGTGGCCTTCTGAATCATCCAGATAGTACCACAGAGGAACATTCAAGCTTAATGCAAAATTTGATGCAAATCCATGGGTCTACTTGCTCAGTCATTTTGAATTCAACAGCCACACAGTACACATGCTCACTCAACAGTGTCTACTGCCCCCACTGACTAGTACAGTGAAGTCGTCATTGTTCACACGTGTGCATTCCAGTCCACTCTCCTTGGCTGCCTAGTTACATCAATGTCATGCAAACCATTCTCACAATAACAATGTCTGGACTTTTTCCAGATAGACCTTGTATGTGTGTGAACACAGGCATAAATGACAAGTATATAATACATAAAATATACATATTTCAAATATAAAAATATTTAAATATATAAAATATATAACATTTATATATAAATATATTTATATAAATATATTAAAATAAACATTTATAGAACTATATAAATATATAGATATATAATATATAAAATCATGTGTGTGTATATGTGTGCATGTATATATATACAGGGTCCAGTGCAAATAACACCCCTTTTTTAATTACAGAATCTTTTTTACGCAATCATAAGCATGTAATTCAGTAACATAACAATATCCCACTCAAGCACATCATATGACATTTTAGATGAAACGTTTGAATTATAACTATAAATTATTACACCCATATTATTACCCTACCAGCCACACGCAAGCAAGCGTTACTTCTGCTCAACCCTGTATACATGTGAATTTATTATAGAGCTTTGACCTTACACAGCTTGGGAGCTGATTAAATGTTGTGTCTGGAGCAGGAGCCTGGGGCTGGTACTTGGACGGGATGATGACTGAAGAGGGGGATTCAAGGCTCAGCTGAAATCTGTGAAGATAAACTTGAATTTATAAGGACGAGTCAGACTCTTGTCAGCCTCTTAACACCTCTGAGCCTACGACTTTGATGAAAGCATGTGCCACACGGAAGAGGCTGATACCCTTAGTCATGGAGCTAAATACGCTCTTGGCCCAGGATTTAGGAAAGATCAGGAAGAAAATCTGGCAGAAGTTGAAAGAGCTGCGGGCTGGATGTTGCCCCAGGACCACAAAGTGAGCCAGCAGGGATCACAATAATGCGAGAAGACTGCAATGGTGCCTTTTCACCCTGCTTCAGCCTTCCAAGTGCAGAAACAACAGAATACTGTTCCCCTTTGCCTTCCAAATAGCGTGCAAAACTCTTCTTGTGAGGCTGGCTAACCCTGAGCCATGCAGAGAAGACAGTTCCGGGATCTGTAATTCCGGTTTAGGTAAATGGACACCACACCAATCCTCCATCCTCCAGCGTGGCAGCAGTAGGTATCACTTAAAAACTCAAATTGGACTGTTTTCCTTCCTAAAGCCTTCCAAATGCTTCCACTCGCCTCTAGAATAAAACCCCAACTCTTTACTGTGCTTTGCAAGGCCGCACAGGGTCTGACCCCACCATTCTCTGAGCTCACTTTATTTTCTACCACTTCCTCCTCGAGTGCCACCCTTGAGCCACGGGCCTTAAACGTGATGTGGTCGGTCCCGGTTGAGGACCTCGTGCTAGCTGCAACATTAGCCTGCCAATCTCTTCCCATTGTTCTATCTTCATATTACGAGCCCTCACTTTTTCATCAGGTTTCAGTTCCTGCATCCTCTCCCCGGAGACCTTCCCTGACTACTGCATCTAAAGAAGTCCTCGCAGGCCTCAATTCTCTCCCACCTCACCCTGCCCTGATGTCCTTATCTCCACTGGAAATTACCTTGCTTGTCGTTTACTTGTTTACCTTCTCGCTCTCACACCACCATCACCTTCAGAATGAACCCTCTATAAGAGCAAAGACATGGCCTAGCTTGTTTCTCTGTCTGGCATGTGGCGGCACTCAATAAATGTTTTGTTGAAGGAGTAAATAAAAATATGTGGACTTACATTGTTTTCCTAGGGCTGCTGTGACAAAGGATCGGGAAATGCATCATTTGAAGCAACAGGAATTTATTCTTTCATGTTCTGGAGACTAAAACACAAAACCAAGTGGTCGGCAGGGCTGCACTCCCCCTGAAGGCTGTAAGGAAGAATTCTTTCTTGCCTGCTTCGGTTTCTAGCGGCCCTGTGCATTCCTTGACTTCCACCTCAGCCTCAGCGTCTTCGCCTGGTCTTCTCCTTTGTGTGTCTGCATGTCTCTCTGCATCCTCTTCTTATAAGGATATTGGTCATTGGATTTAGTGTCCACCTTAAATCCAGGATGATTTCATATAAAAATCCCTAATCACATATGCAAAAAAAAACAAACAAACCCTATATTCAAACAAAGTCACATTCACAAGAACCTAGGGTCAGAACTGGGACACACCTTTTTCAGGGACACAAGGCAACTCATTGCAGTGCTGATGAAAAATCCCTATTACGCCTGCTTCTTCTACTGAGACAGGGTCCCTCGCAGGCTCAAACTTTGGACCGCCCGTTCCCCTACTGAACACCATATACCACAAGAAATATTAACGTTTTCTGGTAATACATGAAGGAAGGTTTTTACATTCCCCTGACATGTTAGAGAGGAGGCAGTCAGGTTGTGGACAGGAATTAATTGCAAGTTTGCAGGATCCAGAATTAGGAATTTATGTGATCGTAAAGCTGCAAATACATCCCTCGGGGTACCTGAATGCTTAACAATACTTGGTAATGTGGTAGATAAATCAGATATTTGACAACGTAACAGCTGGAAGGAGAACTGACCTTTGCCTTAGTCTTAAAAACCTAAGAGACTTGGGCAGCAAAGCATTCCACATTGCAGCTGAAAGCAGTTGGAAAACCCCGGCTTGTCAGAGCAAGTTGCTGTAGGAGGAAGTTAAGGCAAAGCATTATAGGAGAAAAATGAGAATTTCCTGTGAAAATCTGAGTTATTCTCTCTACTCCATGCTGTTAAGGAAGTTGTTCAAGGGAAAGAAGAGAGAAGACTTTGTTCGGGGTGAGAATTTAAGGCACTGGTCCAGCTGCGTGGAGTGCGTAGAACTCAGCTGCCTGAATTCACATTTTTTAACTGCCAAAGCCCCCTGACTAGAGCTGAGTGGCTTTCTTATTTTGGGTCACAAATACACCAGAAAAATCCCTGGGCCTTCTGGCTTAGTGGCTCATTTGGTTAGAGCGTTGTCCCATGAGCCAAAATGTTGTGCATTCAATCCCCGATTGGGAGGGAGACAACTGATTGATGTTTCTCTCTCACATCGATTTCTCCGTCTTCCTTCCTCTCTCTCTCTCTAAAATCAAAAAACATATCCTCAAGTGAGAATGTAAAGAAACAAAAAAAGCCCTGGGCCTGAAACAGGAACCATGACTACTGAATTGAATCGGTTAGGAAGCCAGGCCCTAAACAAGAGATCAGTAATATCTTGCATGTTTGCCCCTGGAATCTAACAGCCACCAGAGACAGATTAAAAACCCACAGCACTACCGGAGGGTGGGGCTGAGAAGAAAATGCCTCTGTCTGCTCTGGCTCTTCTGAAAATGGGTAGAATGCGCCTGTGAGAAGAACTCTACCTTGTCTGCCAGAAATTAAGATCTAGAAAGGAAGAGAGATCACAGTATCGAGTTCTCCTGACCCCACAGACAAAAAAGTTTGATTTCAGCACTCCACCCTCCCGCCTCGGTTGACCTAGATGACGGTAGCAGTCAGAAGGCCATTTAGTGAGAGCCCAGAAGTCGGCCCTGTACCTAACGGTGAACAAATGTGGTCAAAGCGTTCAGTTGGGAATCCTGCCTGCCACCTGGACAACTCTGGACCCCAGTGGTACCCAGTGAACCAACACGTGAGGAGTCAGTGGGTTGGGGCAGGAGGCTGTGTGCACCTACACCTAGAAATCCCATCGGCATTATCACCAGTGGAGCTTTAGAGAAAATTTCCCGCAACCATTTAGGAGCCTGGGGCTAGAGTGTGAGCTGCAGATGGTCCAACTGCCCTTAAGTAAGACACAGCCGTACTCTGTTCTACTTTCTGATCCCAACTCCCCACGCCCCACCTCCAGCCCCTGCCAACCTGCCTTCTGAAGTTGTGTAGCAAAACATACAAGTAGTTTTCTGGGGAAAATCTGTGATAGGAAGAAGAGGATTTTATTCATCAAAAATCCTCTGAGAAAGGGAGAGCTGTTGTCTGTGTTGGAAAATTTCTTCGATAATTGCTTAGGGGTAGAAATTGACACCTGAGGAGGTACAGGTTTTAGTGAATTATCTGCTACAGGTAAGTGGGTTGGTTTTATCAGTTGCTCCACAGAAGGAGGGAAAAGAGAAAAGAGGAAATAGAAGAGGCGGAATACAAACAGGAAATGTGACCCATCTGCTATGCTAATCACTTAGCGGCAGGAAAAGGCTGTAACAAGCACCAAAAGTTAGTTTTAAATGCTCTGCCTTAAAAATGTTCCAGAAGGCACCTGAAAGACGCTGAAAGTGTGGATTTCTTTTGAGTGCAATTATTTTGGATGCACTTGGTAGTGGCTCAGCTGCTCCCAGGACCCACGTCCTCTAAGCTGAAGCCTTTCCTGGTGACTCCTAAATCTTCAGAGAAGCCCTTTTTAAAACACACACGCACAACTTAATGTGAATGGACGTTTTTCTAGAAACTGATGAGGAAGCTAAGCTCTATACTCAATTCTAGACTCAACGTGTTATTGCTGAAAAGAAGATAGCCTAGAGGTCAAGGACAGCAGAGGCGAATAGACGCATACTCGGAGCGAACTGCGAGAACTCACAGGTATCACGAAGACGGTCTCAGGCCACAGCGTGGGATTTTCATCCAGATTATTTGAGGAGTAGGCAGCCCCCTGCTGACAGCGTGGCTGCTCTGACTTTGCCTCCTCCATGTCTTTACCTACATTACATCTGAGTGAGTTTTCTAGGACACAAGTCTAAACATGCCTTACCTGGGATCAAAATTCCTCAAAAATTTCCAATTCTTATTGAATTAAAAGAAGAAAGAAGAAGAAGAAGAAACTTGACGGGAATTTAAGGCCTTTCCCAGCTTCTTGCAAAGAGCCTGGTGAGCAGAAGGGGTTCCAAACGTGGGGCATGGGTGGGCAGAGCTGGCTCTCTCATCACTGTTAGGTGTCGACTCAAAAATCACAGAAATGCTCAGTAAGGTCAGCCCTGGACATCTGCTAAAAAGCCAAGAAGCCCTCTCCCCCAGGTTTTCATAGCCTCCCTCTGTGCTTATTTTTCTCCTCGGTTCTTATCAATATTGATCATACTATATATGACATATTTTACTTTATTGTCTATCTCCCTCAGTAGGCATACAAACACATAACATATCAAATATGAATATAAACTCTATGAAGAAAGGTTTTTAACTCTTTAATTTGTCCACTGCTGTATCTCCAGTACTTAGAACAGGAATTGGCACGTAGCAAGTGCTCAATAAAGTAAACATAGGACGGCTGACCAGGTGGATGAATCACTGAAGCCTCAGCTCAAAGGCTGTGTCCACCTGAAGCTCCCCAGGCAGATTTAAGGAGTCCCCACGCCCACACCTGCCCCATACATGTCTGCTCCTATTATACTGTACTTCTTAGTCTGCATGTTGTTCTGTGCTGAAAACGGCAGTGAAGTGAAGGGCCGTGCTCGCTCTTTCTACTTTATATACTTACAAGTGAATCCCTTGTGCTTGGTACATGATATGTCATTACATAAATGAATGATTGATTATATTCCCCATTTTAAAGATAGCGAAACAGAGTATGGGAGACCCTTCTGTGTGGCATGGGCCCAGCTCCCGCTCAGAGATGCACAGGACCCACACCCACAGACAGGTTCTCTCGTGGGAAATCAGGCTTGTAATGTGCCTAAGCCACTTTGAGCCTTGCTTTTGCTAAAACCCCCTCACCCTGGATTGAGACAGCAAGTGCTTATTGTAACTTCCTAAACTCCATGCTAAACCTTCCAAGGACCAGTGTAACCAGTTCAACCACTTTTCTCTTTTCATTTGCTAATAATATCCTTCTTCTATGATGTGATCAGGGGCATTGGCTCCTTTGTTGTCTGTAAAAGGTAACCACCTGTAGTGAACCTGTGCATAGTAAATGAGGACCATCGTGTAATGTGACCAGAAACACAATAAAGGCCTGTCATGGTGGAGGCCATAGCTTTTGCTCCCCTTGAGAGAAAAGCCATGATGTCATCCTTTTTCCTCCACCAGACTCGGTAGTCCGTGTGAATGTTTTATTTCATCCATAATGACGCGGACACTGCTGGTCAGTGTCTGCATCAGCAGAGGTTCAGAAAGGTTAGTGACTTTTAAGGACACACTAACCAGTTGCAGAGATAAGATACTACCCCAAATGTGTGCCATGATATCCCTTTACTTCTCCTTACCACTACTCCCATCTCTCCCTTTGAAGTCCTGTCCCACCTCCATGTAGTCTACTTATCCAAATTATACCCTTTACTAGGTTCTTGTTCCAATTTCACTTAAAAAAAAAAACTTCCTGATGACTCTTATTCATGGTAGTTTCTCCCCTTTTCCCTGGGACAGCTGTCAAGGTAAATGTAGAAGGTTATGAGGTAGGCCGTGGCCTTGGAAAATAGCTTATCTATGTCCCATCTGTGTTCCACTCTCCATACTCATGTTCTTAGTGCAAAGGCCTATTTATTTTGCAGGTAATGTACCCTCTGTTAGCCCCCAGCCTCAGGTAATAGTCTCTCATGATCTGCATTTCTCTCCTAAGAATTTATGTGGCTGGTGATGGACACAATTGTTTGCACAGTTTGGCTGAGCTGAGCTTCCAGGAGAATCTGTAGAACAGAACAAGTTTCCAAGGGTTATTTGAACAAACAGAATCCCTCCATGGGGATAGCACCCAGGGCACCTAAAACTTGACTACTTTTCTCTCCATTTCTTCTGTTGGAAGTTGGGGCTTCAAACATTGCTAAACATGACTCCTTCAAGGTACCTACATAAGAAAGAAAAGCTCATTTTCTATTAGTCATGTTACAACATCCAAAATAGAGATTTACTTATCATTGGTCTAACATCTCCCTTTTTAACTTTAGAAATAACAACTTTTATTGTCAGCGATCCTTTCAAAGTAATGCAAAAAGTTGCAGTCAAAAAAAAAAATGCGCAAGTGGAGGACCCAAGAGAATGGAGGAGTAAGTGGAAGCTACACTAGCTTCCCTCCTAGGACCAATCTGGAATTACAACCAAATTATAGAAAAATCATCCTGAATACACAGCGGAACTCTAGCTGGAGAGAAGCCTTATAACCAAGGACAGACAGAAGAAACCACTTTATCACAACGAGACTGGTAGGGAATGAGGAGGAGACACAAGGGGGCTGGCTGGGCTCCCACAGGTGGCAGCTGAAGCCCCAGAGGGATATTTTAGCAGCAGTGGGGGTTACACCTAGAAGTGTGGAGTCTAAACCCCAAGCTGGGCTCCCCAGCTTACAGCAGCAGAGCCAGGAAAGGAACCCAGACAACATTAAGCTGTGAAAAGCAGCAGAGTTTCTGTCTGTCAGGGACAGATGATTGGAGATGCAAAGAGCCTCCTAAAGGGCCAACACATTAAATTTCATTTGCAACCACTTAGCCTGGGTGCCAGCAAAGGGAGGGCAAAGTGGAGTACAGGTGCTTCTGGAGAGTCGGGGAGTAGACTCTGGGGGTAGAACTGAAGGAAGAGCCACCAGGATCCCTGTGCTGAGTGATTCCCCACACTGCAGAGGCCATCTTTCCCAGGCAGAGCTCTCCCCTCCAAGGGGCATCAGCCTGAGGGGAAGCAACAGCTCCACACACGGGAATTACTCTGCCCCACCCTGTGAGGCTTAAATCCAGCTACTGAGTACAGCTTGAGGCTGTATCAGTGATTCAACAACTAATACAGCTCTCTGGGTGCTCAGAGACATCAGCGGCCCTTCCCCTAAGCCTGGTGTAGATAAAGGTGGCCTGGGTGTGCAGCACAGTTCTTTCCGCACACAGACAAGCCCAGCAGAGTCAGCCACATGCTACAGATCACTGATAGCTCCGAACAGGTTGACCAGGGCCAGTCACAAGAAGCATCTGACAAAGGTCTACACAGAGTCTTTGCAGATCTACCCAATGCAGAAACAAATCCAAGGAAGAAAGACAAAGACACAGACCCCAAAAGAAAGCATATGAGAATTCTCCAGAAAAAGAACTAGATGAAATGGAGGCAAGCACCTTATCAGATAGAGAGGTTAGAGTAATGATTATAAGGATACTGAACAACATGAAAAAAAGACATGGAAATCATAAAGAGGACCAGTCAGAAATGAAGAGTGCAATATCTGAAATAAATAATACACCGGAAGGAATAAACAGTAGGTTAGATGAAGCAGATCATCAAATCAGTGACTTGGAAGACAGGTAGAAAAAAACATACAGATAGATCAGCAAAAAGAAAAAAGAACTTTAAAAAATGAGGAGAGTTTACGAAACATTGTGAACAACATAAATCATAACAACACCCACATCATGGGACTAACAGAAGGAGAAGAAAACAAGCAAGGGATCCAGAATGTGTTTGAAGAAATAGTGATGGAAAAAGCCTAATCTGGTGAAGGGAAAAGGCACACAAGTCCAGGAAGCTCATAGAGTCCCAAACAAATTGGGCCCTAAGAGGCCTAAGTGAGACACATTATAGTTAAAATGGCAAGGCTTAAAAGCAAGAAGAGAATCCTAAAAGCCACAAGAGAAAACCAGGTAGTTACATACAAAGGAGCACCAATTAGACTGCCATCTGGTTTCTCAACAGAAACATTTCAGGCCAGAAGGCAGTGGCATGAAACATTCAAGGTGATGAAAAGCAAGAACCTACAACCAAGAATACTTTTCCCAGCAAAGCTATCATTTCAAATCAAAGGAAAAATAAGGAACTTCTCAGAAAAAAAAAAAAAAAAAAAACCTAAAGGAGTTTGTTAACATCAAACTATACTGCAACAATTGTTAAAGGGCTTGCTTTAAGAAGCAGAAAAAGAGAGAAAAACAGGAGAAAGTCTAAAAATAAAATGGCACTGAATACATATCTATCAATATTCACCTCAAATGTAAATGGCTTAAATGCTCCAAAAGACAGAAGGTAGCTCAAAGGATAAGAAAACAAGACCCATATATGTGCTGCCTCCAAGAGACCCATCACAGAAAAAAAAAAAAAAAGCAAACCACAGACTAAAAGTAAAGGAGTGGAAAAAGATTTCATGCAAATGGAAAGGGAAAAAAGCAGGGGTAGCAGTACTCATATCTGGCAAAATAGACTTTAAAACCAAGGCTATAGTAAAAGACAAAGAAGGACACTACAAAATGATAAAGGGAATAAGGCAACAAGAGAACTGAACCCTAGTACACATTTACACACCCAATGGATGAGCACCTAAATACGTGAAGCAAACTTGGTAGACATAAAAGGAGAGGTCAAGAGAAATATACTCATAGTGAGGGATTTTAACATCCCATTGACTTCAGTGAATAGATCTTCCAGACAGAAAATCAACAAGGAGACTGTGGCTTTAAATGACACACTGCATCAAATGGATTTGATATCTTCAGAGCCTTTCACCCCAAAGCAGAAGAATATGCATATTTTTCAAGTGCACATGGAACATTTTCTAGGGTATACCACATTTTAGGACAGAAAGCAAGTCTCAATAAATTTAAGGCAATTGATATCATATCAAGCATCTCCGCTGACCACAATGCTATGAAACTAGAAACCAATCACAAGAACACTGAAAAACACACAAAGACATGGAAGCTAAATAACATGTTATTAAACATTGAACAGGAAAACAACAAGATAAAGGAATTAATCAAAAGATACCTAACCCTGGCTGATGCGGTTCAGTGATTGAGTGGCTGCCTGCAAACCAAAGGGTCGCTGATTCGATTCTCAGTCTAGGGCACATGCCTGGGCTGTGAGTCAGGTCCCCAGTAGGGGGCGTGCAAGAGGCAACCACACTGATATTTCTCTCTCTTTCTCCCTCCTTTCTCCTCTCTCTAAAAATAAGTAAATAAAATCTTTAAAGAAAAGATACCTTGATACAAATGAAAATGAGGACAGATCATTTTCTGTCAGACATTGGGAAAGCAATCCTAAGAGGGAAATTCATAGCATTACACACCTATCTCATAAAACAAGCAGCAGCTCAAATAAACAATTTCACTTCACACTTAAAGAAACACACACACACACACAAAACAACAAAGCTACTTCTACTACTAAAGTTAATAGAAGAAAGGTAATAATAAAAATCAGAGCAGAAATAAACAATATAGAGTCTGTAAAAAGATACAAAATATTGATGAACCCAAGAGCTGGATATTTGAAAAGATAAACAAAATTGATGACCTTTTTTCCCAATTCATTTTATTTTTTTTTATGTTGTTCAAGTACAGTTGTCCCCATTTTTGCATCACTACTTTCTCCCACCCCACCCACCCCCACCTCCCATCCTCAGTCCTAGCCCCTTTTGGCTTTGTCCATGGGTCCTTTATACTGTAACCTACTACACATACATCCTTAATTGTGACTACATAAAATGCTGATATAATTTGGGAAGCAGTCGAGAATTAAAAGTGCAGGTCTGGTATTAGACTTCCTGTGTTCAAATTCAACCTCCATCATTTACCAGGTGTGTGTTGTTAAGTTCCTTAATGTCTGGGCCTCATTTTCCTTATCTTAAAACGGGATCCTATCATTTCATAAAGTTATTGTATTTACTATAAACACAATAACTAATAAACGGTAATAACTATTTGAGGCTCACTATGCACTAGGCATTATGCTGAACACTTTACACTCATCTGTCAGAGCAAGCTGAAGAAACTAAGACGCTAAGCACGGAGATTTGAACTTAGTAGACTACCAAATAGGTATATCAAATGAATAGGGCTCAAAGAAGCCAACAAGGTCCGCAGCTGGCAGGCCAGTGGTAGAGCCGGGAGTGGGGCCCAATTATGTCTGACCACGAAGTCCACGTCTCTGACCCCTACGCCACATCTGACGATATACAGTATGCTGAGTTCGGTGCTAGCATAAAAAGCCCCTAATGCGTTTTGTTTATCCCTGGCCTTCTGCGTTAGAGGAGCCGAGACAAATGGGCTTTGAAGGCTGGCTCGCCAGTTTCCAGTCTGGCCTTATGCCCAATGGCCCCATGGTCAGGGCTACAGGATTTCCCTAGACGAGACCCAGGGATGAGATGGGAAATGCACCCCTCTTCACTGCTCAGTTCTCTTCCCCCGCGCAATAGAGGTGCGCTGTGAGTGACGCTGTGTTTGGGGACACAGCTGCCTCTGAGCATCCTTTCCCCATGAGACTCACGGGTAGCACCGAAGCGACAGAGGCCCTAGGGTGCGCGGGAGCGTGTTTCCAGCCGGACCGCGTCCCTGAGCGCTCCCGAGTGCCGCGCCTGCGCGCTCAGTCCGTCGCCGAGCCGGCCTTGCCGACCTGTGCCTGCTGCTTTGAACTTGAGCTTGTAGCCTTCGTGACTCTGGGCCCTGAGATGTGCGGCTGCCGGGTCAGTGCCAGCTGCAGGTGCGTGAGGAGCACGTCAGGAACCCAGGTGTGAGGTTGAGTGAGCCCCGGGAAGGGTCGGACCTGCCTGGATCCCTCCAAGGTGCTCAGGGACCCAGGACGGGGACGCCACGACCTCAGCTCCTTTTCCTTTCCCACGTCCCCGCGTCTTGACTGCGTGTCACGGAGAGTGGGAATCGCTGAGAGGAAGGCCCAGAGAGACCGCTTTTCCTTTGCTGTGACGGGTCGTGTCACATAAGGCATAGTTTTCCTGGCTGCAGCCAAAGCGATTTTCACCCTTGCCTGCCCTTCCTTTCCTGTTGTGGGATTTTGCGGTCTCTGGACTCTGCTACACCCCTAGGTGCTTATTGGTTATGGACGATTAGGGCAAGGACTAGAGGTGAGGATCCTTTCTCCAGTGCATTCTCCCTGAGAGGGAGAGGTGAGGGTTCAAGGCCAAGAGAATGGGTGGGGGTGTGCGGGTAGAGAAACTGGATTGAGGGACACGCTGTAATAAATGTCGCCAGAGATTATTCCCCAACCGAAAGTTGTCTAAGTTTCTCTCAGGTCTTTCGTTTCTATTTCATTGACTTTTGTGATATCCTTACTTCGTTTTCCACGTTGTTAGTTAAGGCTAGAAAACCAACAAGTTTTCAGCCTTGAAGCAACCTTGGAGGTTTTTGAGACCAGCTTTTACAGACTTCTAATGATTACATCTTGGCTGTTGTCAGAATAGTTTTCAGATCGAACTATTGAGGTTTACTATTTTATTTTTATTTTCAGTTTAACATAGAAGAAATTACACAGTTTGGGTTTTTCTAAAAAAAAAAAAAAAAGAATATATGTTATTGACCAAAAGAATCGGTTGAGAGCACAGAGAATGCGTTGAAGTGGAATTTGGACCTCTATCAAATTAATACACATCCTGTATGCGGTGTAGAGGACTACACTTGGAACATTGGGGATCCCTGAGCTGTCACTTATAAATAGGAGATGAGATCACTGCTTGCCACCAATAGCACTAACAATAAAGAGCTCCCAGTAAGTGTTTTCCCACGTGGTTTGGAGGCAGTGACCAGTGACAATAGTATCCATTCTTAGTCCTAGTGGTGAATTATCAACCATAGCTCTTTGGCATAGGAGCTCTGCATAGTCAATTCCTATTACAATCAGAGATGGTTGTTTGTGTGTGGTTCTAGTGTGGGATTTTTTTTTTTAAGTGTTTCATAGATACTGTTAAAGGGAAGGAGAAATATACAAAAGGAATTGAGTAGTTCAGTCTCAGGCCAAAATCCTTTGTGTGATCTTTCAGACCCAACCATAGATAATCACAAGGCTTTGCCTGGCTGTCTTGGGTAGGGGAGGTGGGGAGCTGGGGAGCTCCCCTACCCCCAACACACACCAGACTTGTGCCTGGTCAGTGCATTGCAGTTTTCTGCAGGGAGTTGCAGTTAGGGACTCATCTCTTCCTCCTATTAGCCATGCGTGTACTATACTGCATTCCTGGCTCAGGTACCTCAATTATGAGGACCTTGGCTGAGGCATTTCCCGGATGCCTCCACCAAGACCTTATCGGGAAGGGAATGCTGTGACTGATGCACTTTCCTCCCTTTTGACCCAGGACCTTTCCACGCCTTGCCCTTCCTTCCTCCCTGGCCTGGATGACCTGTCCATAAAGAGGCAGAAGCTGTTTGCACCTCCTCAGCAGTGAGATGATGTGGGTGCACTACATCCACCTGACCCCCACCTAGTGTCATTCTGTTTAGCCTTCTTCCTGCACTGCCACAGTAAGTGAACAAAAGCTTGATTATTTTTTTCAGTTTGGCTCATTGTCCTGATTGACCACATCGACACCTGATTGCTTGACAGGAATTAAATAAAGTACCAAGTTCTTGGCAGTTCACTGGATTCATGACTGAATTTTAATCCTCATAACTGTTGCAGTGTTAATGTGTTTAGGGATATGGAGGTTGTTCACCTGTAATTTCTCTAATGTGGTGTCATGAAAATGAGTATTAACAGCATCAACAGCTGATTGATCCTGACATGGATAGCTGGGTATTTTATAAATTAATCTAATGGCTTGCAGTCAGATTATTTTGCATAAATTTCTATGGTATATTTAATTTGCCCTCTAAGTAGATTTTTGATAAATACTTTCGGATTATATGGGCCAATTGAACAAAACCAGACACTGTTGTTTTTCTTGGTAATCCTGTCTCATCCTTAGCCACTTTGAATGAAGTGATTGATTTGTTGTGGGTTCCTGTGTCTAATGTGTGACGAAGTATGTCAGGAACAGCCTTCACAAACATTTTTACCTCTTCCTACAGCAGTTTTACAAAACAGTATTTGTCCTTGCTATATGTCATGCAGTCTGCTATTTTATATTCTGTTTTATTTTTATTTTTTAATATACTTTATTGATTATGCTATTACAGTTGTCCCATTTCTTCCCTATCATTCCCCTCCACCATGCACACCCCTCCCACCCACATTCCCCCCCTTTAGTTCATGTCCATGTGTCATAAGTTCTTTAGCTTCTACATTTCCCACACTATTCTTGCCCTCCCCCTGTCTATTTTCTACTTACCGTCTATGCTACTTATTCTCTGTACCTTTTCCCCTCTCTCCTCCTCCCACTCCCCTGTTGCTAACCTTTCATGTGATCTCCATTTCTGTGGTTCTGTTCCTATTCTAGCTGTTTGCTTAGATGCTTATTTTAGATGTGGTTGTTAATATCTGTGAGTTTGTTGTCTTTTTACTGTTCCTATTTTTTATCTTCTTTTTCTTAGATAAGTCCCTTTAACATTTCATATAATAAGGGCTTGGTGATGATGAACTCCTTAAACTTGACCTTATCTGAGAAGTGCTTTATCTGCCCTTCCGTTCTAAATGAAAGCTTTGCTGGGTAGAGCAATCTTGGTTGTAGGTCCTTGCCTTTCATGACTTGGAATACTTCTTTCCAGCCCCTTCTTGCCTGTAAGGTCTCTTTTGAGAAATCCGCTGACAGTCTGATGGGAACTCCTTTGTAGGTGACTGTGCCCTTATCCCTTGCTGCTTCTAGATTTCTCTCCTTCATTTTAATCTTGGCTAATGGAATTATCATGTGCTGTGGTGTGTTCCTCCTTGGGTCCAACTTCTTTGGGACTCTCTGAGCTTCCTAGATTTCCTGGAAGCTTTAGGTCCAATCCTTTGCCAGATTGGGGAAGTTCTCCTTTAGTATTTATTCAAATAACTTTTCCACTTGTTGCTCTTCCTCTTTTGGTACCCCTATAATTCGGATGTTGGAATGTTTGAAAATGTCCTGGAGGTTCTTAAGCCTCTCCTCATTTTTTTGAATTCTTGTTTCTTCCTTCTTTTCTGTTTGGTTGTTTCTTTCTTCCTTCTGGTCCACTCCATTGATCTGAGACCCAGTTTTCCTCCCATCTCTATTGGTTCCCTGTACATTTTCCTTTATTTCACTTAGCATAGCCTTCATTTTTTCATCTAATTTGTGACCAAATTCAACCAATTCGGTGAGCATCCTGATCACCAGGGCTTTGAACTGTGCATCTGATAGGTTGGGTATTTCTTGGTCGCTTAGATGAATTGGCTCTGGGGCTTTTATCTGTTCTCCCATTTGACTCATTTTTGGGTTTTGTTTTGTTTTGTTTTGTTTTTGTCTGGTCATGCCTCTTACGTATCAGGGGCGGAGCCTTAGGTGTTCCCCAGGGCAGGGCAGCCCAGTCACTGGGTTGTGATGCTGTATGTGGGGGCGGGGTCCAAGAGGGAACAATGGTGCTTGCTCTGCTCTCTCTCATATTTCAGTCCCTTCCGCTGCTTCCCCCAAGCAAATTGGGCCCTTCTGGTGCTGGTTCCCAGGTGGGTGGACTTGTGTACCTTCTAGGACTCTGTGGGTCTCTCCAACGAACTCTCCTGTGAGGCTGGAAGTCTCTCCCTGCATCTTAACCCCCACAAGTGTTTTCAATCGGTTCTTTTAGGTTTCATTTCCTGGCGCTGGGGCCCTGGGTTGTGCAGTCTGTCTGTCTCCCTGTTCTTGCCTGGTCTACCTGCACGCGGGTCAGCCTGCAGCCCTGAGTGCCTCACTGGGTCTGCCAGCCGCCGCTGCATGCCCCAGACGCCAACCACCGCTTTTTCTTGCCACAACCCTTCTCCGCTGGCCACTGACTCTGCCCCTCTTACCAATCTTGATGAATGGTTGTCAGACTTCCTTACAGTTCAATTTTCTGGCAGATCTAGTTAGTTTTTTGTTTCTAAATTTTTGTTGTCCTTAATTTTGGTTGTGCAAGGAGGCACAGTGTGTCTACCTATGCCTCCATCTTGGCCGGAAGTCTATCCTGTACTCTGTTTTCTTAAACAAAAATGCTGATCATGATCCACTAAATTGCTTTCATAATCCATTAATGGGTAGTAGCATGCAGTTTGAAAAAAACTGATAAAGCAACTAGTAGAAGATATTTGCTCAACAAATAAATTGTGATTTTATTTTTGTCTCTAATCTAGATTACTGAAAAGAACCACACAGTGGGTGTGTTTGTGATTTTGTGTTTAAGGGGTCTTCTAGGAGAGAACAGTAAATAGCAAGTAGCATATATGTTATAGGTCGGCTAAATCAGTAGACAGAAGAACCCTGAGTTTCTGGTAAACTCGTCATCTCTGATCTCAGCTAGAAGATACAAAATTAGAATGAGGGAGCTAGAAGAGTTGTTTTTTGTTTTGTTTTCTTTTAAATCTCTGACTCCCTTATTCAAGGAGAATGCAATAGTAGAAGAAGGGTAAGAAGAAAATTGGCTCCTAAAAGAAGCGAAGACAGGTTGTAAGATGGTTGTGAAAGTACCTTTTTTATGTGTCCTACATAGGTGTATTAGAGGGAACAGTTTTATCTTTATATTAACTCTGCAAACAAAATGACCCTTTTGTTATATTGCCTAAAAGGTAAACCACACACAACTTCCAAGTTAACCACAGACAAATATATGTAGCCAGTTTGTGGACGTCATTGCTTGTCTTGTAGGAATTGATCAAAATGGAAAGGAGAGATAAAAGGAACTATAGATTTAGTTAGTGTGTTTAACTCTTAGTCAGAAACCCTAGAAATAATATTAGGTAGAGAAGGATAAAGTTTTAAAAATTGACTAGTGTTCAGCTAAATAATACCTTAACATTTATATCGTTTCAGTTTTCCAGTAGGCTCAGAGGCATCAGGGGGCACTTTTCTCCATTTTACAGATGAGAAATATGTTTTTCCTTCTTCTTGCCGCCAAGATTATATGGTGGAAAATCTAGGGCTAGAACCCAGATTTTCTGGGACATTTTCTCCCAGTTGTCCATGTTGTCTTTTGGTCCAAAGAAGTAATTGAGAAGAAATAGTGCTA
Organism: Anoura caudifer; assembly: GCA_004027475.1. Classification (NCBI taxonomy): domain Eukaryota; kingdom Metazoa; phylum Chordata; class Mammalia; order Chiroptera; family Phyllostomidae; genus Anoura; species Anoura caudifer. The sequence continues at coordinate 21,941 of PVKU01000611.1, forward strand.
TTGATGTGGCTAAGGAATCTAACTTTGATAAATAAAATATTTCATCCTCAAATCATGTTTAGAGTATGCTATAACTGAATGCAAATACATCATATTTTTAGTATTATATTTTATTCTTACACTGTGTACCTTGTAAGCCCAAAGCTTTAAAAAAATGAAAAGCAACTATATATTGATAAATCTACTTAAAAGTGAAGTAGGAAAATTGGAATTAAAAGGTCTACTTAATGTTAAAAAAATTCAATTGAGTCTCATGTTAATATAGCATCTTCATTAGAATTATGGCTTCAAATTATATAGGTTTTTGAATATTTCTTTTAAAGACTCATTATTTATATGTGTGAAGTTATTTTTATGATTCAAAAGTATTCATCTAAAATGGATATTAACTTTTAAGCATAAGCATAAGAAAAGTCCAGGTCTCTTTCTTATCCTTAACATTTTAGCCAAAAGACAATTTAAATTATTTTTTTTCATACAAATAAACACTTTAAATTAATACCTTTTTATTTTTAATTTTTAGGCATCTGTGGAGATTAAGAACACTATGGAGTTTATCAGAATATATCACTGAAGAATATGATGGCTGAAAACAATTTAAAAATGCTGAAGCTTGAACAGTGTATAGCAGCCAACAGACTACCAAGAAACAGGCCGTACATTTGCAATAATTGCTTCAAGCACTTTGAAACACCGTCCAAGTTAGCCAGGCATTACCTCATTCACACTGGCCAGAAGCCGTTTGAGTGTGACGTGTGTCATAAAACCTTCAGGCAACTAGTTCACCTGGAGAGACACCAGCTGACTCATAGTATGCCTTTCAAGTGCAGCGTCTGTCAGCGCCACTTTAAACACCTGAAGACGTTTGTGAAGCACCAGCACCTTCACAATGAAACCTACCAGAATGAGGTTAAGCAGGTCAGAAGATCGCTGGAGGCCAAGCAAGGAAACCCAGGGTATGGAATGTATCATGCTTTTACCACAGAAGAGAGAAGGGCGCTACAGCCACGTGCTGTGCCCGACGCCGCCTACAGCCCTATGGAGAAGAGAAAGAACATTCACGTGTGTGCCGTCTGCAGCAAGATGTTTCCGTCGCAGTCCAAGCTCGATCGGCACGCGCTGATCCACACCGGGCGGAGGCCTTTTACATGCGTTCTGTGCACTAAGTCCTTCCGACAGTCAACGCACTTAAAAATCCACCAACTCACACATTCAGAAGAAAGGCCTTTTCAGTGTTGTTTCTGTCAGAAAGGATTTAAGATTCAAAGCAAACTTCTGAAGCATAAGCAAATCCATACCAGGAATAAGACTTTTCAGGCTCTCTCATTAAAGGTGAAGAGTGCAGAATCATGCCCCCTACCTAATAAATTAAACGCAAAGCAGGACGGTTTCGAAAATGGTGACATAGGTGAATCCGAGGAGAATAATCAACTTGGTGTCCACTCTATTTATATTGTTCCTTTTCAATGTCCAGAGTGTGAAGAGTGTTTTGAATCCGAGCAGATTCTCAATGGACACAAGTGTTTTCCTGCCAGAAGTGGCAAAATTCCAAGCAGTTTCAAAAGAAGCCTCAACTATAAGACCATTGTTAAAAAAATCTTGGCCAAGCTGAAACGTGTTGGGAGTAAGAAATTAGATAATTTTCAATCTGAGAAAAAAGTATTTAAAAACGGTTTCTTAAAAAACTGTGATTTTATATCTGGTGAACAGAGCCTTGAACAAACCCAAAGAGCATTTATGGGCTCTCTTGGCAAACATGGAACATACAAGAAAGTTGGCAGTAAGAAGAAGAAGACATTGACTTTGCCGTCTTCTTGGCAAAAACACTTCCAGAGCCAAAATATGGGGAAAAACTTGAAGGGTGTCCTTACAACAGAAAACATGTTAACAATGGATAAGCCAGTGAATAATAAAGAAATATCTACCAGTGGTTCATCGGGTGAGGAATTCTTTGATGACTGGGAAGTGCTTCGGTGTGGTTTTTCCGTTCCAAATGAAAACATGCCTGCTGGACAGAAGATGTGTCCTTGTGACAAATGTGAGAAAGTGTTTCCTTCCATATCCAAACTACAAAGACACTATTTAATTCATACTGGACAGAGGCCTTTTGGCTGTACTGTTTGTGGGAAATATTTTAGACAGTCAGCTCACTTAAAAAGACATAAATTAACTCATACTGAAAAGATTCCTTACAGGAGATCTCTTTGCCAAGTAGAGTTTGACAAGTTGAGCAAACTTTTCATGCCTCCGGGTGATAACGTTAACTATAATGCTTCCCAGCAATGTCAGACCCTGGGCTTTCAAAAATGTGAGGCCGCAGAGTCGGATCAGACCTCAGATGTAGAGGTTAAGGCAGAGCCCCAGGATTTCGTTCTCGGCGCCCACCACGGGACCCGGCAGCCCCACCTCTCCGGTGCGCCTCCGGAGTCCGAGCCGAGCCGCCCCAGCCGCTGCGGGAGTTACCCAGGGCGTCCTGCGAAGCACGATGGCCACCTTTACCAGTGCAGCGTCTGTTCCAAAACGTTTAGATCTCCATCTAAACTGGAAAGACACTATCTGATCCATGCGGGGCAGAAGCCGTTTGAGTGCTCAGTTTGTGGCAAGACGTTCAGGCAGGCTCCTCACTGGAAGAGGCATCAACTTACTCACTTTAAGGAATAACCACAAGAAAAAGTAGGTGTCTTGAATGCGGTTGTGGAACTGACAGGCCCGCTAACAGGTTGGCCGTCTCTCTGTGGATCTTGTTCTTAAAGCCTGTATCATTTAAAATGTGTTCTCATCAAAAGGCCTGCATTAGGTTGAATGGTTTTATAGGCTGTTGCTTGCCTTGCAACATCGGTAAGATACATAGAAAATTAATACAGTGTTTTAGGAACAGCCGAATTTTTGGAGGGAAGAGCATGATTTGGTGCCAGAAGGTAAGCATGAACTTCCTTGTAATATATACTTTGGCTGTCTTGGAAGTGTTAAAAATCCATGATGCAGTACAAGCAATTCGGCCTTGTTCATTTTTTAAAGGAATTATTCCTTGAGATATGCTGTCTCCTGTTAGATACAGTCAAAACTGAGAGGCAAAAATTGGTTTTTGGCTGCAGCAAATAGCTCTACAAAATTTCGTTTATTTTACAATTCACATGAAAGCACAGTTTTGTTCACTGATGCTCGAATTCCGTTGCATAACTTTTTTCTTGTAAGTTTAAAAAATTATAAAGGCAATAAAAGTGAAAATGGGTGAGAATATCAGCATTATTTTCACCGGTCTTTTCCAAGCTATTTATTCTTAGGATTCTGTGGTAGCTGCACCCTCTTGTTCACAGGTGATTAGAGTCAGTTTTTTGCCCAGCCTGCTGTTGACTTTCCCAAAATGATTTAAAAGCAGGAGAGGCTGGCTGCCCCTCCGCACATTTATGTGCTTACTCACCAGGGATATGGTCCAAGTGCCACCATCTTGTGATGCTATGTGTGCGGTGTTATATTCTCAGAGGGATAAATGTAATTTGTCTATTTGCTTGCTGATGATTGACAGCAGTTGATTTTTAAATTCACTTCAGTAGGACTTTCTTTTAATGTCTCAATTGAGTGGTCCTATGACTTAACTAAATATATTCTGTTAAGTTCGATGAAAATGCAATGACTGGGTCTAGTTATAGCTTTTATTCCTCTGTGTTTTTTGCAAGATTCTGATTCTAAAGAATGTTTTTTGATCCTTAGTAAGTTGTTATTTTAATTAGTAAGGTAATTACTCCTGTGTAGGAATAAGATGCTAATAGCATTGAGGGTGTCATTTTTTTAAATAATATTGTCATGATTGAGGGAATATTTCATCTTAAACTGTAAAAGGTTTATCACAAAATTCCCTTCATAGTTGCCATTTTTTAATAAAAAAAATCTTTAACATTTCCTAGCAATAAAAAAAAAAACCAAACCCATCATCTTTCTAAGGTGAAAAGAATAGGTGGGAATTTATCCTGGCACACGTAAAGACAGTGATACACCCTCTACTAGGAACGGATGAATGAACAATGTTGAGTTTGGCATCATACTATACAAACTATGTGTGGTGGTGGGGAGGGGGGTCTGCTTCCCTGTTTTACAAGTGAAATTTTGAGGAACTTAGGTGTCATTTACAGAGATGAAACAGCACGGTACAGCTAAAATGCCCAATGATGTACAAATATGCAGGAGAATCATATTGTAAGGAAGTTTTTTTAGGTTTCCTTGAGATTCATAACTCCAGTGCAAGTGAAGTAGTTCATAGAATTTGCTTTAGGTAAAACTTTTCAAAAATGCATCTATTACAGTAAGGCAAGTAATAACAAGTTCATGTTATCTAAGAATAAAGGCTCAAGGGATTTTTTTCCCTTTTTATGTCTGAAATTATATATTTTGGGATTTTCCTAAGCTACTGATATAATTTTATTTGAAGTAAATATCTTATCTATTTCTTTCCCACCCAAACAGGGAGAGTCCTTAACAGTGTTGTGCTTGTAAGATTATTAGATTTTTTTTTGGCCCATGCCTTTTTAAGCTGTTTCATATTGAAAGTGGGAAACTGTACAAATTTTGTCAAAGATGTACTGTAGTGCTATTTGAAGTACCTGTAACGAAATACTTATTTTCCTTTACTATCACTGCAAGCTTCTTGTGGAAACCTTACAGAGTGAAAGTAAACTGTGTACATCCACGGTGAGATTAAGCTCTAGGTACCGAATGATGATTTGCTGCATGTCAGAACTGTTACGTTGAATCAGCTGCATTGGTTTTCTGAAAAGAAAAATAAACATTATAAATACCTTTAAAGAGAATTACTAGAGTTTTTTCTTTGGGTGATTCCAGGTTGTAGCGTGATTATTTAATGAAGTAATTTGATTGGCTGAGTTACTGGAATTAATATTTCTTTGTATTGCATTGGGTTCTACAATTTTAGGACAAAATGTGTATGTATTGAAGAAAAGTAGATGGTGGTTAAGATTCTTGAAAAATTCAAATTTCACAATATTTTAAAAATAAAGTTTCAGATCACACAGTTTGGAATTTTTCTTTTGTTTAAGGGAAAATCACATAGTACTATCAAGGTACCAATTACGAAACACTTTCCAGAGCCCACTCCAACCCACCTTCTACACTGAACTTCCTAAGATGGATATTTAGTCATTTTTGTTCATATTACATTTTTTAAAGATTTTATTTATTTATTTTTAGAGAGCGGGGAAGGGAGGGAGAAAGAGAGGTGGAGGGAGGGGTATATCCATGTGTGAAAGAAACATTGGTCATGTCCCAGCTGGGCATACGCCCCACTGGGAACTGGCCCACAGCCCAGTCAGGTACCCTGGCCAGGACTCGAACCAGCGACCTTTGGCTTTGTGGGACGACACCCAACCCACTGAGCCACACTGGTCAGGGCTCCTGTTACATTTCTTTGATAGCGTCTTCTCACCCACAAAAGCATGTGTTAACTCCATCGCTTGCTGCATGACCTGCCTGTCTGCCACTTATCCTCCTCTTTGACCTTCCTCTCCAGGGTTGTGCTAAACAAATGTAGAAGTAGTTCCTCCAGCGCACAGTAGTCTTGTCATTCTGGCCCCCATCTTCTCTACTTCGTATTAATTTAAGTTTGATTCAGACTCATACTCTTCAAAAGCATTTAGTTGAGCCGGATTTTATTGTTTCCCTCCATGATTATGAGAGAATACTAAAGTGTTCAAAACTGACTTGTAGGAAACATTTCCCATGGTATGTAAGATAACGAATTAGAATTACAGACTTTTTAGGAGCACTCAAGTCTGGATATCTTTCAAGAATTCTTTGTTAGAAATAACGTTGGCAGCGGTCTGTTTTATGACGCAGAATACCTGCTTTTCAGAAGCTTCAGGGAAGGGGAACATTTAATTCCTGTCTTGCTGAGATTTCTCCAACTGGCACTTGGAAGGGCTTAGAATTTCAGAGCTAACTTGCAGGAATTCTGTTAGGACTAAGAGAAAAAATAAAACTTAAAAGCGGTGCGGTGGTACAATTAAATGGAATATGGAACGTGCTCTGCGTCTGCATCAGCAAACTTCCGTGCGTTCTCGGACGTTCGAGCTCAAACGCCTTCCCCCCCGGGAGCCTCTCTGGTGCGCTCAGCGCTCCATCCTCTGCACTCCCACTGCCCTTGGTTCCTGACTGTTGTCACTGCCGATCAGTGGTTTTCCAACTCCGAGCGCGCTGGCCTCACGCAGACAGTGAGTTAAAGACAGATGGCTCGCTGCCTGCTCAGGGCTTTCAGTTCCGTGTCAGACGGGCCTTGAGAATTTGCATTTACGCAGGTCGGCTGTTGCTGCTGTGTTGGGACTGCACTTTGGAAACCGCCGAGCTAAACTGCGTGCTCCTGGAACACAAGGGGATGCACCTTTTGTGCTTTACGTGCACAGTTTGAAACCCTTTCTGTGTATCTTGTTTGTACACCTTGATGTCCTCAAATATATGTACTGAATGTGTGGATGAAGAAATGAATGGAGCCATTCTTACGAACGCTTAACATTCTCCATAAATCTATAGCTTCATTTAGAGGTTTTCATTCACTCTTGGAATGAGTGTCCTTTCTAACATGTTGAGATCAAATCCAACCCAATACGTACTCTCAAAACGTTTCTCTTCCTCACCCATAATGTCTTCTTACCTGTACACCTTCCTTTTCTCACCATATATCCTGGAATAATAATTTTCCTCCACTTTCTGAAGCTAGGTTTTCCTTACTATCTTTTGGTACAAGGAATATTTTCAACAGTCCCTTCGTTGTTTTTTGTTTGTTTGTTTGTTTTTGTTTTGTTGGGGGGTGTCTGTATCTCAGGTTTTCCCTCCACATGGGTTCCTTCCCCTCTGCCTAGGACAGAAACAATGTATCCTATTCAGTTGTGATTCAGTTTGGCTGTAACTGACAACGATTGACTCAAACTGCTCTAGCAGCAGGCACCTTTATTGGCTTAGAGAACTTGAATTCCAGCACCTAGACAAGCTCTGGGATGTTAAATAAGGCAGTTGAGTTGACTCTGGTTCCTTTCATCTGCCTTTCACAGTGACAAGGGTATTTCCCTTACGGTTTTTGTACGCTTTGTTCCCAATCAGGACCATATACTTCCTCCATGAGGGTAGGCTGGGACAGCTTGCAGAAGAGATGCAGAAACTCTCATGAGAGTAAAGAACAACTTGCCCAGAAGCCTGTGGTAAACACTACCTCACAGCTGCCTGAACTGCTTCACAGGCACATTCCTGAACCAACCAACCTCTGATGAGCGAGATAGAATTGCTTGGAGCTGGAGCCGAGGCTCAGCTTCCTTTCCTCGGGTACACGATTTGCTGAAGATGATATGGGCACTGGTCAAATCTGAGGTCGCGTGTGGAAGGAAGGGAGGATTTGATAGTCAACGATTTCCACTGCATCCAGTTTAAAAAGAGAGAGCGGTTCGGACAAACAACCTGCTATTCTGGTCATTGTTTCATTTCGTTCTCTGTCTTCTGTAGACAAAGTTGTTGAGAATTCATTTTGCACCCGCTTGCTCGTTGCCTCTTCCCTCACTAACCTCTTAGCCCTTTCTCGCCCAGAGATTTCCCTCACCGCCTCCTGGGAGCGGCTCTGCGGATGATTGTTGTCATAGGCGTTGCTGGTGGCACCCACAACACCCCTCCTTCACTGTGGATCAGTGCAGTGGGCTGGTTAGGACGAACGTTAAGTGCAGCTTCAGCAATTGGTCGTTATCATCTAAGATGATCCAAATGTCCGTATTTCCCCTTTCTTTCATCATGACCATTCAGAAATGGGAAACCGCAGTCTAAGCCAGTCAACACCCAGCATTCCCTGGGCTACAGTAGTTCGCTCAGGAGTGAGCACTGACCTACGTTGATCTATCAGAGTGAAACCTCATGATTGAGGAGAGAGAAGTGAGTGCAGAAAAGCCTTCTCCAATTTGACGGGTGCCAGTCGGGTGAGGTGTTCAAACACGGAGCAGGGTGGGGGAGGAGGGACAGGGGCAGCAGAGCCAGAAGAGTCATTGAGAAGTGGAGCTGGGAGCCAATCAAGATGCCTGAAGCCTAACCTGTTTCCATCAGGGGTGTCCAACCTTTTGCATCTCTGGGCCACACCGGAAGAAGAAGGGTTGTCTTGGGCCACACACTAACTATATTGCGAGATATAATCACAAAAAAAAAAAAATCTCATAATGTTTTAGGTAAATTACAATTTTGTGTTGGGTCGAATTCACAGCCATCCTAGGCTGCATGCAGCCCGAGGGCCCCAGGTCACAGGCCTCCAGTTCCTTTATTTTAAAGCCAAATTTGGATTACATATTTTTCTTACAGCAAAATATCCCAGCTAGTAATGGTCACCAGTGGTCTCCTAATTGCCAAACCTATGGAGTTTTTGAAGTTGTTGTCCTTTTAGCTTTCTTTGAAGCATTTCACACTATCGATAATTGTGGATTTGGAAACTTCTTTCTTGATTACATGCTTCCTTTGCTTTCTCCCTTCCTTATTTACAGAGCAGATCATAGAAGTCTTGTAAAAATAAAAGCAAAATCATAAAATACACATTGTATAGTTTTAAAATGTCCAAACCCATCGGTCAAAAACTTGGCTAGGAGAAACAATAGGAGAATCAAGGAGAGGAGGGTGGGGGACTATTGAGAAAGAGAAAGATATTATGATCCTGCATTTTGTCCTAGGTATTATAAATTAGAACTTCTTAAATAGATACCAGAAAGCTACGTATGACCTGAAGCTTATTTGCTTAATATTCTCTTGGACACAAATTATAAGATAAATTGTGGATTTAATAAATATTTACATTGGTGGAAGGAAGGAAGGAAGGCAGGCAGGCCCTGCTCCTGACCACCCGGATCGCTTCCTGCTGCCTCGGGCTGTTCCTCTGTAGAGAATGGAATCACCTCCTGTTACAACCTGCTCCACCCTCTGCCTCTATTGTGCTTTACGGTCCCACTATTCTTTCAATTACTTAGAACGAAATTCTCTTTATCTTTCCAGTGTTTTCCACGTTTATTCCTTCCTCTCCCTTTTTATTGCCAGAACCCAAATTTAGGCCTTTTGTGCTTTTGTCTTAGATTTGCAATAGCCCCCCCCAACTGGTATTCCCATCCCAGGTTACCTACTCTGACCCATCTAATATACTACCAAAAAGGCATCTTCCAAAAGTAGATCTCCCATCGATGGTTTCCCATTGCCTCCCACAGTAAACACAGTCTCCTTTCCCGAGCTTTCCAGGCCTTTGACATGTTAAGCCCTATCGGTGATTCTAACGTAACATCCCCGGAGCATGGCCTGCTTTCTTTATCTGTGCTGTGACTATTCTAGAAATATTGTCCCTGCTGTTTTTCCCTATCAAAAATGTTGTCTACTTCAAAACTCATCACAAAAGCTACTCATAAAATCTTATTTTACCTCTCCCTTCTATTAAAGACTATATTTGTAAATAAAATGTCAATAGGTTTTATTATATATTCAAAGTCTGTTGCATCTAAAAGAGTGATCATGCAAATTTTCATGTCTGGCTCCATCACAGACTTTTTGCAATAGCATGTGGCAAGAAAAAGGACTCCACAATTAATTTCCATATTTACAGATAGATTTTTTTGTTTTTTTTTCTTTCACAGCTTCTTATATGCAAACAGGTTATAAATGTTACGAAAGTTAAAAATGCTGTAAATGTAAAAATAAGTCTTCCTTCGCCCCTGCCCTCCCCTTCTCCGGTCCCTCCACCCTACTGGCATTGTTACCAGTTTCTTGCCTATGTTCATCCAGGGAAGGTTTACCAGAGATACATGTTTAACTTATGTGTGGATTGGGGAATGGTAGAGGCGTGTATTCAAACTCAATAATAAATCAAAAAAGCAAGCAATCCAATGTAAAAATGGGCAAAAAAAATCTAACAGAGGTTTTCCCAAAGAGCAATACAGATGGCAAACAAGCACATAAATAGATTCTCAACATCGTTAGTTACTAGGAAAATACAAAATAAAGCCACAATGAGATACAGTGCATAACTAGTAAGATGACTATCATGTAAAAGGATGACATACTAAGTGCTGGTGAGGAAGAGAAGTAACTGTAACTCTCATCTGTTACTGATGTGAATGTAAAATGATACAACTACTTTGGAAAACTGGCTGTTTCTTTAAAAGTCAAACCATACACCTACCATATTTTCCAGTCATCTCATTCTGAGGTATTTACTTAAAAGAAAGGAAAATGTATATTTATATTAAGACACATATACACAAATGCCCATAGCAGCTTTATTTATAATAGTCAAAAACTGTAAACAATCCAAATGTTTATCTGTTGGTAACCCCCCCCACACACACACTGCTAAGGCTGAGTAAGCTACCTTCGGACCCTAAGCCACTAAGGAGACAAGGCTTATCTCCCTGGCAGGAGCACCGCTTCTGCTCCTTTTATTGCATCCATAACTGGCCCCCAGTGCTTGATCAGTTAGCCAATGATGGGTAAGATTCCCCAAGGGGGGAATGACCTAAGCCAGGCATGATCATGTGGAGGCCCCAAGGAAGGACTTGGGGGGCTACAGCAAAAGAGGGTGATGGGCCCTCAGCTATGACATAGCCTGAGTTTTCATTCTGTCTGCGAGGAGTCTCCTAATCTCTTGGCTGCCTTGCTTACCCTGCCTGACTTAAGCCTGAAACAATGCTGGTGGTGGGTGCAGCCCTGTGCTGGAAAGGGCGGGTTCCCTGGGTGATCAGGCCTAAGAAAGAATATGTAAAACCCTGTGAAACCTGCTTTGTTTAGAATGCTCTCAATTAAATAAGGGCCCAAGCAAGATATGAGTTTGCTCCTCAAAGTTTTATTGCTCTTTAGCTATCTAACGACTCAAAAATAGGCCCTCAGAGTTCTTAGTGTGTTATCTATTGCTTGATCCTTACTGCCTGACAATGATTAATTGAGCTTGTATTCCTGTGCAGAAAGACACAATAAAAGCCCATTGAGGAAAAGGCTCTTGGCCCTTCTCCTTTGAGAGATTGGCCACCTTCCGCCCCACCCCCCAGCAGATCATCTCTTGGTAGACTTATTCTCATCTGTGGCAGGTGGGGGCGGGGTGGGGGGCCCTGCGGGCAGAGGCCCCCCACATTTATCCACAGATGAGTAGTTTAACAAACTGCGGTATGTTTGTTAAATAGGATACTCAGCAATAAACAGGAATACACTACTAACACATGCATGCACATGGATGAATCTCAAATCATTATGCTGAGTGAAAAAAGAAGAAAAATGGTACCTACTGTATTGTTTCATTTATACAAAAATCTGTATAAAGTAAACTAACCTATACAACTGCAGAGACAGCGCAGATCAGTGACTGCCCAAGAATGGGTAAGTAGGGGTAGTGATAGGGATGGATTGCAAAAGGGCACGAGAAAACGTTTAGGGGCATTAGATATGCTTATTATCATTATTTTGTTGATGTTTTCACCGATGAAAACGGATCAAATTGTATTCTAAATATGTACAGTTCGTTCTATGTCCACTTAAATATCCACGAATCTGTTAAAAACAGTTAACACCAAGCCCCGCATGCCCCGTCTATTTTTTTCAGGGTTGCAAGAACCTTTATGTCCCCCACCCCCGCCCCGGGCCGCCCCAGGCCGCGCCGCCGCAGCCAGCGCACCTAGAGAAACCCTCCCCTAACGCCATCCACCTGACTCCGCACTGAGACTCAGTCCGGCGTGGGGGTGTTTTCTCTGAGTCTCCCGCTAGAGGGAGCACGCTGCGGCGGCCGGCGCCCTTGCCCCTCTAGCTCGGCCGGCCCCCACGCTGCGCAGGCTTCCGGTCTCGTTCCCCGCGGCTTCCGGGGGAAGGTACGGCTGCGGTGCGCGTTCCTTGCGGGACTGGGAAGGCTGGGAGGATCCGGGACGCGGGGTTCTTGCATTGTGGGCTTACGCGGCCGCAGTCGCCTCCCCGGGAAAGTGCCTCGCGTTCACCGCTGCTGCAGGAGGCCCTATCTTTAACCCTGGAGCAGAGGGAGAGTGCTGCCATGGCGGCTCCTGCGCAGCCGAAGAAAATCGTGGCCCCCACGGTGTCCCAGATCAACGCGGAGTTCGTGACCCAGGTGCGATTCTGGGGTGTGTGAGGGATGAGGAGGTGCCAGGTGCTGTCATGGGGAGAAGGGCCTTCCTGCACCGAGGAGTTCGCATTCCAGGCAAGGCAGACCTAGAGACAGCTAGCGTGCGAGCTTGCTGTATTGGGGGCTCTCGTGGGAGAGATGGCTTCACCCCAGGCTGCCTTAGACTGTCAAGAATGTTTCGTAGCAGCGGTGATGCTGAACTGATGGTCGAGAACGGAATAGGCTTTTTTCTGGAGTGGAGTGATGAGAACCTTTATTTAGAATCTGTTTACCTTATTGCGTTGTGGACCGCGCGGTGGGCTTTGAATAGGGAAACACAATTTCGTAGCCCTGGGCAACGTCACTAATTCTTATCTGTGGCTTTGGGTATTGGAGCAATTGCAAAGCGCTCAATGCAGAAGTTTGTTAATCCACCTGCTTCCTAGTCCCTGTCCGAGAGGACTGGCCAGGGCCGAGGCCTTGGAATCATTTGACTCTTCCTTTTCCTTTAACCCCCACATAACTGCTACATTCTTAATCATCTCTTAAATCTGTCTGCATCGCCACACCTCTGCGCTCCAAGCCAGGTTGCCGTTGACGGCTGCCTGGACGTAGGCATCCTAACTCGCCTTCTTTCCTCTTGCCGTCCTCCAGCCCATGCTTCATGTTGCTGTCAGAGTGATTTGACACGAATGCAATTCAGTGCCCTTGGGATAATGACCCGAATCCTCCAGAGTGTTGTGTGGTCCAGCCTGAGTTTATATCCACCTTCCTCTCCCTAACTGTGCATTAGCCACACTGAACAGCATTTCTTTGAATGTACCTTGCCGTCTTTAACTTCCTCGCCTTTCAGCAGTTACCTGTGCTGAAAATCCTCCACCGCACCCCCTCCGTTACTTCAATTCACTGTCCTTCATCTTCATTACTTTGGAGAGGCCTTTCTAACAATTTGGATTAGAGTAGATCTTCCATTTCAATATTCTTGCATTTTTGTGGTGAAAGTCATTTATTAGTTTCCTTTTATTGCAGAGCTTGTGTTTCAGAGGGATGAGCCAGACAAACAAACAGTATAGTTTTAGACAAGCGATAAGTGCTGTCAGGAAAATGGAACAAGGTGTTGTGACAGGGACTGGGGTGATGTCTAAGAGAAGGCAGTCAGGAAAGTCCTCTCTGTGGTCACATTTGAGCTAAGACCTGAATGGGGGAAAGAAAAAAGAAAAAAGCACCCCAGCCAGTTTGGGGAAGAGCAGAAAAAAATCCAGGGAATGGCCAGTGCAGATGGTCTTCCGTGTGAAGGCCCAGAAAACCAGGATAGCGAAGAGAAGAAGGGAGAGGGAGAGTGATGTGAGATGAAGGCACAGAGCAAGTGTGTAGGGGCTGGAGTCGCATACAGTTTTGGAGGCTGAGGTTGGAGGTGTGGATTTTATTCTAAATACAGTAGCTTTTAATTGCAATCTAGTGGACAGTTTTTTAGGAAGATAAGAAAGATCCCTGTGGCTGCTGTGCTGAAATTGAATGAGGGCAGGAGAACAGAAGTAGCAGTTTCCCCTTGGTCCAGGGAGGAGGTGACGGCCTCTGTGTTAAAGGCTGAAGCTGACTGATACGCTGGGAAACTAGGGGCAGTAGGGTTTGATGATGAGTGACGGCAGGGATGGAGGAAGACACACACTGAACATAGTTTGAACGATTGGGTGAATGAGTTGGACATTCACTGTGATAGGGAAGACTGGGGAAAGGGAAGGTTTAGTGGGAGTGTCAGGATTTCTGTTTTGTCCACGTTAAGCACATGGACAAAGAGAATGTTAAGTACAAAATGTCTATAGGAGGTACCTGTAGGCATTCAACTGAAAATGTTGAGAAGGCTGTCGAACAAGTGAGTCCAGAGCACGTTGGCGAAGATCTGGGTTTGAATATAAATTTGGAAGCTAACCACCCAAGGTGGTATTTAAAGCTGTAGGACTGACTGGGATGTCCTACAGAATGTTGTTCGTAAGCATGAGATATTTATTGTATTCTGCTCCAGTTGTCAGAGCTGAGGCTAGGGACCGTAGTGTCAGCACCCGGCATTGTGTTAGGACACAGTGTGTGACGCCCGTGTGTGCTTGCTGAAGGGATGGGTGAATTAATGAATAAAGGTACTGGGACATTGGATAGAGTGGAAGGAATAAACATTCTCGGAAATCTTTGGCCATGACGGAAACATTAATGCTTAATATTGGACAGATAACTGTCTTGGGCTCCTTAGGCTGCAAAGGTAAATCAGATGTGGTCCTTGTCTTCCGGGAGTACGCAGGGTGTGAGTGGAGACTTTAAGAGACTTAAAGAGCTCCTCGTAGTTCAGTGTGATACATGCCAGAATAAGATGCGAGGGAAGTGCTTTGAGAACAAACTTTAAAATGGTTACATTAGTCTAAGGAAAGAATTTCCAGAAAGAATTTTCTTATTGAGAAAGTTCCATTTCAGTTGCACTTTGAAACATAAATAGGAAGGTGGGGAAATGGGTTTTCTGGGCAGAGAGGACATCAGGCAGCCCTTTTCCTCCTCCTCCTCCCCCCTCTCCCCTCCCCCTCCCTCAGGCGCACCTGACCAGAGAAGGTGCTTTTTAAGTATTATTGAATGAATGAAATATAGGTGTAAATCTTAAGAAGATTAGACATCTGAACTTTGACCTAATTTTTTATGCTACTGCGTTTTTCCTTTTTGTCTTTCAGTCGGATTTGTTTTGCACAATTTGTGCAGTCATTGCGGCACTGAGTGGAGAATGGAGAGTTTCTGTCTTACATGAGACTAGAGTGTGGAAGAGGGCAGCGTATTCCTGGAGGGAGAGGTGTCTGGAAAGTTACAGGCTAGACCCCAAGAGAAAGGAGAAACCTGGGAAAAAAAGACACATGATAGATGCTTAATAAGTGTTTGCGAGATCTTTAACGAAGTAGAGATGTACAGTAAGCAGTGTGGATCAGGAGATAGGGTTTGATATTTATTTGGAGGTCCCTGAATCCAAGGAAACACATCAGATTCAGCTCTCTTAATGGTATGATGCCCACAGGGAGCAGTGAGGAAGTGAGGATACCACGGAATAATTGGGGGTGAGGTGTTTTCTTTTTGTTTGGAGGGTGATTGATAATTTGGGCAAGTGTCATATGAGTGGGCCCTTACTGTGATGTTCTTGAGACTTCCTCGGGGCCAGCGTCCTTACTGCTGGTGAGGCTCTTCGTGAGCGTTGGCCGCGATATGTACATTGAATGGGCAGGAAAGATAGATAAGCAATCAGGCGATTGAATGGGAAGGATCAATAGATTGCTGTCGGTTAGGGTAGAAAGGCTCATAGCAGAGGTAACATTTCAGATTTTACTTCATTCATCCATTTATCAACTCAAATAATAGCTGATGACACTTCAAATTAACCGTTTTTATACCTACCACCTCTTATTCTTTATAATGATCCACTGAGAGACTACAGTTTTTTAAGGTTTTGTTTAGGTGTGTATGAGTGTGTACTGCTCACTTAAAGACTTGTTTTACAAGTTAACATCCCCAAAGATTTTGATTCTGGGTTTTAGCACTGGTTCAGCTGTTAACTGATTGTAATTTGGGGCAGCTCACCTAACCGTTCCGGACCTGGCTTTCCTTACCTCTGTGCTAAAGGTATTCGGCTGTGGTCTTAAACTTTGCTCTGTTGTTTTGCTATGGATGGTTAAAAAATATGTTAGGTTTTTAAAATCACCTCGGCAGGCTGCGGTGCAGGGCATGGGTGGTATTCAGAGGGTTGTGGCAAAGGATGTCAACTGCAGTGCAAGCCCCGGTAGTTTTCTGAGAAGGTAGAATTACCCTGTCCCCGGCGTCAGTCGCGCGCTGTTAGGAAACGGCTTGTCACTGAATAATCTCAGCCTTCTAGCTTGACGGTGGCCTGACTCTGACTTACTGTTTACTCTCTTTACTTTTGCAGTTGGCATGTAAATACTGGGCTCCCCATATCAAGAAAAAATCACCTTTCGATATAAAGGTAAGTATTTTTGCTTTGCATCATTGGTTTTGAATAGGTATGCTCTTTGTATCTCTTTCTAAGAGCTAATTCAACCAAAGCTTTCAGAATTTTTTTAAAAGTTAAAACTACAGTTTTCTAATTATCAAACTAGTAAGTATTCATGTTAGAAAATTTGGAAAAAAACGGAAGGTAGACATAAAGAAAAACAACTACTCAGGGATACCTTCTACTATCCTATTGTTGAATTTCCTTTAAGCTTTTAAAATGTGTATGGATTTTCCTGTGTAAGGTCATTTTTAATTTGTTATTATTATAAAAGAAAACGTAATGAAAATCTTCGTAAATATGGAGAAACGTTTGTACCATTTTTGACAGTTTATTTAGAACGGAACTGTTGTTTTCTTTTTTATATTTAGTCTGAACCGTGATAAAGCTCTTTAGTAATGAGCGAAGAACTGGGAGTTGTTTAACGTAGGGGATTGCGTGGCCGAGGGTCCACGGGAGTCAGTAGAGGGATGGGTTTATGGCACAGGTGATACAGTTTCGAATGAGTGAGAGGAAGAGATTCCTCAAGGTAGAATTGATTCTCCCTGAAATCAGTTCCTAAAGAGGTGTGTCAGCGAAGTGGGGCTGAACGCATTGCATGCCGCTGCGCAGGCAGCCGAGACCTGCTTTAGGCTTTGCCGCTCACTGTGAAGCGAGGGGTGCTGTTCAGGGGGCCCCTGGTCAGGCTGACTTAACCCAGAAGTTCTTACATCAAGCTCGAATGTTTTGTTTATAAATATCTTTGTTTATCAGGAGGATATGAATAAACATGGCATACATAATCTTTATGATTAGCAGGGTTATTTTGTTATATGCTGTTTGTATACATGTTATGTTTGTATATCTTGGGTTTGGGGGTTCCTAGGAACATTTTTCATTAATAACAAAAAATATCTTGATGACACTGCTAGATTGAATGGAACCTAATTATATTAAGTTTTTTAGAAATTAAATTTGTGTCCACATTGCTTTAGTTAACACGGTACTTCTAGATGAACCTGTATATATGCCTGTGTAGAAGAACTATACTATTGGTATTGAAGGAAATTATGTCCTTCATTTTATTATTTAATTTCAATTTTGATAAAAAGAAATGCAATAACAGAATATTTCATAAATTGAACAAGACTTGTTTGCCTAATTGTCTTCCTCTAACACTCACATTTATTTAACAAATATAGTTTCAGCAGTTAAAAGACATTATAGTTACCATAAAATAAAATTGTATCTTACCATGTTAAAGCACCTCATAATTTTAAAGTAGCATTTGTTTTTTTTTCTATTATCACTAGTACTGTTACTTCTGCTGATACCTACTAAAGGTTCACCGTGTACCAGGACTTATACTAAATTTTTTACATGTGTTGTCTTATTTATAGCAATCCCATGGGGTACTTTGTATTAGTAAATCCTTTTTCTAGATTGGGAACCAGGCTTCCAACTCCAAAGCCTAAATTCTTAAGTATTCGGTTGGCCAAAGAGTTCATTTTTTTTTTTTCTATTCAATAGCTCGAGTAGGACTTAGTTGCCTTTAACTTCATTCGAAACAATTTTGTGAGATTGTATTGTGACAGCTGTCATATCAGCAGTCATATCAGCGTGCATTTGAAAAAAACACCAAAATCAGTGGATTTTTGTATAGCCATTTTAATGTCGAAGATGGAAGAAAATAAGTGACATTTTCAGCATATTATGATTTATTATTTCAAGAAAGGTAAAAACATAACTGAAACACAAAAAAAGATCTGTGCAGTGTATGGAGAAGGTGCTGTGACTGATCGAACGTGTCAAAAGTGGTTTGTGAAGTTTCGTGCTGGAGAGTCTCACTGGACGATGCTCCTCGGTTAGATAGGCCAGTTGAAGTTGATAGCGATCAGATGGAGACATTAATTGAGAACAATCATCATTATACCACATGGGAAATAGTCGACATACTCAAAATAAACAAATCAGTAAAGGTACTGGTGAAGATGAGAAATGCGTCTTGTTTTACAGAAAAAACTAAATGAACTTTTTGGCCAACTCAGTAATTATACCATCCTGCCCACCCTAACCTAAATAAATGGAAATTCGGAGGCTCTCTCAGCATATATTTGGAAAACTGTAACAAATTAGCATTTGCTTCTATTATATCTTTATACTTTTAATTTACTTTCTTTTGGCTTTTGAAAGCACATTGTTATGACTCTTAGTGAGATAATATTTAAAATTAAGGTTTTTTCTTTTATAAAAAATACATTTTTTGATTATGCTATTACAGTTGTCCCATTTCTCCCCCATCATTCCCTGCCACCCTGCACACCCCCTCCCACCCACATTCCCCTCTTTAGTTCATGTCCATGTGTCATAAGTTCTTTAGCTTCTACATTTCCCACACTATTCTTGCCCTCCCCCTGTCTATTTTCTACCCACCATCTATGCTACTTGTTCTATGTACCTTTCCCCCTCTCTCTTTCTCCCACTCCCCTGTTGCTAACCTTCCATGTGATCTCCATTTCTGTGTTTCTGTTCCTGTTCTAGGTGTTTGCTTAGTTGGCTTTTGTTCTACTAGCCCCTGCCTGTACTCCTGGGATCTGCCAGCTGCTGCTGCCTACACTCCCCGGTCCGCCAACCTCCACTTATTCCTGCCACATCTCCGCTCCTCTTACTGGTCTTACTCTTTGGTTGTTGGACTTCCTTACAGTTCAATTTTCTATCAGTTCTGGTTGTTTTCTTGTTTCTAAATCTTTGCTGTCCTTAATTTTGGTTGTGGGAGGAGGCACAGTGTGTCCACCTACGCCTCCATCTTGGCCGGAAGTTAAAAATTAGGTTTTTAAAAGTAACTTTAAAATTAAGTTTTTTAAAAATAACCTGATCTTATGAACTTTTATTTTTCCCTAGAAATAATGCAAACACCTCATTTTTAAATTAAGTTCATTGGGGTCACATTCATTAATAAAATTGTATAAGTTTCAAGTGTACAGTTCTGTAATGCATGACCTGTATATTGCTCTGTGCTGAACACCCAAAGCCTAGTCTCCTTCCATCACCATGTATTCAACCCGCTTTACCCTCTTTGCCCCCCCCCGCTCGCCCTCTGGTAACCATCATACTGGTGTCTGTATCTGTGAATTTTTTTGTTGGTTTCTGTTTTATATCCCACAAGTAAGTGAAATCATGTGGTTCCTGTCCTTATCTGTCTGACTTATTTAGCTTAGCATGATACTCTCAAATTAATCCATATTGTCACAAATGGAAGTATTTTATCTCATCACTTAGTAGTATTTCATTGTGTATATATATACACCACATTTTTAAAAATTCAATCATCCATCAAAGGACACCTAGGTTCGAACACATCCTTTTAATGATTGTTTCTAGGACTCTTATGTAGATATATTTTCTTACTTATGTTTTTCTGATGTTTTGTTTTCTTTATTTCACATTTTGAGGAATGTAATGGGATTATGGAAAATCTCAAGTTTTATTTCAATGGTAGTAATATTTAATAGCTTTCTTAAACCAAATTATTTTGTGTAATCTCAGTAATTGAAAAAAAACTATTTAGGGTCTGGAAAAAGTTTTTTGAGATAGTTAACATTTTTGTATTTTTGATACCAGGTCATCGAAGATATATATGAGAAAGAAATTGTGAAATCAAGGTAGGAATGACTTTAATTTTTATATATAGGGGTTAGATTGTATTAACTTGGATCTTATCGTAACTTCTTAACTGAATGTGATCATAACTTAGATTTTTTTTTTCTTTTCTGGTTTGGTCATCAGGAAAATGATGACTAGAAAAAATTTAAGCTAGCTGCTAAAGAGCCATAGTGGTTTATTTTTGAAGGAATGTGACACTGTAAATATGGAAATTTTAAAATTTCAATTAATTTTTAAACAATTTGATTAATCTTTTTTAAAAGTTTAAAAGGTAAGACATATAATAACTGAATACAAAATAATAAGTGCATTTATACATAATGTATGACATATATTATGAAAAATAAAAATTACTTCATACAATATAGAGAATGAGGTAAGTTTCAATAAAACTTCTTTCCCATCCTTAGTCCTCAGTTTATTTGTGTGTGTGTGTGTGTGTGTTCCAGTCCACTGCCACTCCAGATTTTTTTAAACAAGAGTTTGTAGTCTATATACCATTTGGCATCATGCCAAAAACAAACAGACCCAATAAAAACCCCAACGTATCTTGGGTATATTTTTATATCTGTGCCTATAGACATGTATGCCCAGTAATTATTTTGAGAGGATAACTGACTAAAAATAAAATAGAATAACTTATATTATTATAAGTCACAGAACTTACAAAATCTCAGATTTGATATTTATTGTGTGTTTGAGTCTTATGAGGTAAATTTTGCTAAATATTGTAAAGGCAAAAGCCATGGCAACATCAAAATAAGAGACCAGTTGTTTCATTGTAACAATTGATTGGCAGGCCTGTAGGAGAAGTGGACTGGGCCAAAGACCGTGTTACATGATTCTTTTTTTTTTTTTTTTTTTTTTTTTTAAATTTGAAGAATAAGGGGACGCCAGTGAAGAGGTGTAAGCACAATGGTAATATTTTTAGAAGAGAATTTGGAGGGGGCAGGAGGCAGGAAGTGAATTAGGTGGATATTATAGCGGTTAGGTTCAAGATAGTGGTGGCCTGGGTGAGGGTGGGAAGTTGGGAGAGAGAGGAGTTGCCAGTTTGAGAGAGCAGTGAGGAGGTGGTTGGCGGCTGGATGTGCTGGGGGAGGAAAAGCGGGAGCAGTGACGACTCCGAAGGCTTGGGCTCAGGTTGCTATGTGATTGTTGGTGCCATTACCGACTTTTGCTATTGTTGTTTGGATGGGATTGGTTGTAGATCCTTAGTTCACTTTTGGAAATGTTGAATTTTTGCTACTAACAAGCCATGCAGGTTGAGATGTGTAATAAGCAGCTAGGTATCCAGGTGTAGAGTGCAGAAGAGACGATTGGGTTGAACTCGCTTTGTATCAACCTCCTTTTCTTTAACTCTTACATTAACTTTATTTTTTTCCAGTAAAACTGAATTATTTTTTTTATTGCTGTTCAAGTATAGTTGTCTCCATTTTCCCCCTACCACTCACTGCGCCTCTCCCCCATCCACTGCTGTACCCATCCCCACCGTCCCATCCTCCACCCTACCCCTTTGGCTTTGTCCATGTGTCCTTTATACATGTTCTTTGATGACCCTTCCCCTCCCTACCCACCCTGTTACCCACTCCTCCCTCTTTTCTGGTTACTGTCAGTTTGTTCTTTGTTTCAGTGTCTCTGGCTATGTTTTGCTCCCTTGTTTGTCTTGTTTAGGTTCCACTTACAGGTGAGATCATAGTATTTGTCTTTCACCACCTGGCTTGTTTCACTTAGCATGATGCTCTCCAGTTCCATCCATGTTGTCATGAAGGGTAGGAGCGCCTTCTTTCTGCTGCATAGAATTCCATTGTGTAAATGTACTGTAGTTTTTGATCCATTCATTTACTGATGGACACTTAGGTTGATTCCAGCACTTGGCTATTGTAAATTGTGCTGCTATGAACATTGGGGTGCATAGGTTCTTATGGATTGGTGTTTCAGGGTTCTTAGGATATAATCCCAGCAGTGGAATTGCCAGGTCAAAAGGTAGATACATTTTTAGTTTTCTGAGGAAATTCCATACAGTTTCCCACAGTGGCAGCACCAGTCTGCACTTCCACCAACAGTGCACTAGGGTTCCCTTTTCTCCACAACCTCTCAAACACCTGTTGTTTGTTGCTTTGTTTATGATGGCCATTCTGACTGGTGTGAAGTGGTATCTCATTGTGGTTTTAATTTGCATCTCTCTGATGGCTGGTGATACCGAGCATCTTTTCATGTGTCTCTGGGCCCTCTGTATGTCCTCCTTGGAGAACCATTTGTTCAGGTCCTTTGCCCATTTTTTAATTGGATTGTTTGTCTTCCTGGAGTGGAGTCCTGTGTGTTTTTTTATATACTTTGGAGATCAAACCCTTGTCCAAGGTATCATTACAAATATATTTTTCTCATATGGTTGGTTCCCTTTTCATTTTGCTGATGTTTTCTTTAGCTGTGCAGAAGCTTTTTATTTTGATGAAGTTCCATTTGTTTATTCTTTCCTTTGTGTCCCTCGCTCTAGGGGACAAATAGGTGAAAATATTGCTGTGTGGAATATCTGAGATTTTCGACCTATGTTCTCCTTTAGGACTTTTATGGTGTCATGACTTATATTTAAGTCTTTTATCCATCTTGAGTTTATTTTTGAGTATGGTGTAAATTGGTGGTTGGGTTTCACTTTTTTGCATGTAGCTGTCCAGCTCTCCTAGCACCATTTATTGAAGAGGCTATTTTTACTCCATTTTATGCTTCTGCCCCCTTTGTTGAATATTAATTGACCATAGAGATTTGGGTTTATTTCTGGGCTCTGTATTCTGTTTCGTCGATCTATTCGTCTGTTCTTATGCCTGACTGTTTTGATTATCGTGGCTTGTAGTATAGTTTGATGTCAGGTATTGTGATCCCTCCTACTTTGTTCTTCTTTCTCAAAATTGCTGTGACTATTCAGAGTCATTTATGGTTCCATATAGATTTTTGAAATGTTTGTTCTATCCTGTGAAATATGTCATTGGTATTTTAATAGGGATCATGTTGAATCTATAAATTGCCTTGGGTAGTATGACATTTTGATGATAAATCTTCCGATCCATGAACATGGTACATGCTTCCATTTATTTGTGTCTTCCTTGATTTCTTTCTTCAGTATTGTGTAGTTTTCTGAGTACAGGTCTTTTACCTCCTTGGTTAGGTTTACTCCTAGGTACTATATCTTTCTTGTTGCTACAGCAAATGGGATTTTTTTTCCCCTGATTTCTGTTTCTGATATTTCATTGTTGGTATACAAAAATGCCTTTGATTCCTAAGTATTGACTTTGTATCCTACTATTTTGCCAAATTCACTTATAGGTCACGTAATTTTTTGGTGGAGTCTATTGGGTTTTCTATGTACACCATCATGTCATCTGCAAATAGTGACAGTTTTCCTTCCTCCTTTCCAATTTGATGCCTTTTATTTCTTTTTCCTGTCTGTTCACTGTGGCTAGGACTTCCAATACTTCAGTCTCCTTTTCAATGCTAAGGATACAACAATGAATATGGCACAGTCTCAACTTAAGGAGATTATCTACTAGTAGTTATCTAGACTCAAAAAAATTACATAGATATGTAATATCAACTGGTGGTCAATGCTATGAATTAAAATAAAGTGTGGTTAGAATTTAGTGACAAAGGTTGCCCTTTGGATTGAATAATCAGGAAAAATCTTCTGAACC
The DNA here is from genome assembly GCA_004027475.1 of Anoura caudifer. NCBI lineage: Eukaryota > Metazoa > Chordata > Mammalia > Chiroptera > Phyllostomidae > Anoura > Anoura caudifer. The sequence continues at coordinate 45,399 of PVKU01000611.1, forward strand.
TATGACATTTGAGCAGAAATGCAAGGTCTGTCCAGGAGGTATCCAGCCATGTAATATGGAAAATAGAGACGTTTGTTGGAAAAGATACAAGATAGAAGAAAACTGTACATAGGACAATGCCATCTCGGTCCCCTTCAAAGTAGGCATTTTTGGACCTCACACAGTTGTCCCGGTTGCCGTTAGCTGCTCCCTTGTATTTTCCTGAATGTTATCAATGGTCTGAAATCTCTTCCCTCTCAAAGGTGATTTTGGTTTTGGGAAAAGCCAGGAATCACAGATTCCTGGTGAATGAACCCCACATCTGGGCTGTAGGGGGCTGAGTCACCTGGATGATTTCATGTTTCGCCAAAAAACTCTGCACGAGACATGATGCATGAGCAGGCATGTTATGATGAAGTTGTCAATTACTCATTGCATCATCCCTGAAAGCCTTCTGAACCATCCGAATAGTTCCTGCGGACTAATGTTCAAGCTTAATGCAAAATTTGATGCAGATTCGTTGCTCCACTCACCCAGTAATTTGAATGCAAGGGACACACAGTGCACATGCTCACTCATCAGTGTCTACCGCCCCCACTGACTGGTACAGTGAAGTCGTCATTGCTCACACGTGCACATTCCAGTCCACTCTCCTCGGCTGCCAGGTTACATCGATGTCAAGCAAGCCATTCTTGCTATATTAGCAATGGCTGCACTGTTTCTGGACAGACCCCGTGTGTAACATAGGACTTGTTGGTCTGAGGGTACCTATGGATGAAATTGTCTGAGGAAACTTAACTAAAGATGAGCAGGTGGATAAATTCTAGGCTCCTTTTTTCTTATACATTATGGATTTACCAATCTGAAAATTGTCTTGAACTTTCACAACTAGTTCTCTGCCTCTTTTTAAAATAGGCTTTCAATCCAGTGGATAGTAATTGCTTGTGTTTTTTGTTTTATTTGAACCTTTGTTCTTCAAAGATAATTTTTGAAAAGCTGCCAGTGATTTTTAAATTATGTAGGCTTGGCTGCATTATTTCTAAATTGCTGTAAATACCCATCATTAGCTGGTCTCATTTAGATTTATCAGGGTACCTTAACGGCCACATTCTCATTTCGTACCATTTTTAAATATTTGAATATAAGTGAAATGATTGCGTTCTACCCTCAAGTCTCAAAGTTCAAAAAGTTAAGTGCACCTTTATAACACAAACTGTTTATATCTACGAACTGCAGTGGATGTTTAAAATTTTAAATGATTATTTTTTAGACCAGTGCCTTGGGAAGCTCTGTGGCTATGTTACGTGATCACAGCATCTTCATTATTGGGCAATGGCTAGATGTTACATTTATTTATTTGTTTCCAGCCTATCAAAGTAGGCAGCTTAAAGCCATCAGGCACTCTTCATATTATAAATTAGGGTTATTGTAATACTCATTTTTGGAACATCAACCCTATGTCCCTAAGAGGCGTCTGGGAATTAAATCAGTCAGTTCTTAACATTCTTATGGTAGAAATGATCATTTTTAGGATCTCAGAATTAGATCTTAAACTATCATTTTGCCTAGTTAAGACCCCTCTAACCTGTGGTATATTATACAATTGATTCAGTTTGCCATCCTTGTCATTATCAAATTTGGCAAGCTTGTTTTAATATGTTTTTTTTTTATTTTACAGCATTAAAAATAATTGTTACTTCTGAGTGCTTATTATTTGCCAGATTCTGTTCCGAGCACCTTGTACATAGTAGCTTGTTTATCCTCACCGCAACCCTGTGGTAAGGTGACACCGTCACCTTCATTTCACCGATGTGAGCAGAGGGAGCAAGTAACTAGCCCGAGGCGTTTCCTGGTAGGGAGAGGCAGAGCCAGTATTAAATCCTTGTCTCTGACTCCTGTTCAGTGCACGGCTCTAAAATAGGGCAGAGTTCATGGCCCCTTTGGATGCTGAGCCAGCACACTTTGGTATGATTATCAATCCTGTTATGAGTTCATCCAAGTGGTTTTTATATGGAAAAAGGGGTGACTTACAGAACAATTTACTTTTGCCAGTGTTTACATGTATTTTTATTCAATATGTTTAAACCTCGTTGCTGTGAAATGTTACAGAAAAGGGCACAAAACAGCAATGTATAACTTTCTAAGTTATTATAATTAATAACCATCCCCAAGGTTAAAAAAAATTGCCAGCACCCCAGAAACCCTTGCATGCCCCTTCCATTTACCATTTTAATATGTAAGTATGCAAATATGAACAGCAGAGTTCATTTCGCTTGTTTTTTTGAACTTTAAATCAGTAGAATCACACAGTAGATAATCTTTTGTGGCTGGCTTCTTTCGCTCACAATGACTATTTTTAATTGTCTCTTTAACAATAAATCTGGAAGTAGGTAGAACAGAAGCTTGTAATGTCAGGGCACTGCTCAGCCTTTTAGCAGATTTTGTTGTTGTGTTGTTTTGTTTGTTTTTTGTTCTGTTTTGCTTTTTTGGCTCTCCCTGTGTGGTCGCAAGGGGGCTTCCACAGCTCCAGACCTTGTGTTTTTGCACAGCCATAGCCCAAGAAAGGAACAGGGGAGAGTGACAGTAGCAAGAGAAGTTCCCTTTGCACGCCCCCCCCGCACACTTTCCTTCAGACTTAATGAGCCAGTTAACAGTACACTTAATGGACTTCATTTGTTGTACGTAAACTGCCCGACTTCAGGAGGGTTAATGAAATTCATGTTAAACCCCTGACACAGAGTGAAGCATAAAGCATGCTCTCAGTAAATATTGGTGACTTAAAAAAATTCCCACAATTCTTTAAATTATTTATGTTTGTCATCATTACGTGTAACTTTTTGCTCTTATCTTTATATGTCTTCCGGCATGATGTCTAGCCCTAGACCCATTGTCGTGTCTTGTATGCTCACCTTTAGTTAAGCTCCTCACTTTGTCTCAGAAAGATTACTGGCAGAGCATAAAACTAAACTTAATGAATACCACCAGATTGCTGGAGGAGAAATGAGTCTTTCCCAGTTTTGTTTTTTTCCTTTACCTTGACCTGTCAGGACTGATTTTTCACTTCTGCGCTCACTGGCCACTCTGCCTCTTTTGTACCGAGGAGACGGCGTCCGGCCTTGAGTGTTGGACAGCCACGCTGCGCTATGACTAGCGTGTGGATCTGTCTCACAAGCCAGGATTTTCTGTCATCAAGGGGCCCTACCTGTGGCGCAGACATGAGGCTGCGGTGATGCGCAGAGTGGGCCTGAGTGAACTCTGGTGTCCAACGTGCCCGCAGCTGGAGATTGGGGTGCGCCACGGAGGTGGTGCATCCCCTCTGCCGGCTGGCTGGCGGAGCCGGGACCCTGCCAGGGCTCTGTGTATTTGCCTTTTTTGTACAATAAAAACCTTCACTTCTTTCCCACCAAAGTTCTGTGACATTACTTACTTAGCGAAACTATGTAAGAGATTAGAAATCAGTGGAGTAAGATTTTGACGGGATAATGGTCTCTTAAGACACTTTAAATTCATAAAGCATTTAATTTTTAGAGCTGGAGGCTGCTATCTAGTGGCAGCGAGCGCTCTGATCTGTCCGCTTTGTTTCTAACACGCAAAACAATAAAACTAAACAAGTGGATGTTTGGACCTGCATTTGTAGATACCCTATAACTACAGCATGGTTTGTTCGTATAAAATGCAGTGCTTCTATTTAAAAAAAGGTAATAAAGAGCGATACCGGGAATTCCCTCCACAATTTTGTAATATTTTAGACTTACTGTAAAACTACAAAGCATGAGAAAAGTCTGATTTCCATGTTTGTGACATATCATGGGTCTCTTGCGCTTATATGAAGGCATGACTTCAGCAGAATGTGTCTATTTGCATATTAAATTAAACAATATTGGTCACTTTTAAGAAATTATGACAGTCTAGCATTTGGAAATTTCAGTCCAATATTATGAATATTAATGAACATTTGTGTTTTAAAATTTTTTAAAAAATTTTTGGATTTTAGAGAGGGGGGAGAGAGAGAGAGATCGAGTTTTATTTGTTTTTTCAACAACACATGCATTCATTGATTAACTTTTGTATGTGTCGTGACCGGGGAACAAACCTACAACCTTGGTGTATGAGGATGATGCTCTAACCAACTGAGCTACCCGGCCATGGTGAAATGAACATTTGTGTTTTGATTAAAATCATGTGGTTGTGAACCTCCGTATTATATCTCAGTATGCTGTGGCGCTGATTTTGTTTCCTACATAAGTTGGGTAAGATTTTACTTGTTATTGTTCTTAGGCAATTTTTAAAAACAAACTACTCTAAAACAAAATACAAATAAAGAAATATAAAAGCTAAGTTAACTTTCATCAGTGCACATCTAAATGTGATTATTCTGATATGTGAGTTGTTAATAAAACAAGATTCCAAAGTAAATCTGCATTAATAACTCAAATGTTTATATTTTCTATTTAAATACTTTTATTTATTTTTATTTTTTAGGTTTGCCATCAGAAAAATAATGCTCTTGGAGTTTAGGTGAGTTAAAGGTCTTTACTTTGATGAAATTAAAGATGACAACATGATACAACTTTTAGCTAAATTTTCTGTACATTTCTGTAAGTGGTTAAAAAAATTCTGAATTTTTTAAGATGAATGTTTTTGTGATTTGCTTATTTTGGACCATGCGTACGAAACCTTTGTTTTCAAAGATGATGCCCCGTTGTCAGTATGACTTGTATTTTGGGTTGTTTCTCACTAATTAAGGTAGTGCGTGCTGAGGAACTTCTGAACTTAGTCCCCCTGTGATCAGTGTGAATGAATTGGCGTTCATTCTGTGGCCCTTTTTTCCTTCCAAGCTAAGTTGTTGTTACCAGGGCAGTCTTGTTCTGATCTAGCTACTTGTAAATATTTCACACTAAAGAGATTGCACAACTTTTAGATCCTGAAGGTAGATTAGGTTATATTTCAACCAAGCATGGTCCATGGGCTGGCAGTAAAAGCCAGGGTTGTTGATGATGACAGTAACATGTACAGTTTGTTGAATGCTGGTCTTCACTAGGTAGGCACAGTGTTATTTTACACACAGAGCTCCCATAGCAGCCCTGCAGAGTCAGTATTAGGCTTTCCATTTAGTGGAGGAAGAAACTGAGATCAGGGAGTTTAAGTTCTACTTAAAGTAGAAGATGCTTTAATCTGCAGAAGACAGTGCAGTTAAGAAGCTGGCAGAGCTGGGATGCCAGGGTCTGATGCTGAAGCTCGGTTTTCTGCTGCTCTGCAGTGCCTTGAGGTTCAGTCTGCATCAGAGGTCAGAGCCTCTGTATTAGGAACTTACTCCCTACTCACACACACAGTGGCATGAAGCAGGTGTTCTGGTCATTTTTACAGAGAGAAGTTAAAAGCTTACAGTCGTGAATTACCTAGTAAGCTCACTGCCAACTGTATCGTAAGAGCTGTGTTGTTATTAAGAATTCTTGATCTCATTTAAGGTCTAAATAACGCTGGTAAGATCTTCCTTACCTTGTAGCAGAGAATACTGAGGCTGGAAATCGGGCCCATCTGGCCCTTGATTAATGTGCCCTTTCCACCATATCATGACCCCTTCCAAGAAGACAGAAAAAACTGAGCGGATGCTGATAGACGATTGGGATAAATTCTGTGGTTCTGGCAAATGTCAGACACCAGGAGTGTTGCGGGAACCGAAGGAGAAAGCAGCGGAACAGAGTGAGGCGCCAGTGACAGCGAGCAGTTCTCAGCAACTGAGAACTGGGTCGTTCCCTTTCGGGAACTTGCATGTGGTTCTGTGTGCGGGTACAGATTTGGAGCAGGGCAACTGCAGAGCAGCAAAGAGAGAGTGAAGATCCTAAGATCTGCTGAAGGGAAGAAAGGCTACTCAAAGGGGAAGAAGGAAAATAGACTGAAAGTAAAATTCTCAATTGTAGTAATAGAGAAGGTAGTAGAGTGAGATGAATAAAAAAAAAAAATGACCATCCGCCTAGAAAGAATTCTGTAACTAGCTAAACATTCATGAAATAAAGATACTCCAGACACATTAACATTAATAGGCTAACAGAAGTCCTAATGGACATAATTCAGGGAAAAGGAATGAAATGAATCTTCATGCGTTTTATTTATGGAAGAGCATACTAGCCTGTAACTTGGAGGCTTTTGACCATTATTTTGGGTAAAATATGACTTACCCAATTTCTTAGATTCTCGCAAATTAAGAAAGGATTGCTAAAGATAGACTCATGAAAGTACCAATGTGAGCAGACTTTTGAAGCGTAGAAGTAGTGGAACAATTATAGCACATAGCGGAATCTGAAACACCCCTGTATGTATGTGCACATGCATGTACAAGCGATTGAAATGTTACTATGCATGTGAATAATTTAAAGCAGGAACAAAAAATCCTGCTTTTTATTTTATTAGTGTTTTACAGTGTAGCCCAGTACAGTAATTAATGCTTACAACTATCCTGAATGATAAGAAATGACTAAGTTATGTTTTGTAGATTAGAAATACGTAATTTGTTTAAGGAATATTTTTACCAAGGTCTTAAAATAAGAATTTTGGCATCTTACGGGGAAAATGCCAATTATCTTGAAAACTGACTTATGTTGAATACCTTATAAATTAAATATTACAAAGACTCTTTGATTGTTATCTTTCTTAGTTTCTGAAAGTCACTTGGTTCTAACAGGAGTTAGTGTAACTTTTCTAATACATTTATCTTTGAAATTGCCCATCTTACCATTTTGTTTTAGAGTTGTATTTATTAGGTATTTTTACTTCTCACTCTACAGAGAGCCTTAGATAAGGGAATGGCTAGTGTTCGGTGGTGATAATGGCATGTCAGGAGCTTTTGGTACCGTTCTATTTAAATATAAGACTCTCATTCTCCAAAACTGAATTAGCCGTATGTAAGTTTGTAGTAGGTAGCAGTGGCCTAGATTACAGGTACATCTGTGAAGGATTCTCAAATTATAATTATAGATATTCAAAATGTTTTTAGAGAGTTGTAAATAATTATGCCTTTTCAAGTGAATGACATTACAGGTGTTACCAACTAATGAAATATTCTGTGCCTTTTCACTCTTCACAGCCAGTATCTTGAAAATTACCTGTGGATGAATTATTCTCCAGAAGTGTCCAGCAAGGCCTATTTAATGTCAATCTGTTGTATGGTGAATGAGAAGTTCAGAGAAAATGTCCCTGCCTGGGAGGTAACAGATTCAAGTGCCTTCATACTGTGCTCACTTAAGCCATTCATTACAAAGCAGCAGAAGTTTTACTGGTGATAAATAATGCTTTCAGAACAGAACTTCATCCCATAACAAAGTGGATGTTGGGATAAGGAATGGATGTATGAAAAATAATACTATATTTTATTTAGTTTCAATACTTTCTCCAAACTAATTTACTATTAATTAAAAAATTATGGATGTGGGGTTATTTTTCTGCTTTGTGCTTGAAACGAAGAATGACATTGATCACATAGACCTTCACATCAAATGAAGGGAAGTGTGTGTTAATTGGTGCAAGCACATGGTAATATTTCCCAGTGCCTTGTTTCCCACCCAGAAGTGCAGATACGTGTTTGTAGTTCTGTGTATATAAAATAGTGTTTCCAGAGTCAAGACAGATGTTTATATTATGATTTCAGTTTTCTCTGTCTCTGACTTGGGACTTGTTTTCCTTTTTTGAAATTTCTAGTCGACTGACATTTTCTTTTTGTGTTTAGTGTGATGGATGGTGGTCAGTTAGAGGTTCACAATGTAGACCTCCTTTTGCCACCACAACATGGTCGGCTCGTTCAGACTTTCTTCCCCTTCAGTCGTTCTTCGCTAAAGGAAGAAAAGGCAGGGATACTTGTCATCTCTTTTGAGGGGATGGTCTCTAAGTGAAAAAGTGGTAGACTGTTCGAGATAAACCCATGGTCACTTCTGTCAAATATTCATTAAGTTACTACATTTTATGGCAAATTAAAGCCCAAACTAAAATAGGGGCCTTGTATCTCATTGAGAGATCTTAGGAATTTCTTGAAGTTGCTTCTAACTCTTGTACTGTGGGAAAGGAGAGGGAAAATCTTCTGATCCGGAGAATGGCCTGATCAGTTTGTGTGTTATGAAGACCACTTTGGTGATTTGAAGTAGAGAAATGACAGTGCAGATTAAGAGAAGAGGTTACACAGAAATTTATAAAGTAGAATTGATTGGGTTTCATCACTGCTGTAGCATTAGAGAAAGGTATTATTTTTAATAGTCTTCTGAGCTTGAGCAACTGAATGTAGATGGTAATGCCACTCACCAAGATTGGTAAGAGGATTAAGGAATACTGTGGAAGGCACAAAATTGTTGAATTGAGTTGTGGATTTACCGGGTTTAAATTGCCTTTGGAATATCCAGATGAAATTATCTAGTAGACAGGAATGTAAAGATTTTTGTAATTATCAATAGTCCAGAAACGTGTATTTGACTTGCTACCATTAATTATAAGTAAGCAAATAAACTTTTGGTAATTATTTGTTTTTTTAAGACCTAAAAAGTCTACTGGCGCTTGTTTAAGGGGGAAAAAGAGGTGAGCAAGCCGTTCCAAAATGAATGTTTTATTTTTTCCCTTGTCAGACTTTCAAGAAGAAGCCAGACCACTTCCCATTCTTTTTCAAGTGCATCTTGAAAGCAGCATTGGCTGAAACTGATGGAGAATTTTCGCTGCACGAACAGACGGTCTTACTGCTTTTTCTTGATCATTGCTTCAATAGTTTGGTAATTTTACTTTATCTTTTGGGAGAACTTTCAGGTTTTCTTGTTCTTTTATGTTGAATGTAGATGAGATTACCTCTGTAGCCAACTCTTCAATTCACAGTAGTGGGGAATGAGAATAATGCTAAGAGCCTAATTTCAGCCACTTCTTAATAAACCATTTTATAAGACCTGTTTGCTTTTTAATAGATCTGGACTTGCTCTGTCCTTTTTTCTGTTAGACTGTAAGAAAAATGATAATGAGAATGGAAATTCTCCAAGGTAGAACAGCAGAGAGTCTGGTTAATAGGAACTCTGAGTAATGCGGTCTGTGCTCTGAGCTGCACACCAGAACAGTCTCGTGCCCTTGGGTCACCCCTCACGCCCGGGCTGGCAGGTCGGCAGGAGAGCCGCTTGGAGTCGACTGATCAGGGGCGCTTGAGGGTGATCTTTGAAAATCTCTTGGGTTGATATGATATATTTCTAATTCTTCATAAGATTATCTTCTAAAAAATTAAATATTTACAATAATTAATATTTTATTTGTGCTTCCCTACTGTGGTTATCTGAAGGTATGTACCTATTTATTTATTTAAAGAAGAGTGCTTCTGAATTGATAGTGCACTTAGACCCTACAGGGGAATGCACGGGCTTGTTTCTGATCCTGAATGTGTCGATAGAGGGATGGTTGTTACCTGTCTCCGCGTACCACCTCATGTGGATCTTGGAAACGTCTGAAAAAACAGATTTATGATGCCCTGTTGAATGTCTGCTACACTTTAATATTGATTAAACTAAACAAAGCAAATGCAAATTTAGATAGATATGATTCCTTATCAAAAATTGAACAGAAACAAGATTTAATTAGTATTAGTTTGGTGCTAGGTTTAATGAACTTAAACGCTAGCTTATTGAAATCCTCTGGGGTTTGTTTGTTTGTTTTTGTTTTGTTTTGTTTTGTTTCCAGTTTTACTGTCACTTCCCTTTATCTGAAGTAGTTCTTTAAAGCTATGGACACTGAATTAGCCAAAACTGAACCATCGCTCCTAAGGAATAATATAGGATTATTAGGATCAGCAAGCCTTTGTAGTTAACATTTTCATCAACCAATCAATGCATACTCTTGTTTTCTATGTGTTTCTGTTTAAAGACACTTTATGTAATATGTATTGTTGATTCATTACTGTTGAACTTGAGGCAGACGGTGCTGCAACTTGCATCTGAACAAACCTTAGATAACACACGTTTCCATGGTAAGGCCCATCACAGCCTCCTTGAGCCTGGGCACGCTGGCCAGCACTTCAGCCCTGTGGTTGCGGGCCATTTTAAATAACAAAGCCACCAACAGAAAGCACGAAAATGTGGAAAAGTGCCCCTAAATACACTATAGGCAGCAAACACAGCGCCCTCAGCCGAATCCGGCCCTCCACCTCGTTTTATCCGGCCCGGCACCTCGTTTCCACCCACAGGCAGCGCCGAGCTCTCACTGAACTGTTAAGGAGCAGTTACATTCATCCAGTCCTGAAATTCCATCCGGCCCTTTGAAGGCGACCGTGGGGCTGATGTGGCCCCCGGTGAAAGTGAGTTTGATGCCCTTGAGGTAGACGTGACATTTATAGAAGAGCTGAAACAAAAAGGCAGAGCTGAAAATGTGCGTGTCGGGCAGTTCATGGTTTTGGCTGCTCTGAGCTGTGAATGGCTGTGAGAGTGAGGAGTATTGAATTGGGGGTTGCAAATACGTTTCTGCAAGGAGGTGAATTCCTGGGTGCGGAATTTGCAAATAATGAGGATTGATTGTATCTTTTAAAACAAAGCATCGAACTTCTTAATATTACAGTATCATTAATTTGGAAGAATTGGTGGCATGTTCTCCCCCCACCCCTCTTCCCCCAGAACTTAAAAAGGCATATGTAAAGACTTAGGTTGAAATGCTGGTGCTGTTTATAAACTTGTTTTCTTCATGTTTTAAACAGGAAGTAGACTTGATACGAAGTCAAGTACAGCAGCTTATCTCCCTCCCGATGTGGATGGGCTTACAGCCTGTAAGTATCTAATTTCAGAAACTTACTTGTATATATAAGTGTACCATGGTTTTAGACTATGTAGCTTTAATATAAAATGGTAGCTAAATATCCTCTTTCCTGCTTAAAAGAAATTAATTTACTGTGCATTAATTCAGTTGTAAATGTAGTTTTTTAGGGTTTCTTTTTTTAAGATTTTATTTATTCTTAGAAAGGGGAAAGGGGGAAGAAAGAGAGGGAGAGAAACATCAATGTGTGGTTGCCTCTCGCATGCCCTTGAGTGGGGACCTGGCCCACAACCCAGGCATGTGCCCTAGACTGGGAATCGAACTGGTGAACCTTTGGTTTGTAGGCTGGCGCTCAGTCCACCAAGTCACATCAGCCAGGGCTAGTTTTTTAGTTTTAAAGTTCTTATTTGCAAGTTAATATATATTTTACCTAATTTTAGTATCGTAAGATAAAATACAGTAATATCTATTGAGCTCATACAGAAGGGCCTTAATTTAGCAAAATACGGTTTATTCTTATGTCTTTGGATGAGACTCAGTACAGAACTGAATTTTTATTTTCCTGGATTGGAATATACTAAAAGCTGTAGGAGAAGGTGTGGATCATGGTTAACATTGATGACTTCATTTTTTATCAGATCCTTATTAGAAATACTTACTGGTATCAAAGTCAGATTAACAGAGCTTAGTGAGTAGAGTTAAAACTGTAACACTTTGTTCAGTGTTCCATTTCCTGCATGCGAGTGATTTTGCAGACCCTGTGAATGCAGGCTCATTCACAGGTACCAGTTGATGGGAATGAGAGTAAGTTAAATACTGTAAGTGCCATAAGAACGAATATGGGGAAGTGAACATTACCTTGTTTACTTGTAATATCTGTTTTATGTTCATGGTTTCAGACTCATTTTTCAAACTTTTTCAATCATTTTTGCTCATAAGTGTTCATGTTCATATTTTTCACATTGAAATTAATTTTAGAATGGGAGTAGAAGACAGAAAACTGTATAAGAACAACAATTAAAATAAAAATTAAAAAAATTAATTTTAGAAATAAGAAAGGAATTTAAATGACTGTTGAGCTTAAAATCTTGACTAGAAAGGCAGTTTCTTTTGCCTTAGTTTTCCTGTTAACTAGTGTTAGGATTGAACAGTTTTGAGACTATGGTTGTTAGTTTCTTAGCTTTCAGGTTTCATCCCATTGCTCTGTGTGGCGTTCGTGGGTTAGGAAACCTGTTGTTGATGTGGTCTTGCTTGTCAGCTGTGAGGTTACTGGTGATTTAATATCTTACTGTTCTTTCAGGCGCGATTGGAATTAGAATTAAAAAAGACACCTAAGCTAAGAAAATTCTGGAACTTGATTAAAAAGAATGATGAAAAGATGGATCCCGAAGCAAGAGAACAGTACGTGGCCCAGGCTTCGTCCCCTGTTAGTTTGCTGTGCGGGTGTGGGTCTTAGACGGGGCCGGCTGGTTCGTCATTTCCTTTGCGGAGCGCTGAGCCAAGTGCACGGTTCAGAAGTGTGTTTACCCTTTTTTCTTCTTTCTTTTCTCTCTGGCCCGGGGGTAAATATATCAGCGGTCGGCTCCCTGTCCTTGCCCGTTGTTTATGGTCTGTCAAGGATGGTTTGCAGTTTTCTCAACAGTCTTCACCCTGTCACTCTAACTTTTCTTTGGTTTTCTTACTCCCTCATTCTTAACAGTGACTTGTATACATTTCCACCGTAATTCATTCATTCAGCAAATATTGAGTGTTTGTTATTTTGCCCTATGCTGTTGCGGGTATAGGAAGTATAGCAAAGCACACAATGGAAAGGAACTCCTGCCCCTGTGGAACTTACCTTTTAGTCAGGAAAGACAGCAACACGCAGATGGATTATATAGTGTATCAGATGGTGGTGCATGGAAGGAGAGGAACAAGTCAAGTGTAAAGATTAAAGAAGCAGGTGAGGGTTTGGGGTTATTTAAGAGTAATCCTTAGTGATTGGCTAAGTCTGGTAGCAGGTGCTCATGGAGGAGCGTTCTATCAGTAGGACACGGGGAAGGGTCTGCATCCCCAGACAGGTTTCTTTCCGTCTGTCTGAGCTCAGCGGTCTGACTGTGTTTTCGCCTGATTTATCCATGACTGTTCCAGCAATAATCCTTTTTCTTTCTCCACCTTTTACTGCTTTGTTTCCACTCCTTTGGGACTAATTCCATGATATGTTTGCAGTACTTGAGTCCTTTTTAAAAAAACCCTCCATCTGTTACCTCAATATGATTTAACCTTAAATCTCTGTGTCCCTAACGTTTATGCTTTCCTGTTTTTGTGTAACTCTTTGCTCTGTACTTCTGTTTGGATGCATTGCCATGAACTTCAGTTTGGCTTAACCAAATAATACTCGTTTTTTCCTCCCAAACTCCCCTTTCTGCCCAGTTCCTCTGAATTCTTTCAGCCACTTGGGCTTGGAACACTAATTCTCTGACTAGCTGTTTATGTCCAGTCAGCCAGTCCTGTGGAATTCGTCTTTTGTCCTTCATCTTCTCTTTTGTCTGTTCACATTGCTATTGTCCAATTGAGGCTTTTATCGGGGAGAGACCCCAAAAAACCAGGATTACCTTCTGGAGGGCAGGCCGTTTGTAGTACAGGCTTCCCCCACTAGGTGAGTGTTCTAGGAGCCCGTCTGTACCAGTGCACCAGCTGGTGGTCTTCTGAGAGACTCAGTTCAGCTTCAGTGAAGTTTTTTTAAAGACTCTTTCCAACGCTGCCCATTTCCTGATGGGGGATTTACTGGTGCACCTGCCCACACTGCGCTGAGTGTTCAGCAGTTTTTGAACAGAAATGGCAGCCTGTGACCCCCCCTCCATACTCACCCAGTCTAGCCCTGAGCGATGTTTTTGTTTGTTTCCCTGGATGAAAAATGTGCTCAGAAAAGGTTTGCAGATGTGGAAGAGGTGAAACAAAAATGGCAGAAGCACTAAAAGGCATCAAAATCAATGCGTTCAAAAACTGTTTTGAGCAGTGGAAAAAAGTCTCCATAGGTGTACCACATCAAAGTTTAAATGTGCAAGAATAAATGACTAATTTATTTATTTATCAAAATAAATAAATTCCACGGTTTTGGGGTCCCCCCTTGTATAGCCAGCCTCGTGACTAAACCACTACAATAAATTCCTATTCAGTGTTTGTTCCAGATTTCCTACAGTAATGAGCCTCACTAGCCATCCTCACAGAAAACTATGTTTACATATTTTGTCATATTCCTACTCACAAGCTCTCAGTGGTTCCCTAGTTCCTGTAGGATAAACTCTGAACTCCTTACAGTGGCATTCGCAAGCCGCCAGCCATTTCTCGTGCTCTCCCCATCACTGCCCTTGTCTTTCATTGGTTCTCAAAAATCTTCCTTCCCTGAGTGCCCTTTCCCTCCACTCCGTTTGATTGAAGGGTAACCTCTAAACACTCTTCCAGACTCACTGCTTTAGGCCACAGTGCTTTCTTGGGAATTCCTGAAACACTGTTGTGTGTTTTATTGAAACCCACCAATGGTTAGATGACATGTTACAGTTGTTCAGAGCAGCAATTTACAGTGCTGTGCCATGAGAACCTTTGAAACATGGAGTACCTGCCTATTTATTTTACATAAGAAGAAAAGAAAAATGGAATATTTCAACATTGTCAGAAAGGTTTGTTCAACCTTTTTTACTTTTGAAATCATTACTTTTTCAAAATAATTGACCAATATTATATCTTTGATTTTAGAGCCTATCAAGAAAGAAGATTCCTTTCACAACTCATCCAGAAGTTTATCTCTGTGCTGAAATCAGTCCCACTTTCTGGTAACTATCTTCTTTTACTAAGTTATTTGTGAAGTTATTTAGGAGCACCTATAGGACTTACTAATTTTTACTCCAAAAACTGCTCTTAGAATAATTTTAAATTGTACTGACAAAGTGTGTGCCCTCCCCTTCTCAAATATATTACCAGTCTGCATGTTAAATTTGCATATATTGAAGGCATCAGCAGGACCATTGAAATGTTCATTTATCGAGTAAATAGTTCTGGAGTTTCCTGTGAGACCCAGGTCCTGAACAGAGGAGCTAGGACAGAGTGCTGAACGAGGTCGTCACAAACCCCGTCCGCATGGCATTCGCAGTGTGGTGCTGAGCAGCGTTTTCAAGTGACATCACGTGCTGTCTGCAGAGGACGAGTGTTTTTCGGGTATAAGGTGCAAGACAAAATGGAAAGGATTTCCCTCCTTTGTGCCCCCATTTATTGATGAAACCAATATAAGTTTATACTGTGTAGAGTATACACTTTAAAACAGATCATGATCACACTCCATACAGATGTGTGTGTGTGTGTCATATAGATTAGTGTTCGTGTGTGTGTTACATGCTTACATGTCAAGCAGGGCGAATTACTTTATGCTGGTTTTACCAGATCTTTATAAACATTCGCGAATGCAAATAGAATATTGTTTACTTAATAAAGGTGTATATATGCTATGTAAGAGATGTCATTGGTTAATAATATTTTTTCCCAAACTGGAATATATTCTAAGAACAGCTCTGAAGATGTAACATAGTTCTGTTTTTTCATCAAAGATTGTAGCTTTGTTTAAGCTAAAAGTGCAATAGAATTACTTATGAATGCTGACCCCCCAAATATTTTACAACTGACAATCATGCCTGTACTTCATTGAGGGAGAGTACTAATGTTATGAATCAGTTGTGACTGATTAGGGGCGTAATATTACTATCAGCATCAGTATAAAGAAAAAATACCATTTGCTTACAATCTAAATCACTTATTAGTACATTTAAATCTTTAGGTTAAGAGGACTTGGATTTGGTTTTCTTGCAGCAGTTAGTAATGATGAGTGCTCAGAACTACAAAGATGCAATGATTAGCTCCTAAGAAAGTGATGCCTCAGCTGTAGAATGTTTACCTGTGGTTTTGAAGGTTTGATAGTCAAGTAACAGCAACATAGGGCCTGCAGTGATTTTATTTACTAACCGTTGCTATTGTTATTTCTGTATTGTCAGAAAACAAAGTATTTTAGATCTTGAATTTCGATCAAAATTTATTAACTTGCTGCAAAGGAAGAAACAAGATGTTGAAAACTGTGGGTTCAAGAAGGGCATAAAGATGGATGGATTATATACATGGGAAACAGAAAACTGATTTTTGAAAGGATAAGAAGAACTGTAGCTCCGTTGTCCAGGGTCGTTAAAAACAACGTGTGCCTGTCAGTCGTTACGGGGGAAGTCTGTGTAGGATCATGTGAGATGCCAGGGTTGCTGTCGGAAGGAAGGTTGCTGTCGGAAAACACAGTGCATGTTAAGCCGATGATGGGATGTGCTGATGTCTGAAATTGGAATAACAAGCTCTCAGCTCTAAACAGTATGCCCAGTAGGGCCACCTAATTTAAAAACATGCAGCTTTATCCACTGGAGCGCATAAGTTGAGTGCCAGGCATCACATTCAAACTTTAAATAAGCCATTGCCAATAACTTTCTTGGCCTATAAGTAAAAATACTGAATACATGGTTTGCTTACATTTTAAGTATTAGGCAAAAATATTTTCTTTTGTCAGTAATAAGAACAAAAGATACAACAGAGGACTGGTTTGAACAGATTTAATTTAAAAGTTGCTCCTTTAAATTCTGTAGTTTCAACAGCTGCATGCCTAGACTATCACAGGAAACCTGTGTTCCAGTTCTGTCCAACCATGACTTTGCTCTGCATTTTTATTGAGTCATTTCCTCTGGCCCCTGGTTCATTTCTCACCTAGAAAATGGGGAGCTAAAAAAGGTGTTCTGTAAGGTCTCTTCCAGCTACGAAATTCTGGTTATGTAATTTTAGGGTCTGGCTTGTGGACATAGAAAAGTTCCAGTTAACATTTCCATGTACTAGTCACAAAAGTATCCACCTTTTTTCCATCATATAAAGCCTTCCCTTTTCCTGTAAACCAGAAATAAATTCAATAAATGGATTTATTTAAGCATTTGTCGGGTGCCTCCTACAGGTGCAGCAAGTGCTGCGTTAGCTGTAGCTGGGAGCCCTTAGACTAAGCAGCAGTAGGGATCCTGAAATTACCTGCTTTTTGGCTGAAACAGTCTTGGCTGGACGGTTTTAGGTGGTGAATTGGTGGACCGTTTCCTGGCATGGGGGCTGTGGGGGGTGGGGAACTTGCACTCAGAATGTGGTGGACCGTTTCCTGGCATGGGGGCTGTGGGGGGTGGGGAACTTGTACTCAGAATGTGGTAGACCATTTCCTGGCATGGGGGCTGTGGAGGATGGGGAACTTGTACTCAGAATGTCATGTCACTACACTGTAATTATTTAAAAACAAAAATAGAGATTTTTTAAAACAGTACATTAATGCTCATGAATAATATAAGATAGTGATTTAAAAAATATTTGTTGCTGTGTCATTGACATTTTAATGTCAAAAGGAATACATGCACAGTGCGGGGGAAAGTCATAAAAAGTATCCCTTTAAATAGTTTGGTGTATATCTTTCCCACCCATTTTTTAATGCATTCTAAGTTATCTTTGTATGTACACATGTACACGTATATGTATGTATTTATGCATATAAAGAAGTTCTAGCCCTGGCTGGTGTGGCTCGGTGGATTGAGTGCCAGCTTGCAAACCAAAGGGTCACTGGTTCAATTCCCAGTCAGGGCACATGCCTGGGCTGCAGATCAGGTCCCCAGTTGGGGGTGCATGAGAGGCAACCACACATTGATGTTTCTCTCCCTCTCTTTCTCCCTCCTTTCACCTCTGTCCTAAAGTAAATAAATGAAATATTTTTTAAAAGTTCTAGAAGCTTAGTATGTAAAGACAATATGAAAAGTAGGGCAAGAATTAATATAGAACTGCCTTTCTAGTTTTTATATCTCAAGTTTTTAAAAAATCTAACTACTATAGATTATTAAGAGTTAACACTAAAACATTTTTGCAAATCTTGTTGTATTATTTCTGATCCAAGTTTTCATTTTCTCATGTTTGTAGAGCCAGGTATAACAAGGCCTGCCTTTTTGTGAAATCCACGGGAGGTCCTTACTCTGATCATAGCGCAGTCCTGATGAATAAGAGACGAGTGATCTCGCTTAAGTAGCTGCCAATTTTAGAACATAGTGCCGCACACTACCCTAAGTAAGCAAATTCTAACCTGTTTTCTCTGTTACGTCTAGAACCTGTCACTATGGACAAAGTTCATTACTGTGAAAGATTCATTGAACTTATGATTGATCTAGAGGTAAGAAATGTGTAGTTACTTTACTGTTACACGATCATTTTAGGGAGGCTAAGATTAAGCATATGATTATATGTGAAATATTTTTTTATCACCTCAAACTGGCCTTTGCATTTATTTCAAGGTGTCTTAGAAAAGCGAGTCGAAAGCAGTTGACTCTTAAAGGTTTCTGATGGCTGCTGTTTGTAGGAAAAACGGTTCTTGGTGCAGTTACTCAGCCTGAGCAGGGGCAGTTGATTTCCTGTCACAGTTCAGTGCTGCTTCACAGAGTTTTAAACAGTGGCTGACGTCATGGCCGTCTCTTTAATAATCTCACTTTTAAAAATTTGCCTACTACCGTTGATGAAGAAGATATAGCTGCTATTGTCAATTTTTTAAATTAAGATTCTTAAAAAAAAGATTTCGTACTAATAGGCACAAGATTTGGATGGAAAGTTCAGATGCAGAGTTGCTGTAGTTCAGATTGAATTTATTTTCTTGCCTTTCCCTCTTTAATGATGGAAATTGAAAGAAAATCCTTTCTGTTTGTTCCTTATCGGGAAAGGTAGGGTGGTTTCTTGACGTGAGGATTGGAGTGTTGGACTGGCAGTCAATTAGGAGCTCTTCATTCAAGTTCATGCTCAGCCAGTGACCGATTTAGGACCCCTGAGGATCTCCGCAACCTCGCCTGTAGAACGAGGGTGTCTGACTGCACTGGTTGCTTTCCGGCCGACTGGCACAGCTTCACCGGGCCGTCTTGCTGGCTGCTGCAGGGGGGTGTGGGAAGTGGGGGAGAGGTCTCCGCTCGGGGCTCCTCCCTCCCTTTTTTCCCAGAGCGGCTCCACTTTTAAACCTACGCACAGTACATACTGGGATTTCATACAGGGTTTTGTTTGAAAACTACTGGCTGAGACATCTGAGATTTTTTCAGTGCTGTATTTTTTGAGAAATAGTAACACTGATTTTATTTACAACATGGACCTTGCTTTGTGCACGATGTCTTTGGGAGACTGGAGCGTACATTGGATGTGATTAACACTTTCATATCAGGGATTTTTCACCTCTAGCTGCCAAAAACCTACGGACTTATCACAGTGGTGTTTCTCCTCTTCTAGGCCCTGCTCCCCACAAGGCGCTGGTTTAATACCATCCTGGACGACAGCCACCTTTTGGTTCACTGTTCCCTTTCCAATCTTGTTCGTAGGGAAGAGGATGGCCATCTTTTTTCCCAGGTGAGCATTTATATATCTGAACTTGACTTACTGTTCTTATTTCTGAATTGATCTTTTCTTTGCCTTGCAACTGAGAGTACCAGGGCATGACCCAAAGTAATTTTGCTTTACACTGAACTGAATAATGAAAATTCTTAATTGTTCATTTTTAAGTAAAACCGAGTCTTAATGTATAGAATGAATGCATTTTTGCCCTGTTGGTGTGGCTCAGTTGGTTGGGCTACATCCCACGAAGCAAAAAGTTGCCAGTTTGATTCCCAGTCGGCATGTGCCCGGATTTTGGGTCAGTCCCCCAGGCAGTGTAAGGCAACCGACCAATGTTTCTCTCTCACATCAATGTTTCTCTCCCTCTTTTTTTCTGCATCTGTTCCCCTCTCTCTAAAAATGAAGAAATAAAATCTTAAAAAACAACAACATGAATGCATTCTTATATAGGCAGCCTCTGATACTGATATATTACAACCTTTTGTTACTCTTACATGAGCTTATTATGATTTTACTAACTTATGTGAATTTAGTGATGTAGCCCACATAACCACTGTGGAGTGTAAAAGATGATGAGCATTAATTTCAAGTGAACTATGCCCCAATTCCGTGGCTCTCCTTCCATGAGGTGGTGACAGGCAGCTGACAGCGTGGGGATGTATGTGCTTTGTTTGCTAACTTGGATGGGCAGGTGCAGAATTAGGGTTTTGCATTTCCTGTAATGTCATCTGGAAGAAAGTCTTCTAACAAAGTTCTAATACTTGCCTTTAAATAAGATCATAGTTAAAGATACAATTTTTATGTGTTTAGATGTTACATGGGTTGGTCAAAAAGTCCATTTAGTGTTTTCTGTAAAGTAAAAGATACATTTTTCATTTTCACCAGTAACTTTATTGATCTGGATATTTTCAGTATGTCGCCTACGTCCTGCTACTGGCTTTTAGTAGGCAGAGGCCAGGGGTGCTGCTAAACACCCTCCAGTGCACTAGACAGCCCCACAGCCAAGAATTATTTGGCCAAAATGTCAACAGTACTAAAAATGTCAACAGTACCAAACCACTTTCGTACTGCACGAATCTTTTTTTGGATTTCAGTTGCATTTTTACCTGTTTTGAAATAATAAAGTGTAATATGCAGAAAATGCTGCATATTTTCTTCCAACTTCAATATTAAAATGGCTGCACACAAATTCACCAATTCTGATAAGTTTTTTTTAATCCACACTGATATGACAGCTGTCACAGTGCAATCTAACAAAACTGTTTCAAATGAAGTTAAAGACAACTAAGCACTGCTAGAGCCATCGTATGGAAAAAACTGTGAACTTTTTGGCCAACCCAGTGAGTCTTCTTTTATCTTGTATCTGTGAGCATTCCTTTTTTTCCTCATTCTCTTATTAAATCCCAGTGATTTGACTCATATATTAAACTGTATTAACATTCCAATATTTGATACGCCATAGAGTAGCATTACAAGTAATAAAGATTCAGAGGAGGGCAGCCAGTGAACCGCGTTGATGCGGCCCCGCAGGGGGAAAGCAGGCCTCCATTAGCGGCAGGGGTGGTGACGGTGCGCCGGAGAAGGGCCTGATGGCCACAGGGACTGAGGAGAGGGGCCTGATGGCCACGGGGACCGAGGAGAGGGGCCTGATGGCCACGGGGACCGAGGGGAGGGGCCTGATGGCCACGGGGACCGAGGAGAGGGCTGGGCTGTTTCCCTTCGCCCACCTCGCTGATCTCCCCCCGTTGAAGCAGCACGTAGAGAAGAGCATCTCCAGTCACAAATTCCAAAATTCTTAAGTGGCATAAGTAAGACCCTCAGGGGCTCCCTCTAGTGGTATAATTCTAGAAATTTGCAGTGATGTAGATAGATTTTTTTTTTCATTAACATGATTGGCTTCCTTTGATTAGATCCTTAATGTCTCTATTTTTGGGATTGGCGTTTAAGTTCTTTTCTGAGTAAGTAGACCATGCATATGATACAGACTTCGTTTATTCACAGGGCCCGTGCATGCCTGTTCCCACATAGGTAAAACTGCGTTTGCGTGTGTTCTGAAATGTTTGCTGCACTGCTTATATTGCACAGTTTTTCAGAACCTCCGAGAAAGTAAATGTACTTGTTTATTATTTTAAATAATGTCCGCTCGTGCTTTTATGTTCGCGCAGTTTATTAATTGAAATACTGCCTTTCAGCTACTGGACATGCTGAAGTTCTACACGGGCTTCGAGATTAACGACCAGACGGGGAACGCGCTGACGGAGAATGAGATGACCACCATTCACTACAACAGAATCACTTCCCTGCAGGTGACCGAACTGCGCTGTGGCCTTTTGCTTCTGCTCCGTAAGGTCAGGTCGTGAATAGCTAGGGTTTGCACAGTGCGAACAGAAGAGGCGTTCACTTAACACTGTTTTCATCTTGAATGTTGACTTCATGGAAAAAACTGCTTTCTCTCCTAGGCCTCGTTCTAAGAATCAGTATGTGAATATTTGATACTCAGAAATATTAGTTAATGGGCCAGTTTAGCGCATTTAAACATCAGTTTTATTTTACGAAAGAAGATATGTCAGCATATGACAAAGTGGCTTGAACATTTTCTGCATTTTAGAGATAAATGCAGCTCAGATGAGAAAAAGCACCTTCGTGTTCCATGATCGCGTCTCCCTCCTGAGCTCCGTTCCCTCTGGCGCAGAGCGAAGCTTTCGTTGTTGGAGTGAAGTGATTCACTTCTTTCTGTTCTAAGAAGTCATTTCTGAGTAAATGCGGTGACCTTCACGCTGTCCGAGCTCAGACGCCTTCTCTCGCTCTTCTCAGAGCAGCGTTGTTTGCGTCCTGCCTCTGCCCTCGACGTGGCCGTGGCTGGTAGGGCCTGTGGTCTGTCCTCCCGGCACAGGCAGGGCGCAATGGTCGCTCGCGAGGGGCCCGGCTGGCTCCCTAGTGAGGAGGCGCCGACTTTGATCTTGACGGTGCCAGGACTCTCCTGCGAGCTGACCCTCACTCATTTCCTAGCTTAGCTCGCCCTTCAGGTTTGGGTGGCGTGGTCACTTTGCCGTTGCCTGCGGTCATCTGCGGCAGGCTTGTCCGTAACCTTGGCGCCCTTCTACATGGTTCTCTGCGGTGCATGAAAACTTCTGGATCTTCTCTGCGCCGCGTGGGCGTCAAGGAGGACGAGGGGTGTTATCTCACACTTTCCTGTCAAGTCAGCGTCGTGCCACCGTTTCTGCTTTCTTGGGGCTTCCTCCGTGTTGGTCGGGGGTGGCACCCTGCGAGGCCCTCTTTTCAGGGTTCAGCGTAAAGCGGGGCCCAGCACACTGCGTTTTTGGCCTCTCCCTCAAGTTACCTCTTCGTTGGGAATTTTCCTTGAAAACTAAAGCTTTGAGTTTCGATAGGCCAGTTCCTGATAATAAAATGTTGTTTTCCCCCTCAGGTCAGTGAAGCTGGCTTTCCTGTGTTTTCAGAGTACTAGCTTAGAAATAAAAACCAAGCGTGGTCTCTTTGTTTTCCATTCCTGCTAGAACAGTTCTCGTTTTCCCCCTTGTATTGAATGCTTCTGGCTCAGCAAGGCGGAGGTCACGTGTGAGGAGCATGTGAAAAAGAGAAGTCTATTGATATTTTCAAAAGTATTTTCATAACAGAGTATACAAATTGTAGTTGGTTGTATTAACAGGGATGCATTAATTACTGACCTTTTTCCATTTTGCTGCTCTTTTCCAGAGGGCCGCTTTCGCACATTTCCCCGAACTCTACGAGTTTGCCCTCTCAAACGTGGCGGAAGTAGACACTCGGGGGTCCTTGGTCAAGCACTTTGGACCCCTTAGGTAAGGGCCGTGGAAGGGGCGCTGAGTTTCAACGGTCTTCCTTTGAAGCGCCGTTGCCCCACGTCAGGCAGCCTTGCGTGTCTCCCTGTTCAGTGACGCCTGGAACCAGCGCTGCTCTCTGGCATCCGGCATCTTTGGGTGAACATGTAATTGACCGTCTTCTCTTTCTCTTTCGGTAAAATTTATATTTTTCATACCATAGTTTTCCTAGATCTTAAATTTTTCTTAGAATTGGATGTAAAGCTGGTATCCCATCAGTCATAAAATACGTACAACAGAAGTGAAAACTGTTCATCGTACGCTAGCTTCCGCCGCAGCCACAGTGTTGCCCTTTGCAGTGTCAGTCGTCTGTGGTTGTCTGTGGTCCAGGAATATTAACGGGGAACTTTCAGGTGTAAGCAGCTCATCAGTTTTAAGTTGTGTGCTGCCCGCTGTGTCCTGCCCAGGACGCGAATCGTCACCTCATCCAGCGTCTCTCTGCTACGCGCACCTCCTACCCGGTAGTCCCTTAGCTGCCACCTTGGTAACCAGATTAACTGTTTCATTATTGCAGTGCTTGTGTTTAAGTAATCCTTATTTTACTTCCTAATGGCCCCAAAATACAAGAGTAGCGATACTGGCAATGTCGGTGCCAAAGAGAAGCCATGAAGTGCTTCCTTGGTATAATAAGAAAGAAAGTGTTTGCTAAGGTCTATGGTAAGAATGAACATTCAGCCTTGAAATTGTAATCTTGAAGCTGAAGAAGGAAGAAGAAATTCATAAGCTAGTACTGCTGTCGCATCACAAACTGCAAAGCTTACGGCCATAGTGCATGGTGAATGCTTAGTTAGGACGGAGAAAGCATCAAGCTTACAGGTGGAAGAGTGCTCACTTCAGCAGCATGTGCACTGAGTCTGCGGGTGGAAGGCACAGGCAGAAGTGTGTTCCGGTTGCTGTGCCGGAGAGCACGGAGCCTGTACCAAGGTTTCCGCAATGAACCACACCAAGCCGTTTACTGCCAGTGAGGACAGTTGCACACGTTCAGGAGTAGCCTTGGGCTGAACTATGAAAATCACTGGGGAGGCTGCATTGCTGGTGAAGAAGCTGCCGCCGCCACATTTCTGATAGAGATGAAGTTGATTGAGGATGAAGGATGTGTGTGCAGAGGGAGAAACAAAGTCCGAACGGGGTTCAGTGCTGTGTGAGGTTTCAGGTGCCCGGGGGGAGCTTGGAACGCGTCCCCCACGGCTGAGGAGCGGGGACTGCTGCACGGAACATTAGAGGCATCGTCTCTGTCACTTAGCTGTCTGCTAATATATGTATGTTTTAAACAGTAATAATAGCATACATTTAGTTACCGTACGGTAGGTACTCTTTTAAGTATGTAAATAACTTACTCCTGAAAACATCCACCGGCGGGGAGTAGGCATCACGTTACACAGAAAGTCGCTGAGGCGTGGAAGGGTTAAGGAATTTGTCTGGGTCCCGCAGCAAGTAAGTGGCAAGTACGTAGGTTGCTCTCTGCACCCGAGCGTTAAAAGATGTATTTCTATTGAGGTGTAATTGACGTTCAACATTATTTAGTCTCAAGATACAGTATAATGATTGGATATTTGTATGTACTTCAGAGTGAACAACAAAATAAGTCTAGTTAACATCTGTTGCCATAGTTATGGAATTTTTTTCTTGTGCTAGAACTTTTAACGTCTGTTCTCTCAGCAACTTTCTAACGTGCGATGCAGTGCGTCCCCGCAATCCATTTTGCCGGTAGTTGGTGTCTTTTGACTCCCCGTCCCGCCCTGGGAACCATCAATCTGTGCTTTGGATCTGTGGGCTTTTTTTTTTTTTTTTAAAGGAGTCCGCATATAAATGAAATCATACATTCCTGATGGAAATTCAGAGTGGTAGTGATACTGGAGAAATTTGACAGTTTCTTGTTTCTTGTAAAGTTAAGCGTGCATTTGTAGTGTTCTCACAGACATTCCCAAGAGAAGTGAAAACTGACTTTCGCAGAAAAGTCCTGTACAGAAATGTACATAGTGGCTTTATTTACAGTTGTCCAAAACTGGAATACACAATTATCCTTTAACTGGAGAACAAATAAACCTGCTGTGATATATCCCTATAATGGAATATTATTCAGTAATTTAAAAAAAGAACCAATAATATTCCATAGCAATGAAAAAGTACAGTAATGTGGGTGAATCTCAAATACATCGTACCAGTGAAAGTGACCAGTGTCGGAAGGCTGCGCAGTGGCTCACTTGACCTTCCAGGAGGAGCAGAGACTGAAAACAGAGGTGCGGTTCCCGGCATGGGACAGGGTGAGGGAGCTGGGGTTGGGGGTGGCCGCGCTCCACCGAAGAAGTGGAGAGCGGTCAAGCTCATTGTGGCAAATGCACGTTCTCCGCAATTCCGGTGGTTCACTTGGAAGTTCAGATTTTATCTTGGGCAACAAATACTGTTAGTTGTTTTTCTTGAAAATACAGGTTTATTTTGCTCCAATTAAAAAATTTTTGCCTTTTATTCAAGTCCGAATAACCACCATTTGTCAGTTCTGTCAAGTAAACATTGCACACAGAATGTGTGTTTCCCACCCTGCCACACAGGGTTTTTCAAAAGCAGGTCCTCGGTGTCCAAGCTTAACAACTGCTTCGCCAAGGACATCCTTCAGCTGGGTTTTTGAGGGGGCTTTAAAAGCTGCGAGTGACCGAGGAATGCGGCGGCTACTTGCAGCGCTGGTTGGTGCCCCTGCCTCGATGTCGGCCAGCTCTTGCACCCGCCGATGCTCTGCACTGTCGCTGTGTGTGTATAGGCAGCGGGAAGAAGCAGTGTCTTAGTAGCGACGGGAAAAGGACTTGCCCTTGCAGGCTCCCTGCAAGGATCTCCGGGACCATGAGAGGTTCTTCAGGAGATACTTCAAGAACCCTGTGTTAGGGATTTAACTTTCATTGCTGATGTTTTCTATTTGCTACTCATGTCATGGGATTACATTTGCTAGGTAAAACTTTTTATACGGTCTATAAAATGTACATGTTTCAGAAGTGAAGTAAAATAATAAAATATTCTGATTTGAATATTCTCTACCCTGCAGTTCAAATACTCTCCACCAGGTGGCATCATACCTCTGCTTGTTACCAACTCTTCCTAAAACTGAAGACACAACTTTTGATAAAGAATTTCTTCTAGAATTGCTGGTAAATACATGTTAATATTCTTTGAATTTTGCATGTGGTTTTTCCTACCTATCTGAAACATTCTTAAAAATGTAGATTGGCACAGATTTTTTTCTGGTCTAAATATTGGATAGATAATTTATTCTTTGAAAATTATATTAATTCATTTAGTTTTATCCAGTTTCTTTTCTCATCTCTTGGATTTCTTTTCTCAAGTCTTTTTACTTCTTAAAACTGCTTTGTGGCATGAATTTATTCCAAGCAAACATGTATGAGAAACTTCTGTGTTGGTCACTGGAGTCAGGCATCAGGGGTACACAGGTGGCTGACTCCATCCCTGCCTTTGAGAGGTCACAGTTGCACACTGTTATGTAAATACAGCACCTTGAATACTAAGCCAAACATTCATCACTAGAAAATACAGGCGTGTTTAGAAATCAAGTTAATGCTAACTTAGTGGTTGAAGAATTCTAAGGGATTTCTCAGTCATTTGGGAAAATGATGGCCTTTAACTCTCAAACTCACACTTTTTTTGTGTGTGTGTGAAGTTTTATTTTATTTTTTTTTTAGGTTCATAGCAAAATTGACAGGAAGGGATGTACCTTATTCTTAACATCAGGAAACCATTTCATAAAATGATGAGTATTTAACCACAGGCCTACGAAAATTTAGGGTGTTTACGGTATCACTATTAGAAATAATGATGCACTCCTTGTACCTGTGTGTTTATTCCCTGCCCTCTCTGTGTTTGTTTGAAAGATAAAAGATGCAGCCATATTATCCTCCAAAAAGTGTGTGCTCCCACCAACAGTATATTAAAGTATGTCTCCCTAAGCTTTACCAACATTGGATGTTATGAGTCATCCCAATTTTTGCCACCCTCAAAAAATAATAGCTTGTTTTAATTTCTTGTGTCCTGACTGCCAGAAGGTGGGGTGGTTTTTTGTGTGTTTCAGACTTCTTTTATCCCTGTACAAACATGCACTGTGGGTGTGTGTATGCACTTTTCACACCCGTGGAACAGTTATGGGCATGCTGTTTTGTGACTTATATTCCAAGCTAATAGTAGGATATAAAATATAATCTCCTTCTGCAGAAAGAAAGATGATATACTGGTTTGGGGTAGTGACAGGAAACTCTTTGTAGCAGGTGGTTTAAGCCTGGCGACAGGTGTGTGAGTGCCATTTGGAGAGAATTCCTTGGGAAGGGTTTTAAACTAATTCATGTGTGAAGAATACTTTATCGATATATTTACTCACATAAAATGTGTATCCTGGGTCACCATCTTTGCCTTTTCTTACAAATCATTTTTATGGTGTCTCACTGCAAGTGGTTTCTCAAAACCTCTTTCTCAAAACCTCTTGTACTGTTTCCTGACAATGTAAAGTCTTCTGTAGTAAGTCAGGATTTGGAGATTTGTAGTAGTTCCTTAAAATTTAAATTACTAGGTTAAAAGAATGCAGTTTTTAAAGTTTACAGTGTCCCAGCATTACCTTGCATTTATCCTTCAACTAAAGGATTTCCTCAGGCTTGGATTCTTCTAAAATTCCAAATCATGATTAAACAGTTGAAATATGGCCCTGGCCAGTGTGGCTCAGTGGGAGTGTCTTCCTGTAAACCCGAAGGTCCCGGGTTCGATTCTCAGTCAGGGCACATGCCTGGGTTGCACGTTAGGTCCCCAGTTGGTGCTCATATAGGAGGCGACCAGTC
Organism: Anoura caudifer; assembly: GCA_004027475.1. Lineage (NCBI taxonomy): Eukaryota > Metazoa > Chordata > Mammalia > Chiroptera > Phyllostomidae > Anoura > Anoura caudifer. Next base: position 73,249 of record PVKU01000611.1, read on the forward strand.
GATATTTCTCTCTCACATCAATGTTTTTCTCCCTCCCTCTCTCCTTCCCTTCCCCTCACTCTAAAATCATGAGCATGTCCTTGAGTGATGATAAAAATAATAACTAAAAAAGTCGAAATAAGAATATTACTTAAGTAATATCCACTACTTTTTTTCCTGAAACGGTACTATCTCTATTAAAGAGAATGTGACATGTTTTTCAGATATATCATTATTTTAGCATGTGTTAATTAGGCAACAAACTTGTTTCAGTATTTGAGATAATTCTAATATTAACAATGCAAGGTTACATAGAGGTCACCAAGTCCAACTCTCTTATGTTATAAATTAGACTGATATCATCTTATTAATAAACTGCCCCTGAGTGTTCAGCAAGTTAGTACAAGAGTGAAAACTCTAACCTAGGACTTGGGGCTCCTGTTTTTTTCTTACCCAAACCAGTGCTAAGTGCTGTGGTTTTTAAGGTCTTGGCGTGTGCCGGGTGCTTGGACACTATCTCGCAGTATTCCACTTTATTTTCATAAGAAACCTGAGAAATGTCGGGCATTTTATCTTTTTCACTGCAACAGGAAACTAAGATCCAGGAGGCTGAAGTAATTTGCCCGGCTTTTACATGGCTCCTCAGCAGAGGCACTGGGAGTTGAACTCACACCTCTGACCCCAAAGGCCATCGCCATTGGTGCTGCCTTCAGCTTTGATTTACGGGGGGAGGAATGGGAAAAGGAAGTAACATTTCTTGTTAAGTGCTACAGTAACTGCAAGATGTGAAACATCTCATTCCATACTTCTGGTGAATTTCTCCATAAATTATTTTGATTAAAAAAAAGACATTTCTCACTTTCTGCCTGAACCTGTTCTTTTAGGTGTCTCGTCATGAACGTCGAATTTCTCAGATTCAGCAGTTGAACCAGATGCCTTTGTATCCAACGGAGAAAATCATTTGGGATGAAAATATTGTCCCAACGGAGTACTACTCAGGGGAAGGTACGATGAAGAATTACAGGATCCAGGTGCATCGTGAAACTTAGTTTAGAATTCACACGTAACTGAAAATACCGCTGTGTGCTATATGTGAGTGTTGGGGTAATTTTATGATACCCTCGGGCTCAACTTAAGAAGCTAGAAACTATTTAGTATTTTGAATGCTTAGCACTAAGGATTTTTATTAAGTTTAACCGTGTGTGTGTGTGTGTGTGTGTGTGTGTGTGTGTGTGTGTGTTCCTGTGAGCCGTGACCGTGGAGCAGTCGGCTGTGATGTAAGGACACCTGATGGTGCGGGAGGTACAGCTGTTCACGGCGTCAGTGTGACGGGCTTTGTGTGGCAGGGCTTCACTTTTCCAAGCCTTTTCTAGAGGCCCTTTTTGCTTATAGAGCCAGGTAATGACCACCCTAAAAAGACATTGTCATTTGTTAATAGTAAGCCCTTAGTTTTGATTCAAAGTGGTATTGCTTAGTTTGTTCGCCTGTTTTAACAGACTGTTTCCAAATGCTCTCGTCCATCCTGTGAGGACGGGAATTGGCTACAGCTGAGTGTATGCCGAAGTGCATTTGACACATTTTGAAGGCCTATTTCAAAAAAGTTTGTGTAAATCCTTTGAACAACGGTATTAGAAGAAATGTGGCTATTTTAAAGACCTCGCCAGTGTTGGTACATCTATTTAAAAGTAAACCTGTTACTTCAGAGGCGTGTCCTGAGCCATCACTAAGACTGTGCTGGGTTTCAGAATAGGCACTCTTGGTAGTTTCTAATGTACCGACAGCGGTTAATCCGTTGTTTTCCCACTTTGCTAATTGTTTATGCTGAAAGCATTTATGACCATGCATGTTGGGCATCTCCCTCCTTGATCAGTCTTTAAAGGGGACGTAACACCTGGGAATCTTTGTCTTTTTAATAAAAAGCTCATGTGTCCTTAAACATGTAAACAGTCTTACGTCTAGCCTTTGGTTCTATGCAGTGAAGCTGGTCTTGGTTTAAAACATCTTGCTTAGTATAAAGTGTTACTTTTCCTTCATTCCCATGATTAATGGATCTAAGGGAAAAGGGCTACTTCTCAGGATTTCAGCCTTTACACTTTTCGTAGGAGGAGAGTAGTTCAGAACAGTGTAACTGACCAGTTACCAGGGGGTTGGATGTAACGCGGCTCTTTGCGGAGACTCCTCCATCTCCCACTGTTGCTCATGGGCCGCGATGGGGCTGTGCTGTGGGCCCGGGATCTGACGCCGTGAGACGGGCGGAGGCCAGGCTGTTACCGCATGACCGTGCAGGCTGCTTGAGGCTCCCAGGAGAGAAACTAGGTGTAAAATTGGGGTAGACATGAAAAATGCAGTGTAAGAATGATAAAGAAGACCTTGGTGAAACTTTGTCTTTTTAAAGCCTTTTAATTATAAAATAAACCCAAATAGGGGAAGCCACGCAGTGTAAATATGGGGCTTTACCAGTGATCGTAGGGAAACACCATGAAACCCTTGTAACCACCTCGTCTGCTGCCCCAGAACCCTCCCGTTGCGCCTTCTCGGTCCCCACTGCCTCCCTGTGCTTGAATGTGACCGTTTAGTTCTTGGCTTTTATAGCCATCAGTATCTTGCATTTTAGAATAGTTTTATCACCCAAGTGTGTAGCCCTAGACTCTCAGGTCAGTCTTGCACATTTTAAACATGTCTTTCACTTTACAGGTGCCCCTATACCTCTTCCTTGTCTTTCCATTGGAGACCTGCATTGTTTGATCTGTATAATTTCTCATAGTCTAGATTTTTCTAAGGGGCTGTGAGCCTTGTCCCTCTACCTTTTTTAAAAAAATTATTTGTTTTTTCCTGCAAATTGACAGCTGGGTACAGAGGCTCAGTCGGGGTGAGGTTCGCTCTCCCTTTGGCAAGAATCGTGGTGGTGGTGGTGCACTTTCTCCAGCCGGAGGCACGTGATGCCCGGCTGTCTTTTCCTTGTGTTAGTACTCGCTGCTGCTTAACAGCTGGATTTGTTGATTCAGTGAGCATTGTCCAGTGGTGACATTTTAATTGTCTTTTTTTTTTTTTTTTAAATAAAAATATGCCATTGAAGGAGATGGTTTCTCTCAGCTTTTGACCTTAATGCAATTGAATTAGATTTCAACTCAGAGTTTACTAACGTAAACAGTGTGAAATTCTTATGCATTAATGTTTCTTGCTCTTAGGTGTGTTGCTGCTTTGGTAAGTATAGATAAGGATGATGAAAAGAATGTGATTTTCAAGTAGGATGTATTTTGGCTGTTTTTTTTTTAACATTTTCGATATCGCTGCTCAGTCACTTATCATGCAAGGGAAGCACTGTTAGGTGAGGATGGTGGAAAGAATACTCTTCATTAATACAGACGGACCAGGGGAGTACAGCGCCATCAGGGCCTTACCCTTCAGGCCCAGCAAAAGGCAGAGGTTCGAGGGCGCAGTGCTGGTCCTCGGGGACAGCTCTAGGCGGTGTAATATGCTAGTTCCGTTTTCTTGGGAACCTTGTCTTGGACTAATTTTATGGTGGCACTGTTGTTTTCAGGATTTGCCGAATGTAAGTTAAGTGGTAAAGAATTTTTGAGTTTCACTTATGTGTGGAAATAGGAATAAGACCTTACTAAACACACTGTATTTTAGACACCATTAAATTGCATTCTCACCAAATTTGTGATGCCTTTTTTATATGGAGGACAGATGTCTGATTAAAAAAAATACAAATATGGTTGTTATTTTCTTTTTCAGGTTGTCTTGCTCTTCCCAAGCTGAATTTGCAGTTTTTGACTCTTCATGACTACCTCCTAAGGAACTTCAATCTCTTCCGCTTAGAGTCGACGTACGAAATTCGCCAGGACATCGAGGACAGTGTCAGCAGAATGAAGCCGTGGTCAGTACCTGGGTCCCCCCTGCAGTGACGAGAGGCGGACAGCGGCGGGCGTGCTTCTGTCAGGAAGCTCATGAGTGCATTTAGAAGTGACCTACCTGCACGAAGAGGCCCTCCAGACTAGGAGATGCTTACTCTGAGAAATTCTTTAATGCCAGTTAGGGTCTATCTCAAGTGCTAACACACACAGTCTGGGTATTTGGGGGTGGGACCGGGGGTGAGGGAGGGTAGGGCCTTGTTCTTGCCGTGAGGGGAGACGGGGAGCAAGGACTGGGCTGGGCACTGGGAAGCGAGAGGGGGGAAAGCGTGCGTGCCGGCCGGCAGGGCGGTTGAAGTCCCCGGAGAAGCCTCTGACAAAGGGGTGTCTGCTGCACTCACAGCTCCGGGATGGTCACCGCTGGGCTCGGCCGTCCGCGGAACCCGGCGGGCGGCGAGGGCCACTTCCGAACGCTGCACCGAGCGGCCACTGGGAGGTCTTCCTGGCCCTCCACCCTGAGGTGCCTGGAGGAGACCAAAACTTCAGCATTTACTTTTAAGGCCGGTTGAGTAGGTCTTGTTATTTGAGGGATTTGTCTGCTTGAACTCAGCTCCTCAGCTGCCAGCTCATTTCTTTAGATAATTCCTTTAGCTAAGGAAAAAACCTTCCATTCTGGTTATTGCAGGCAGTTCTGTGATGTACTGGTGAAGGTTAGTTTTGCTTTTTAGTCATGACTGATTTGCGGCAAGTGCCCGTGGTCACTTTCAGTCTAAGCATAAAGTTGACAAATAATTGCATGCCACAAGTGAGTGTATACAGGAGTAAAATAAATCTCCAATAATCAGTGTAAAATGAATTTTTGTTACATTATAGTTATACCACACACACACACACACACACACACACACACACACAATTACACTATATTCTTTGTGAAAAGTTTACCATACTTTGAATGGGAGCTGATGCAGGTCCCCCAGGCTTCTGCCCTTAGCTGATTATAAAGAGCTGCATGGACCAGTGGTTATGATCTATTTTTCCCTTTCACATTTTATTTCATACCCAGTTCTATTTTTTAATTAATTATTATGTGAATAGTTATTTTGGGTGAGCCTGTAAAACACAAAGAAAAGTATTTTTGACTTAATAATCAGTTGAGTCAGGAGTAGGCTAGCGCTGAAATCTGTGCACCCGCTGGCTGCTCGTCCCACCCACAGCTTTGCTGAAATCGTTGCCGTTGTGCGGGCCCCGGGGCAGGGCTTGATCAGGAAGCTCCCTTAGAATTCGTGGTTACCTTGCATCTATGTGCTCAGATTCTGGGCCTAATTTTGGCCATTTTGCAAAGTAGGGATTTATTAACTAGCGGTTCATCAAATAGGATTTAGTTGTATTTTACTTAAATGCCAATTTTTATGGTCTATGTATAAGGGATTTTGTTTTAAACTTACAGTTTCTGCTAAGGGGGAAGAAAATGTCACTTTTTGTAGTTAAGTTGCGATACTAAATTTTTCTAAAATTTTATTCCTTACTGCCCATGACTGGAAACTTAAAAATGGGGAGATCTACAAAGGGGCCGGGCCTCTTCCTGTTCCACCTGCTCTGAAAGCAGGACCGGAGCGGAGGCACTTTCTGATGGTCCTGGTTTCAGACAGAGGCAGCAGCCCAGCAGGGTCAGAGGGCGTGCTCTCGGACAGACTCGCGAGAGGCCGAATCTGTGCTTTCCGAGCTGATCGGCGCCTGCCCGGAGGTGGGAACGCGCACCCGCTGCCGCTGGACAGCAGGGGTCTTTCTTAAATGTGATGGGAATGTTCTCAAATTGGATTGTGGTGATAGATGCACAGTTCTGTGAGTTAATAAAAATCACTCAGTTGCACGTTTACAATGAGTGAACCTTGTGGCATGTAAACTGTACTGCAGTAAAGTTGTAAAATATGAGAGCAGTGGTAAGAAGTTACTGCAAAGGCTTTAGAGGCAAGGTAATGCTTTTTAAAAATTGCCCCAGTGTAAACCCAGTCATTGGGTTGCACAGTTTTTATTTTTAACTTGTTTTACTCTCTGATGTTATGAAGTTCTACAGTTTTTTATTATGACACAAAGCCTTTACTTAGAATGTAGTTATCTTTGTGAGCATGTCACTTTTGGCAATACTTGCAAATTTTGGAGTATTGCTGCAATTTTGCTATTACAGGTTTCCCAAATGTGCTATTTAATGTAAAAATTAAAGAACTCCTGAGATTACTGTAAGTGGGAAGAGTGGGCGTTTGGGTGTTGGTGGGTCTGGTTATTACAGCTGACTTAGTTATCTGTCCCTCCAGCCCGTGCCAGCACCTTTCAGACGGTTTCGTCTCATACCCTGAAGAAGGCATTTGCATAGATATTATCATTGGCTTGTTTTTAATTTTTTAAGTTCTGGCTTGTTCTAAAATGTTTTTGAAACAGCTTTTCAAAACACTTAGATCACATAAGACAAAATTAAACAGCTGAGGCTATTTTGATGAGCAAGGGAGAAGGACGGGAATATAAAATAAAACTCAACGTGCTGGATTGTTTCATTCTTTGACAGACGGCCCAGCTCTTACGTGCAGAGTCACCTTTTCCCAGGGGTGTACAGGGTGTTCCCCCGTTTCCCTTTCTCTTCTGGACCATGTTTGCCTCCTTCATTCCACCATATATACTCCCTATAGGTTGAGACTTAGATATTTTTTTCAAGTGTAGAAAAAAGGAGTTCCTGAAGTTAGGGCTTAAATACTAGCTAAACGTGTATTCTTACGACTTTCACTTGTCCAAAAGTTATATTTCGTTTGAGTAATCATCCCCTGCCTTGGTTTTCAGGCAGTCTGAGTACGGCGGCGTGGTGTTTGGGGGCTGGGCGCGAATGGCTCAGCCCATCGTGGCTTTCACGGTGGTTGAGGTTGCCAAACCCAACATCGGTGAGAACTGGCCAACCCGAGTTCGCGCGGACGTGACCATCAATCTCAACGTCAGAGATCACATCAAAGATGAATGGGAAGGTAATTCTGCATTTCCGAGAGGGGCTACCTTTTAACATTGCATTTTCTTATGTAGACTCGCACTTGGAGAGTTAGCAGAGCACGTTTATAAATGTGCTCTTCAGTGTGCTTTTACATTCTTCATATTTTGTCCTTAAACTTTGATTTGAAGAATGCCAGTTGTCTTTATAATTACTATTAGTAAGAAATACCAGGGGTCATAGAAGAATGATTCAGTACCTTAATACTTGAATAAGAGCATAAGATAGCATTAATATCAAAGTGTTTTGAAAATTGCAGTTAGCGGAGCTGACTGCAATTTAAGATTTAATTTAAATCTTAAATTTAATAAAGTAATGTTTATGAGTTTGCGGAATCAGTACAAAGAGGATAAAAGTATTAGTGTTCACTAAAGAAAGGGGGAACACACAACAGAACAAGGAAAATTGGTATTTTTAAAAGATAAAAAGCAACCAAAGTTGAGAATAGGGATGCATACCATTTATGGAAATAAAAATACACAATCAAAACTAGACTCAAATTATAGGGGGGTCTAGCAAAACAACTTGAAAAGAAATAGTAATAGTTTATTTACACCAAAGGGAGGAAGTCAGAAAATCAATGAAGTCCTATGTACGCAAGATTAAATAATAACTGCAGAAAATTAGGAGGTTTTTTTGTTTTGTTTTGTTTTTCTATTTTTTTTACCAGGCAAGAGTTGAGGGGTGGGAGTTCCACAATTACTGTTACTTAAGGGCAAATGTGCTCAGAGTTACTAAGTCACACAGTTAAAACGCTGCTAGCACCTATGTCTGAGAGGGCACGGAACTGGGTTTTAACCGGCGCATGTAACTTTCTCCCAGCTGTCTGTGGGAGCGCTTGCTGCCTTGTTGTGAGAAATAGTAGCTGGCAGGTTTATCTCCTTTCACCTTCTTGGCATGCCAGAGGAAAGGGATAGTCCCTTAGTGGTTCGGTTTTCAGAAATCACTGCTCTCGGTATGGTTGTGTATAACGACAGGCTCTATAGGATATATTTATCACATAATTCTGAAGGAATGCGACAGCGAAGCTGGCCAAATGTTTTAACAAATGGCCACTGTAGTGGGTATACTTTGTGACAGATTTTGTGACTCCAGATTCCTTCAAAAGAGTTCCAGTCTGATGCATTACACATCTAGAATAGTGCATACCTTTATGATGTCTGAATCTTGAGAAAGGCATTAAGTTGCTGGAAGAGATCTTATATTTGTTGACCCTTAGTGCTTAAGGAGGTAATAAACTGAAATAACTTCTTGGCTACCCATGGATGTAACATTGGAAATAAACTTTAAAATATATAAAATACCCTTCACGTAAGTTTATAGATGGCGGATGACCAGACTGCGTTACTGTGTTAAGGAGAAAAGGCTGTTTCTTTAAGCCCCATTCCTCCATTGCTTTGCAGGCTTCTGTCGGGACATCGGTCTTTTGGGGAGGGTAAGGGGAGCTCTTTTTTCTTTTAGACATGGACTTCTGGGAGAATGAGAAATGGAATGGGTGAATTTTGATGGGCAGGAGAGAGAACAATGGCGTGTTGTGAGAGAAGCAATTCATGCTTTGAGGAATGGTGGGTAGAAAAGTGTTTTATGGGAGGCCAGAGCTAAAATTCATGCCCAGTATTGATCCACAAAGAGAATAACCAAGTAGCAAATTGAGGCAAAAAGTGAGAAGGAGGTTGTGTAAATAGTAATGAACATTGTTTTGTAAAAACAATAATATCTTGTAAAAACAGAATAGCTTTTGCCCTGGCCAGTACGGCTTAGTTGGAGTGTTGTCTCGTAACTGAAAGGTTGCAGGTTTGATTTCCCCATCCCCACCCGGTCCAGGTCCGGGCGTGTGTGGTACCCAGTCTGGGCGCATATGGAATGGGCACATACGAGACGCCACTATTTGATGCTCTCTCTCACATCAATGTTTCTCCCTTCCCCTCTCTCTCAAAACAATGAAAAATGTCCTGGGGTAAGAATGATAAATGCATACATAAGAATAGCTTTGAAGAGTTTAAGCTAAGTACTATAAAACATTATTCTTGTCCCTGCCAGGAAGGTGTGAAGTTCAGGCCCATCTTCTCCATACCTCATTTAAAATCAAGGAAACAGAATTAAGGAAGTTGAAATGCCAGATTCTGTTCCAAAAGGCACGTTCCAAAAGGAATGAATGCAGATGGTTGAGAGGAGGGAGGTAGCGGAGTTCATTGCAATGCAGGTGTTGTTAATGCCCCGCAGTAAAATGGTCTGCTTTAGGGGGAAGCGGGCCCACTTCCTCAGTGATGCCCAAAACTGACCTCGGTAGGGGCTGAGTTACTTCTCGGGGCCTCCACTTCGGCTCTGAGACTTAGAAGGTCCAGTGAGTCGTGCGGATCAGAAGTCACACGGGCGGTACCAGTCACAGTGGGACGGTTCCCCTCAGTCCTCATGCTGCTGCTCCTTTGCGTGGCACTTGCTGAGAAACAAGCCCACTCCTGTGATCAGCAGTTAGGATTTCCAGCGCACTGGAACTCCATCCACTCCACATTGAAGCAAACCGGAATGGTCCCGACACTATTAGCTGCGCGCTCACGTTGCTGATTTGATTTGGTTGTCGGGCCTGTTATCAAGGCTACAAGCACGCGGACTGTCTAAATTTGCATTTATGTCATACGCTGGCTAACAAAATCAAATCAGAAAAGAAATAAAGATTAAGTGGTATGACAGCATATGCTTTGTAATCTAATTGTATGTTCCTTGTCTTCCACTGTTTACTTTTAATAGAGCAGGGAATCCAGTTGCATTTATTATTTCACCAGATAGCCGAGAAGCCGTGGACTGTGGGGCAGGTCTCCTATTTCTGGACATTCACGTAAAAAAAAATTGTCAGTATTTGCCAACTGAAACTATAGTCAGACTTCTCAAAATGGTGTCTGTAAACATTGCGGGGGTGCCTGGATGAATTATTTTTGAATTGACCATTTTTAGTGAAATAGACTGTGTTGTTGGAATGACTGATGGATAGTTTAAACTGATGTTAGAAACCTGCTAAATATGATATAGATGGATTATATGCCAACCATATTTTTGGTTACTTATTCAGAATGTTAAGAATGAAGACGAGCATTCAATATTGGAGCTGTTGCCTGACTTGGAGGACTGACTTAGTAATGTGTTCATGGCATGACAGTTCCAAATTTTAATATAAAGAGACTTTCATTTTAATTATTACTATCAAACACTGAGTATTAGAGATTATAGGAAAGCCCGTGTATGGTTATATTACAATGCAAATGTAATCATTGGCCATCTCTGATATCTTAAATGTTTTTTATATCTCTGTTCCTAAGATAAGAGGATGAAAATTTGCCGGAAAGACGAAAAACAACAATAAGTGAAAATGTCTTTATGTTTTACCAGGCCTTCGTAAGCACGATGTCTGCTTTTTAATTACTGTGCGTCCCACAAAACCGTACGGTACCAAGTTCGACCGCAGGAGACCTTTCGTTGAGCAGGTGGGCCTGGTTTACGTGCGAGGCTGCGAAATCCAGGGCATGCTGGATGACAAAGGACGCGTCATTGAAGACGGTATGGGGTCTGCGTTCCTGAAAGCCTGTGTACCCAATGAGCGGTTTCTTTGCCTTTTTTCCTTTTGCATCTCAAGTGCTATTTTTGGTTGTTTTGTGTACTAAGTGGACACAGAGGATTATATATAAAATATGTATAGTGTACCTACCACTCGGTTTTAGAAATAAATAATATGATTTCTAAACATCTGTGTTAGATACCAGAAAGGACAGAATCTTTTGAAATTATATTTATGTAAAACTTTCTTTTATAATACTTTACAATATTGCTTTTACAAAACTGAAAACCTCTTATAGTTGTTCAATGATATATTTGTCTAATATTTTCTTCTTAAGTTTTATTGATTTCATTCATCATAGGAGTGGTTCTCAACTGGGAATAGCACTGCCTGCAACTTGAAATGTTTGGTAGTATTTATGTTGGCAGGTGACCGGGGTAAGGATAGGGGGTGGCTGATGGCTGCTGTTTGCTGGTTGGGGACCAGGGATGCGAAGCGTGTAGACGGACCTGCCTTGTAGAAGGAATTGTCCTGCCTGGGTGCCCAGGCTGGCGCGACCCCATTCAGAAGCATTGCCTTCTGGTGTCTCCGCGCCGCAGGGGAAGGAGAGTTGTCTTGGGCCACATGTTAAATACGTTGCGACACGTAATCACAAAAGAATCTCATAATGTTTTCAGTAAATTACGACTTTGCGTGGGGCCACTTCCATGGCCATCCTGGGCTGCGCGAGGTAGGAGGGATGCAGGTCGGACACCCCTGCCGCGGCTGCTTAGCTCTTAGAGTCTTAGACTTATCACCGGTTGTTCTCTGACATGTTTGTGTTGTCCTCACCTTTTTGGTAATCTATTAAATTATAGCTGCATGCATGTCCAGTGCTCCTTTTACAATTTGTGATTTTGTAATTTACTAAACCTCTCGTAGAACTTAAAGTAGTTTCCATTACCTGTGATTTCAAGGTTGCACCGTTGCCAGAGCCCTGACGACAGCTAGGCCACTGTTATCACTAGACCACAAGTAAAGTAGGAGAAGGGAATGGTGGCTGTCAGAGTAAACATCATGGGGCGAGCTGGAGGCCCAAGGCCAGGAGCAGCAGCCTCTGAGCTCTCAGACGCCGGTGGAGGAGGTTTCCCTTCCCGCTGGGACGTCAGCGTGGAATGTGGATGCGTGCGTCTGGTCAGCCAAGTACAGTGGCCCCAGGGACTGGCGGAAGTGAAGTGCTCTGGCTTCTCAGGCTCCGGTTTTAGTTGCGTCATCCAGAAATAATTGGAATTCCTGGCATTGCATCATAAATGTTACGTGACTACTTCAGGAAGAAATAGTAAGAATTTGGAGAAAGAAAACATTTTCTTCTTTTTTGAATTTGAAGTGGATGAGGGGAAAGCATTCTAGTAAGGCAGGTGACTGGGGTTAAGTCTGGACAGTTTACTCATTATTTCTAGGAAAGGAATACTGCTGTCTTACTTTGATATTTGGAAAGTACCTATTTCGTCTAACAAACTTTTTCAAAACACTCAGGGCCCGAACCCAGACCCAATCTTAGAGGAGAATCAAGGACATTTAGAGTGTTTTTGGACCCAAACCAGTACCAACAAGATATGACCAACACTATTCAAAATGGAGCAGAAGATGTGTATGAAACTTTCAATGTGATAATGAGGAGGAAACCAAAGGAAAATAACTTCAAGGTAATTTTGGAGCTGTGTAACTAAAAGTACTGCATAATTTGAAAACCTTTTGAGATATATATGTAGATACTAGGTTTAAATGATTTGTTAAGAAAAATAATGATCACTGCTTTTTTCTTCTAAAAAGTTCCTTTAGATTATATACAGAAACTTAAGGAATTTCTTTGCTAAATCTATTTTTTTATGAATTTAGAAACTAAAAATATGAATTAATTCATGTATTATATTTTTTAAATTTACTTTTTAATTTTTTATTGATTTTGAGAGAGAGGGAAAGAAAAAGAGAAAGGAACATTGATTTGATGCTCCACCTGTTTCTGCATTCATTGGTTGGCTCCCATGTGTGCCCTGACCAGGGATCAGACCCACACCCGTGGTGTGTTAGGGCTGTGCTGTAACCAACGGAGCTACCCAGCCAGGGTATGATTCATGTGGTATTTGAAAGGTCTCCTTCCTTGCTTTTCATATATTAGATACTCAGTTTGTGCCCCAGTAAGAGGTGAAGAACACTGCTTATTTGTTTACTGTGACTTCTTTTATGAATGTAAAGCAAGTGTACTTCCAAATCACTAAGAATACCGACGTGGAAACTTAGGGCTTTGACTTACTCCATGATATGATGTATTTATACTTTACTCGTTAGCGGGAAAAGGAAGGTTTGGGGGTTAGAGAGTTTTACTTTCATCATAAGTTTGTGTAGAGGAGTTTTTTAGTAAAGGAAGATTTAAAAAATTATTATTTGACTCATAGAGAGCAGGGTGACAGTATAGAGGGGGTTAGAGGGTGGAGGGATCGAGCAAAGAGGAAAAGGGCTTGTGGACATCAGGGTGGTGATTGCAGGGTAGGAGGTATAAGGGGGACACGTGGTAATGGAAAAATACAGTTAAAAATAAGCAAGAATTACTGTCTGCAACTACAATGTAAAACGTAAACATCGAGCACTTCTAGCATTGGCAACACTAGCTTTTGCACAAGTGCCTTTCCTTCCTTCCTCCACTGAACATAGACGGTGCTCCTTAAAACGCTCATTTGCTTATCTTTTCTTACTCGTCGTAATTGAAAGAGAAAACCTCACGTACGAGGGAATTTATTCCCTATCTCACGCCGTTGTTGAAGACAAAACATGCAAATAGGCTGCGGGTTTTTGTCCTCACACCCCACATCCGGTTCCTCAGTCAGCCCGATTAGCTTACCAGCTCCCACGGATGCCATGTCCTTCGTCTCTGGCACCCCTGCCTCCGTTTGTGACTGGTATTGGGCTGCGTTGTTTGGAGCTAATAAGGCTGAGTAAGATACAGCTTCTGTCTGCAGGGAGCTTAGGTTACTAATGAAAGGGAAGTGAGAAGTACAGACAACCACTGTGAAAGCTTAGAAAGTGCCGAAGCCACGAGAAGGATGCTGTGGGAGCCCTGGAAGTTCACAGAGACATTCGGGTCCTGATTCAAGAAAAAGGAGGGATGACTCAATCGCCTGTGTTTGGGGAGGGGGAGTGCTTTTTCCGTGTTTCATTCCGTACCTGGGCAGCATCCTCGTTTATTGCCGCTCTCCTTTCCTGCTTGTGCAGCCGGTCCCAATCTGGATACTTTACCTCCTGACTGAATAGTTTCACAGTAGTCTGCTCCGTTTCTACCCCTGTTCTCCTCCTGGTTTCACCAGTCGCCTGTTTTTCGTAAGCTTCCACTGGTCATTCACTCTGCCTCTCAAAGCACTTCTCTGACTTTACATTAATGGTGACATAAAGCCTCCTCACACACTCTTTACTTGAGCTCAATTGAAACGCCACTTTTCCTCCAAGAAATCTTTGCTAATGTCAAGTCTCCCCTATATCCACCTCTCACTTCAAATTGTGTTCCTATCATACTTTGTAGCATTTTTTTTACTAGTTGCCACATTCTACTGCTTTGCCTCATTGTGAAAGACTTATTTTATATTTTATCTTCCTACTACAATCCTAATTACCTTGGAGAGTGAGCCCTCATCTTACTCATCATGTGAACACAGCTCTTTGTCCCTCTGTCCAGTTACCCTCCTATATTTAAACTGTCCTATGTCCCTGCTGTCACGGAAATTATATTCTGGTAGCAATTAGACAAATCATAAACCAGTAACCAAGGACGTGAATAAGAGAATTTCAAGTAGCAGTGCAAGAACATAAAACAAGGCAGGGTGGTACAGGTGTGATTTACATACACCAACCCGTTACTTTGTTACCCTGTTGGATTGCATAGCACTTGCAACGTAAACATGGCTGGTTTGGTTATTTTAGCCTTTGAAATGAACAGCCCAGCCTTCTGATTTACATACGTGGCAGAGAACATTTTGTTGAAATAATTATTAGAAACTCTAAGAATTTGCCTTGGCTTTTAGTAATTACTTTTGATTATGTGTACGTTAACTACTGTAATGTTCTTTTATTGTAGTCTTGATTCTCTCATCCTGAAATTTTATTTGATGCTTTATTGTTATAATTTTCACCTTATTTTTTATTTCTAAAAGTGCTAACTTTAATATTTCTAAATTGGGATATGTTTCATAATTGAGGCCTACATTAATGTTCTTTAGTTGTGTCTTGTTCCCGTTGAAGAACAGTGAATTATAAAGGGGAAAAAACTCCAGTACTTTCTAAGAGGAAGCATTTTCTTCAGGGGTTTGTTCTATAGGGTTTGGGGGGGCAGGGGGCGGTTCCGTTGTATGGACCTGATTAGAGTTTTACCCTACCCAACAGAAGTCAAGTGGTCAACTCGTTTATAACGTTCTATCTAAGTGAACTCTTAACGGATAAACTGTTCTTGCTAAGTTTGGTCTTTTGTTTAACTCAGTGTACGGCATCAGCTGAAAATATAGCTGTTGATTCAGTCTAGCCAAGCACCTGTCAGCAGAAAATAGCTTCTTGCCCTGAAACACTCGGGAATTCTGGGTTAGCGCAGCCAGCCCCGCATTCCACTGAAGCGCACGTGTCCGGGAGGTCGTCTTGACACGGTCCTTTTCTGTCCTTTTGCCGACAGGCTGTGCTGGAGACTATTCGGAACCTGATGAACACTGACTGTGTGGTGCCTGCCTGGCTGCATGACATCATTTTAGGTTATGGGGATCCGAGTAGTGCGCACTACTCAAAAATGCCCAATCAGATTGCCACCCTGGATTTCAATGATACATTCCTCTCCATCGAACACTTGAAAGCCAGCTTCCCTAGTCATAATGTTAAAGTAACTGTGGATGACCCAGCGCTGCAGATACCCCCTTTCAGGTAAAGTCAGGCTGGATTCATGCCCTTCAGGCTTTCCGTAGTCGGTCTGAGTTAGGCCCTCAGGACTGTCGCTGAAGTAAGTTTTGAGCGTTGTACCTGGGTTTTGTTTGGGCAGTCTTCTCTTTCACCGTATAATCACGGGGTATTTATTTTATTTGACTCTGTTTTAAATTATGTGTGCAGTCGTTATTTTGAGGCCACCATAACAGTAGCTTGTGTCTTAGAAAAAAATTATTTTTTTAAAATGTTTACAGTAGAGTTATATTTAACGTTAAAGGAGCTTTGGTTTTAAGATTTGAAGAGAAAGACCTGGACAAAGGCCTGAAGCACTGACTGCGCTGGCCTGGGCTCATCATACGGCTCAGTGGCAAAGCGCTCGGTGCACCTGGGGGGGGGGGTAGGGAAGCACTTACTTTGTAGTTGGGAGTTAGAACATTCGGATTTAATTGGCTGTTAATTATAAACATAATAATAATTCTGCATATTAAATTGTGCATCCTTTCAACCCCTAAACCTCGTCTTCCTCCCTCCGTACTTTCCAAGCCCCGTAACGGCGTTATTCCTGAGTGCGTTCACCCCTGTGACGTGTGCTGTGCCTCGTAGGTCCGGCCCGAAGGACACCTCTTCTGCACGTCGTTCTGACTGCAGCCCCTGCAGGCCCTCAGCACCTCGGTCTTGCAGGAGCGCGGTCTTTCTTGCCTCCACCTGCTCGTTTGAGCCCATCACCTGCTTTATTGCTGGAGTCACTCCACTCCCAGCTAAAAAAATAAAAACCTGATTTTTCCTGTTGCTTATCAAAATAAGGGCTGACCTCTCAGCCTCTTTGTTTCTTAACATTTGGGGGGGGCGGTATTATCTGTCCTTTCAGAATGGGAGGAAAGTCTGGTAAAAGTGTACATACAGAATACTGCAGTTTGATTTTAAGGGTGCATTGACTTTCCCCAGCTACCTATGGGGAGTTGCCTGCTGAGGTAACCAGACCCCAGGCTAAGAACTTCTGCCTTAGAGGCTTTCTCTCTGGCCTTACTGTCTGTACTGTGTCCTACACCCCAGCAAAACTGGCTACTGACTCTTGACCTTCTGCGTTGCTTTTGTCTTCCTGGAGTGCCTCCCCCCCACGTTTATGTGCTTCAGAACTCATCTTCGATCCCACCTCTCCTGGAAGCCTTTTCTAACTAAACGAAGGACAGTGCAGGGCATTTGACGGCACTTGTGACATAAGTGTGCTTGTCGTATAAATGTTTTTATTTTCCCTCAATCAGATGACTTTCTAATCTGAACACCCTTAACACATTTCGGTGCGTGCTTTTAAATCTGCTTTTTTTTTTTCTTCAAAATTTATGTATAGATAGTAAGTTTCGTAAGTTACAAAGGTTTATCACTGATCTGATTATTCTTTGTACAATGTCATGCACAAGATAGGTGCTCAATAAATTGTTAATTGTAAAACTGAACAAAAGTTTTGGTGTTGTAGGATAACTTTTCCTGTAAGAAGTGGAAAGGGGAAGAAAAGGAAAGATGTGGACGGGGAAGCTGAAGACACCGAAGAGGCAAAGACCTTAGTAGTTGAACCTCATGTTATCCCTAATCGAGGTCCTTACCCTTACAACCAGCCCAAACGGTAATTTTACTCTCTGTTCTTTCTAATTGTGATAGTGAATAATGGTTTCCCATTTGAACTGGATTTGTAATATGTTTTAATTTTCTGATTCTTTAAAAATCCCGGGCAACTTCTGTGCTGTACCCACTTTCCTTGTAGTCTGTCAATTGTCTGAATAGCTCAGACATTTTTGGCCATTCTGTGGTTATATTACAAAAAGAAACATTTTCAGGTACTATAAGAAAGAAATATTTGAAGACTATCTTAACGTGAGCACAGTCTTCTCACATTGCGACCGTATGTTTCAGATTACAGCTACTTGTGCGCGTGTGCCGTAACTGGGCCATGACATTTGGTGGTCGATTGTGAACTAGAACTTCAGTACTCCACGTGAGGCCTGGAATGGGCTAAGCGTATTGAAAAGTAACTGTAGTCTGTTCTTTCCAAGTTTCATTCCGTTTTACTTGATCTGTGGACGGGCAGGTGTGAAGAGAGTCATTCAAAAGAGATTGGTTCAGTCACGTAAGATGTGAAAATCTGGAGATCTGCTGTACAGCATTGTGCTTGTAGTTAAAAATACTGTCCTGTACATTTAAATTGTGATGACAGGGTAGGTTTCGTGTTACATGTTTTTTCCACACTCACACAAAGGGCCAGGGTGAAGAGATTGGGAGGATAGGGACAGATGCAGGGCCGATGTTTAGAACTCTGGTCATTGCTACCTAAATTTTTGCTAAGTGTCATTCATCTGTATTTTCAGCCGACTTTTAATCCGTTCTCATTTGCAGTAATACAATTCAGTTCACTCATACCCAGATGGAGGCCATCCGTGCTGGAATGCAGCCTGGGCTGACAATGGTGAGAACGTTTGTGCTATACGTGTTTTTACATGGACTCGGACCAGAAGTTAGCACAGATTTTTATAGTGTGTTCTATTTGAAGCTCAAAAGCCCAACTTCATTTAAGTGTTTCTAAGTGCTTGTGGCATCCTATGCATATGGAGATCTTGCTATTCATTTCAGTACTCACAAATAAAGCTTTATTAGAACATAGCCGTGCCCATTTGTTTACACATTGCCTATGGCCGCTTTTGTGCTGCATCAACAGAGTTGAAATCTACAAAACCTGAACTGTTCACTTGCCAGCCCTTTACAGAAATGTCTGCTGACAGTTGATTTAGACACCTGTTCAGTTTCCAAGTTTTTGGAGATCTCCCTGTTACCTCTCAGTTACTGATTTCTAGTCTAAGTTCATTTTGGTCAGAAAATGTACTTTATATGATTTCAGTTTGTTTTCAATTTGTTAAGGCTTGTTCTGTGGCCCACGATATCCGTCTCGGTGGATATCCCGTGTGCACTTGAAAAGAGTGTGTATTCTGTTGTTTGGGTTGGAGAGGTAGCTCCTGTGTCCGTTGGAATCGTGCGGTTGGTAGTGTATTGTTCGGTACTTCTCTGTCCTTGCTGATCTTCCTCCTGATACTTCTGTTGACCGAGAGAGGAGTATTGAAGTCTCTCACTGTAATTATGTTTTTGTCGTTTCTCCTTTAAGGTCTGTCATTGTTTGCTTTATGATATGTATATACACATTCAGGGTTGTAATGTCTTCTGGGTGAATTGATACTTTTATCATTATGTAATTTCTCTCTTCATCGCTGGCAATTTTCTTTGCTCTGAGCAGGGGTGTCCAACCTGTGGCCCATGGGCCACATGCAGCCCAGGGTAGCTGTGAATGCAGCCCAACACAAAATTGTCAATTTACTTAAAACCTTATGAGGTTTTTGTTGTTGTTGTTTTTGTATTTTTATGTATTTAATGTGTAGTCCAAGACAACTGTTCTTCTTCCAGTTTGGCCCAGAGATGCCAAAAGGTTGGACACCCCTGAAAGTTTGCCTTGATATTACTGTGTTTTGCAGTGTATGATGTACTCCTGTGTATAATGCACACGCACACTTTAGTACCGATTCCCATGTATAATGCAGATTTGCATTATGCACTGCCTTATACATAGGAATTAGTACTGCCCATGTATAATACACATCCTTATTTTTCCAGCAAAAAGGTGTGCATTGCACATGACAAAAATACGGTAATATAGCCTTTGGAGCTTTCTTTTGAATAGTGCTTACATGATATCTTTTCCCATCATTTTACTTCTAACCTACCTGTAACATTTGAAGTGGGTTTCTTGTAGACAGTATGTAATTGGGGCATGTTGTTGTACCCTTGTGGCCGTTTCTGTCTTTTAATTGTTATGTTTAGACCCCATGTAATGTACTTACTGGATGTGTTTGGATTTAGAGCCACCATTTTACTATTTATGTTTGTTCCTTTTGTTTTGTGGTCCTGTTTTTCCTTTTCTGCCTTAGGAGTTATCTGGATAGTTCTTAGTTCCTTTTTTTTAACTGATCTACTTTGTTCTTTTATTATATCTCATATGATTTTTCTTAATGGCTACTCTAGAGAGTGAAAGTATACATACTTTTCAGTCTGCTCAGAATCATATTTTGTTTCTTAAGTTGAAGAGAGGATCCTGACTTTCATATAAATCCCTTTACCTTCCTCTTTTATGTTGTAAATGTCATGTGTATTACATATAAATACATTAAAAATGTCATCAGCAATGTTACAGTTTTTGTTTGCAAATGTCAAACATCTTAAAGAACTCCAGAGAGGAAGAACCATCCATTACTGCACTTACCATTAACCCTTTGCGTCGTTTCCTCTCGGATCAGTTCCTCTCTGGCGGAAGAATTTCTTGTCCCACTCTAAGAGCAGGCCTGCTAGCAGTGAATTCTCTTTGGTTTCTTCATGTGAGAATGTCTCTGATTCACCTTCGTTCTTTAAAGATGCTGTCACCGGATGTATGATTTTGCTTTGACAGATTTTTCCATTCAGCATTTTAAAAATGTTATTCCACATCTTCCTGGCTTTCATGGTTTCTGATGAGAAATACATAGGTTTTTGAAATCCTTTTGCTATGTACTGCATCATTTTTCTCTGGTTGCTATTAATAATTTTTCTTTGTCTTTTGTTTTCAAACATTAAATTACAGTGTATCTGGGCATAGATTTCTTTGGGATTATTCTGTTAGGGGTTTGCTAAGCTTGATTCTATAGTTTTATGTCTTTTGCCAGATTTGGGAAATTTTCAGCCATTATTTCTTCAGATACTTTTTCTATACTGTATAGATTTTCCTCTTTTTGTAGGACTTCAGTGACATGAATGTTAGACCTTTTAGTATTCTAGATTCCTGAGACTCTGTTTATGATTTGTTTGAATCCCCTTTTCCTGCTTGTTATTTAGGTTAGGTGATTTCTATTGATCTGTCTTGAAATTCGCAGACTCCATCTTGTCCGTTACATTATTGAACTCATCCAGTGAACTTTTTAACATTTTATCTTTCAGTTTTAGAACTCCCATTTTCTAACAATGTGATAATGTATCCATCTCTTTTGTAGGTTGTGGGCCCACCAGGTACAGGAAAAACAGATGTGGCAGTTCAAATCATATCCAACATATACCACAATTTTCCAGAGCAGAGGACTCTGATTGTTACTCATTCCAATCAGGTGAGAGAGGGAGAGAGCACGCGCGTGTGCACATCAATTTACACACAAACATGTACACTGGACCTGGGCGGAAGTAGAGAAGGCGTGAAATCACAGTGGAGATTTCTGCTTGTGTGGTAGCCTGGTCACAGGTACATAGGAAAGGCTGAAGAGTCTAGTGTGTATCCTTCACTAGTCGTGACCAGACTGCATTGAGGAAATATAAAACAATCTTCTCTGTCTAGTTGAGGGAGGCAGTTACGGAAAAGCTAAGAAGAATATTTAAATATGTAGTTAAGTATTTGGATTAGATTAAATAAATTGCCTTTCCCTCCCATCTTATGTGCTAAGCTAGAGCTTTTACTTTAATATCAAAAGCACTAGTAGTGTTTGTTCTGCAAGTAGAACAGATATTCCTAAGAGACTAAGTCTAAACTGTATTACTACTGGATTGAATTTTACATCTTTTTTGAAGTATACAGATAAATATTGATATTACATGGAAGGACTTTTAGGTTGCAGGTTTACTACATAAGGCTTTATAAATAGCTAAAACAATAAAAACAAACTCCTTGTAATAAATGGCTGAAAAACTATCTTTATAACTAACTTGCGGGATGTGATAGTTGTTCTGAAGCTGTCACTATCATAGGAAGGGAGGAAAACAAGTAACATTAGTTCTCCTGCAGAGTGTGACAGGCAGCTCGCAGGACATCCTGAGACATCTTACGAAACTTGCATGGTAGTCTGAACCTCTGAAGGAACTTATTTTCTCTGAATGCATGTTAATAACGATTCTAGTTGACCAGTTCTGTAAAGAGTGGCTCTACAAAGAAGCACTGAGTTTTCAGAATGGTAAATTTCAGTTATTCTGTTTTTTTGTCCACTTTTAATTTATAGGTTTTAAAAATCAATACTATTGTGTTCATTTACTTAACATGCTTTTACATCTTTGAAGTTTATAGTAATGGTAGCATATTGTACTGAAACTGCACTGAAGAGGGTGGATTGAGATTTTATCTTGATAAAAGAAACAAATGTGTAAAGACTTACTTTTTTCTCTTTAATAAAATTTAGTCTAATAACTTCTATTTGCAAATTCTTAGAATGAATAAAGAACAATTTATGTAATTTTTTAGTAAGTCTTGATAACTTGATAATGACTTTCTGTCGTATCCTCTATTAATGATTGATTTGTATAGCACAATGATAGAGGTTATTTTGTAAAAATCGCCAAAGACTTACTGTTCCCTAAGGGTGTGTTTTGATCCTTTGACCGCCAAATCATCTTTCTGCCTATCTATCAGGTTGTTGATTTTTCATAACTGTTTTGTTTGCCAGATCTCGATTTGCACATACAACTCAAGCAGTTGTCCAATATCACTCTAGTTCATGAAGAAATCATGAAGTTTTTTCTGAGATTGTGGTGTGGCAGTTTTTGCCCTCTGAGTCTATGTGGTTCCTGAGTTTAGATAGCAGAGGTGTGGACAGTGAGTAATGTGATGTAGTCTAATCTCTTGGGCCTCCAGCTTTGGCTGAAAAATACTAAGATTTTGGATAGTGGGGAATTTTTCTGCAGTTTATGTTTATCTCTTCAGTTTCTGAGCTCTAATAGCAAAGGATATGTGTGTTTACATTATATAACCTGGATGTTGATGAGCGTGTACGTCCCTCACTCCATGGGCAGTGTCCAGCTGGCGGTAAATGTGCAGAGATGTTTGAGTGCAGGCTGGGTTTTGAACGACATCTTTATTAGTGTGCCTTCTCATACTGTGGAACTTTCCTTTTCTGAAAAACCTGGTTACTGCAGACGTTTCGATGATAAGTACTAGGATTTGAGGGAGCCCTAAATAAGAACATTTCATAGGCAGAAAGGAGTAACCGCCGAATGTCCCTCATCAGGAGAGTTTGCAATGAATGAGGCTCTGCGTACCGTTGCATAGCAATCTTTAGACTCGGAGCCTCAGGCTTTCACTCTTGGTCCTCTTGATGTGTCCCGCCTTCACGCAGCGCCTGAGAGTCCTCCTCTCACCGCAAGCACTTTTCAGTTCTCCACAATCCATGGAAATTTCATCGAGTGAAACGGAACTTGGTATGGTTGATAATTACTTTACTAATTGTTATTACTTGGAGGAAAGAGAAACTGAGCCCGAAACTTTCTCTTCTCATAAATTAGAAGCAGGAATTTACTTGTTAGATGTTGTTTATTGTTTCCAGTTACTCATCTGGCCAAGCATACCTAGGCAGAACTATCAGAATTCATTGTTCAAATTCCAAATGGACTAACATGCTTCCTTCGTGTTGGGATTTGATTCTTACCGGACCAAGCCATTCTTACTCTCTTCCGTTTTTCTGAATGTTAGTTCTTGTTACTCTTCAAGGAAGGCCGAGTTGTCCTCCTTTCGTCCTCCAGGCCCTGAACCAGCTGTTCGAGAAGATCATGGCATTGGACATCGACGAGCGCCACCTGCTGCGCCTCGGCCACGGGGAGGAGGAGCTGGAGACGGAGAAGGATTTCAGCCGGTGAGCAAGTAGGGTGGGTTTTGAGATGGTGGGAAAGGAGTTTTTAACCTTCTCCATCTTTCCTTGACTAAAGAAATGCCAGGAGAAGAGAAGAATGAATAATCAGACTTCATACTGAAGGATTCTAGGGTAACCTGCTTAACCTGTATGTTGCCCTAAAAATCTAGACGTGATCTCCCTCAGTTCTGACTCTGTACGTTTATGCCATTTTTCTCCTCAAACGTGCAGGTATTTCAATGAAGAGAGTTACCTTGTTCTTCATTGTAGAATTGCAGATTGCCATGTGCTTCCTATTTATTGAGGCAGTTTTTAATGTTACCGAATCCAAACGGTAGAAAAGATTCCTTTTCATGTTTCATCCAGACATCAGTGTACATACATTTTAGGCCCTAACTAGGAAGTTGATTCATTTAGTGAAATGCAATTGAAGATTAGTGTCAATGGAAGCTTTGGGGTTGTATTATTTCAGGTACTTGTTGCCAGTTTAGCTGGACTTCATGTTTAATATTGTGTATTATGGAGTGATTAAAATTTCACCGCTCAGATTTCTTCTGCTATTAGTATTTTTTTTCAAAGTTGCTTTATAATGGCTCATTCCATTTATATTTAAATTCATTTTTAAAGCATAGATTTAGAAGGATAATTAACAGCTGCACATATTTACTGTAGCCTTTGGCTATGAATATGACCTTTGACTAAATTGATCATAGACTTCAGAAGAGCTAAAAGAGTGTTAAATTATTACTGCTTTGCGTTCTTGCATTACAGAGCTCACCAAACATTTGTTAGCGTCTAAAAAGTCAAAGGGCAAAGAACAGCACACATTAAGTTATTTGGAGCTCTAGATGTTTAATTTTGTATCAGCCAGTGATGCTTCTGAATTTCTCCCCCTGGGTTATTTCCTCACATGAACTCTAACTGACGAGAGGGCCGAAGTCTAAAATCTAATAATCCAGAATTCAGCGAACATATAGGTGCTGGTAAAATTCTAAATACTGTAATTATAATTGCGTTACAGTAGAATTTATAGTTTTTAAAGAATATTATAATAGAGCGGAGGTCGGATTTTTAAAATGATTTTTGGTACTACTAAATTTCAAGGGGAAAAGTTCTTTTGCTTTCTGATACCTAAACCAGGGCCCAGGTCTTGTTATGTACATACTTGATTGTTGAGCATATTCTTTCATTTTTCTCCCTTTGTCATACTTTTTTTAAAAAATGAATATTTTGTCATAATGAAAGTATCATTTTTCATGAAGAAAACATCCTAAATCAAATGAGACAAGAGAGAAGCAGTGGTCATCCGTGATTTCACTTATCCAAAACAAGTGTTGATACTTTTTTTCAATAATCAGCTGTAATCTTAATATTATTTATAATTTTGTGCATTGCTTTTTTAAATTAATAGATTTGCGGAATAATTGAACAGATGTCACATCACAGAGACTTCCATTGTGTATTGCGCTTTAAATTTAACATTGTATCACAGGATTTTGGCATTTTATTACAACTTCTTTATAAGCATTCCCAATTTTTTTCTCGTTACCAGAGTATTCGTTACAGGACAAGTTTTAAACTATAGATAAGCATACAGGAAAAAAATTTACCTGCCATACTATTTCTATTCTTCTAAGTTGGAAAATTCTTAAAAACATAGACCATGCCTTAACTCTTCTTTTATTCTTGTTCGCTGCCTGCTTCCTCCAAGGTGGACCTCGAACTCTGGAGCGGCTGGGAGCACGACTTCTTTCTTTGTTTACACGGTTTTCACCTTTCTCACTGTTAAAGGGCTATCGTGGGCCCTTGGTTACAGTGGAAAGAGTGTGTATAGGCTTTGGGGTCCAGTTCTGGTCCCACCGCTTTTTTTTCTTAACTGTAGATCTCTGGGCCAGGTACTGTCCAAATTTTGGTTTTCTTACTCATTCGGTAAATGTTCATTAACCTACAGGTTCAGGTGCCAAGCCACATGGTAGGGTAACAGAGTGAAAAATACATTCCTGTTTAAAAGCCTTTAGAACTAATCTACCGTATAAAACGGTGCTGTTCCAAGCATTCAGTCTATAAACTATATGTTCTTGGTCTGTGATGAGGTGAACTGGCACCAGAATGCTCTGTACTGTTTGCTTCTGTGTGAAGATACTGTTGTGGAAAGATTTACAGCTAAACTAAATGGTGCATTTAGTGATGTAGTCAATTTTATTTTCCTTGTAGACCAGTAACACATTTGCAGATTTGCACTGATTCATAGGGTGCACTTTAAGTAGCTTTGGTGTAAAATGACCCAAGAACTACTACTTACAGTTAAATATAAACTAGCTTTTCTGTAATTTGGCCATTTATAGTTGCTAATGTGATTTTTCTTTAATATTTTGCTGACAGTTTCCTTGAAAGCCTCTTCATTACATAATTTTCCTTTCTCCTTAATTGTAATTTCTAGGTATGGAAGAGTTAATTATGTCCTGGCGCGAAGAATAGAACTTTTAGAAGAAGTCAAACGATTGCAGAAGAGTCTCGGGGTTCCAGGGGACGCTTCCTATACTTGTGAGACTGCAGGTTATTTCTTTTTATATCAGGTAAGAAGGTAAGGGGTTTCAAATCACACTTCACTTATATGGCCTTCAGTTAGAAACCGAGGTGGGTTTTTTGAGATATTTCTTGAAAGCTTAATTTTTTCCTGTGAGTAGATGAAGGTACGTGCTATTACCAAAGCAGTATTTGTGAGGGTTAAATGTTTGTGTTGCTTCTGATCTTCAGCTTTCTTTGCTAACTTTGCTTGATGACTCATTCAATGAAAGGCCAGTGTTGGTACTTTTTACATTTTCTTTCCTTTTTGCTATTGAAAAATTTCTAATCTTTTTCTTTTTTTTTTTATTACTGTAAATAACTAAATATCCTATCAACCTAGTGGTAACAAAATACAGTTTTGTAACTTAATTTTACTATGCATATTAATCAATTAATAAAGAAAAACATAATCTCCTTTAAAATTTTAAGCAGTAAATTATGTTTTAGAATTAGTTTCCGTGTAGGGACGTAAGTTAAAATTCTTTTCACTTCTATGTAGAGACGTCCTCCTTTGCTTTTATGAGACTAGTGCTTTAGGTACGAAACCAATGAGAAATAAAGACAAATAAAATGACTACAAATAAACTCTAATAGTCAGTTGGGGTTTACTCGTAATTTTGAATGGACCAAGTCTTAATCAAATAATGAAGATTTTTGTATAACTTTGTTCTCTTTGTACTAATTTCAGCTATAAATCATACCATTGAAATTTTAAGACTTATAAGTTGAGTACCCAAACTGATTGAGTTTATTTAAAATGAGCATATTTCATGGTTTCTTACAAAACAGGGAAGATATGCATCATCCTGCAAAGTAGTTTGCATTAAACCCAGACTGTTTAGAACTCTGAATAATAAAGATCATGCTTAAATACATATTTGGCACAAAATAAAAATCACTAGGCTATCAGTAGAAACTACCGTATTTTGCTGTGTATAACGTGCTCCCATGTATAATGAGCACCCACATTTTTGGACCAAACTTTCAGGGAAAAAGTCTCATTTTAATTTTTTAATTCAAATATTTATATTTAGGCACTTGTTTTTTTGTATTTTATATAAAGGAATATTAGCATTTATTTTTGAACATATTATGGTACAAGAAATTTTATGTAACAATCACAAAACACAAGAGCAGATACAAGATATTTCAGGCACTACCCATGTATAATACACATTCTTATTTTTCCCTCAAATATCTGGGCAAAAAATTGCGCATTATACACAGCAAAATACGAGTACTTTCATCTTTTTTTATCTTTTTTAAGATTCATTCATTCATTCATTCATTCATTTATTTGTGAGGGAGAAAGAGGAGAGAAACATCAGTGTGTGGTTGCCTCTTGCACACCCCCTACTGGGGACCTGGCCCACAACCCAGGCATGTGCCCTGACTGGGAATCAAACCAGTGACCTTTTGATTCACAGGCTGGCACTCAACCACTGAGCCACACTAGCCAAGGCAAAATATGGGTACTTTTAAAAGAGAAATAATCTATAAAATGTGGAGACCTAAGTGATGCACATGGGGACTATGAACTTGAGGCTTCACAATATAGATCATCAATTTTCAACACATAAGGATCACATTGGGAAAAGTTGTTTAAAAGGAAATTCTCAATGTCTGTCCCCAGCAAATCTCTTGCAGTAGATTCTGCCTAAGGACCACACTTTGAGAAACACTGAAGCTTTAACAGAAAAGACTTGGGAGAATTACAGAAGTTGAGGTTAATTAAGTAGGAGCTTCATGGTAGTCATAGATGACATTATACCAGGATGTAATTGAACTCTATACAAAAGTCATAAAATGAGCTTTCACATGTGTACTCAGCTTAACCAGAAGTTCTTTAAGGACTTTATAAATGTACTGAAAAGAATTGGAAAAATTATAAAGGTCTGAGAGAAGGGTTAAGTGCCAAATTGATTAAAAAACTGCCAAAGTGGAACTTACATATATGGAGAAAAACTGAGATGATGAAAACATAGGGAATGTCTTCATTTGTGTTAAGCCTTAGTAATAAACTGCATGAATGGAGAATCTGAAATGTCTGAGATAAAGTCCCACAAGATGACCCTGCCTGAGGTTTCTTTCCCTTTCTGCATTTTTTATTAAAAATACTTTTTCTATAATGTTAAAGGTTACTTTTAAAAAAGAATGGCAATGCCATCAGTGACTTTGATAAGAAATATTTCTTTTGGGTCAAAGATTGCTTTTCTTTTCTTTTACCTAGCAGATCTTATTTTTACTATTTTTTAAAATTTTATCATTTAAAATAATTAGCTGGCAAATTTAACCTCAAGTTCATTTTATAGGTAATGTCTCGTTGGGAAGAATATATCAGCAAAGTGAAGAATAAAAGTAATGCATCGCCAGATGTTACTGAAGTCTCCACTTTCTTCCCTTTTCATGAATACTTTGCAAATGCGCCTCAACCCATTTTTAAAGGTCGATCTTACGAAGAAGACATGGAAATTGCTGAAGGATGTTTCAGACATATTAAGAAAATTTTTACTCAGCTTGAGGTAAGGTTTCTCAAGTTCTTTTAACTTTTCCTTTAAAGATTTTTTTAAAATATATTTTATTGATTATGCTATTGCAGTTGTCCCATTTCTCCCCCATCATTCCCCTCCACCCTGCACACCCCCTCCCACCCACATTTCCCCCTTTAGTTCATGTCCATGTGTCATAAGTTCTTTAGCTTCTACATTTCCCACACTGTTCTTGCCCTCCCCCTGTCTATTTTCTACCCACCGTCTGTGCTACTTATTCTCTGTACCTTTTCCCCCTCTCTCCCCCTCCCACTCCCCTATTGCTAACTCTCCATGTGATCTCCATTTCTGTGTTTCTGTTCCTGTTCTAGGTGTTTGCTTAGTTTGCTTTTGTTTTAGGTGTGGTTGTTAATATCTGTGAGTTTTCTTTTTACTGTCCTATTTTTATCTTCTTTTTCTTACATAAGTCCCTTTAACATTTCATACAATAAGGGCTTGGTGATGATGAACTCCTTTAACTTGGCTTTATCTGAGAAGCACTTTATCTGCCCTTCCATTCTAAATGACAGCTTTGCTGGATAGAGCAATCTTGGATGTAGGTCCTTGCCTTTCATGACTTGGAATACTTCTTTCCAGCCCCTTCTTGCCTGTAAAGTCTCTTTTGAGAAATCAGCTGACAGTCTGATGGGAACTCCTTTGTAGGTGACTGTGCCCTTATGTCTTGCTGCTTCTAGAATTCTCTCCTTCATTTTAATCTTGGCTAATGTCATTATGATGTGCCTTGGTGTGTTCCTCCTTGGCTCCAACTTCTTTGGGACTCTCTGAGCTTCCTGGACTTCTTAGAAGTCTATTTCTTTTGCCAGATTGGGGAAGTTCTCCTTTATTATTTATTCAAATAAGTTTTCCACTTGTTGCTCTTCCTTCTTCCCTTTCTGTTACCCCTATAATTTGGATGTTGGGACGTTTAAAGATGTCCTGGAGGTTCCTAAGCCTCTCCTCCTTTTTTTGAATTCTTGTTTCTTCTTTCTTTTCTGTTTAGTTGGTTGTTTCTTCTTTCTGGTCCACTCCATTGATCTGAGTCCCAGTTTTCCTCCCATCTCTATTGGTTCCCTGTCCGTTTTCTTTCATTTCACTTAGCGTACCCTTCATTTGTTCATCTACTTTGTGAGCAAAATCAACCAATTCGGTGAGCATCCTGTTCACCAGGGCTTTGAACTTTGCATCTGATAGGTTTGCCATCTCTTGGTCGCTTAGATGAATTGGCTCTGGGGCT
This sequence comes from Anoura caudifer, assembly GCA_004027475.1. Classification (NCBI taxonomy): domain Eukaryota; kingdom Metazoa; phylum Chordata; class Mammalia; order Chiroptera; family Phyllostomidae; genus Anoura; species Anoura caudifer. The sequence continues at coordinate 102,595 of PVKU01000611.1, forward strand.
TTGATCTATTCTCCCATTTGAGCCATTTTTGTTTTGTTTTGTTTTGTTTGTCTGGTCGCGCCTGTTAGTATGAGGGGCGGAGCCTTAGGTGTTCCCCAGGGCAGGGAAGCCCAGTTGCTGGGTTGTGACGCTGTATGTGGGGGCGGGGTCTGAGAGGGAACAATGGCACTTGCTCCACTCTCTCGCCTTTTTCAGTCCCTTCCACCACTTCCCCCAAGCAAATGGGGCCCTTCTGGTGCTGATTTCCATTTGGGTGGGGTTGTGTACCTTCTAAGACCCTGTGGGTTTCTCCAGCAAACTCTCCCATAAGGCCGGAAGTCTCTCCTGGCATCTCAACCCCCACAAGTGTTTTCAATTGGTGTTTTTAGGTTTTATTTCCCGGTGTTGGGGCCCCGGATTGTGAGGCCTGTCTTGCTCCCCATTTTCGCCTGGATTATCTGGGTACTCGAATGTGGAACCGCCTCGTCAGCCAGCGTCTTGTGTGGCCTTACTGGGTCTGCCCATTGCCACCTGGGGTCCGCTAGCTGCTGTCTGTGTGCCTGGGGTCTGCTAGCCACCGCCTGCATGCCTGGGGCTCCCAGGTCCACCAACCTCTGCTTTTTCCTGCTGTGACTCCACCCCTCTTACTGGTCTGGATGAGTGGTTGTTGGACTTCCGTACAGTTCAATTTTCTGTTAGTTCTGCTTGTTTTCTTGTTTCTGAATCTTTGTTATCCTTAATTTTGGTTGTGTGAGGGGGCACAGTGTGTCCACCTAGGCCTCCATCTTGGCCGGAAGTCTCCTTTAAAGATTTTGATTTTAGTTTTCTTTTTTTGAATGAAGTAAATGAAATAATTCAGATCTAACAAATCAGATTGTTACTTTTAATTGAGCTTATTGCAAATATTAGTAGTTCTAGTTCAAAAAGTAAATAAAAATTAGATATCAATTGAATGCACATTATTCTGGCTTTTCTGGTGTAAAAGTCTTAATATTTAAGAAAGGAATGCCTTCGTCAGCAGATTCAACAGTGGTTCTTCGGACTGGGATTTGAGATGGCCACATGGCCATTCCATGGCCGTGGTTCTTCGTGCCACTTTTTCAGTAGGCAAGAAGTGAGATTGCTGGTTAGCCAGGACGGTTGATGCTGGTTACTGAGGTGAAGTAAGAATTCCTGCTGCACAAAGGGGCCAGAGAAGAATATGTTGGAACCAGGGGCACCCCCTGGGGTGCTTCCTGGTTTCCTCCTTCCTTGTAGAAAACATCATTGAAAGACTAGCAGACCTGTGAAGGCATCACATTCAGACCCAGACTCCTCAGTAGGAGGGTTTAGGGTTATCCCAGGTAAAAGGGCAGAGATTCTGCCTCTTCTGTCTTTGTACCTTTAAATGTGATTATATCCCTGCTTCCTGGAACAGCATCGGGCACATAGTACACATTCAGTAAGTATTAATATGTGATATGGGTAGGTGGGTGGATGGTAAATAAAGAATAATAAATGCATAGTGTGATAATAAAAATTTAAGACCTGCAGAACAGTATTATACTATGTTTATAATTACGTAAACAAAAAGTAAAATGATAAAAACATAATTATTATAGTAGCTGTCTGGGGAGGGGGTATCTCACCTGTACCTGTAATGTTTTAATTATTTAAAAATCAAAATAAGAATGTTATTTAAAAGTCTGTGTTAAGTGTGATGCAGTGTTTCGATTTGATAAAACTCTGCGTGTTTGCCCCTCGCGTCCATCTGCTGTCCATCCCTGTTCTCTGCTCCTTGGGGGGTCCTCAGCCCTGGTCAGGGGCTGATCCTTGCACATGTAATTTCCCTGCTTCCCATGTCAGCAGACTCTTAGTGAGTTTAGCCAATGAGAATTGTAGAAGAAATAAAAGAAGGAAAAAAGTCACGATGTCCTCTGCCGCTTCTGTGTGCCATGGGCTCCATCTCTTCTGTGGCTCCAGTCTCTGCTGGCCTGGTTGCCCGCGGTCCCTCCTCCCTGGGCTCCTCTGATCCACGGCCTCTCCCTTTGTCTTTCTCCGCCTCCGCCTAGGGAAGTCGTAACCGCCTGCTGCTCCCGTCTCTGGGTCACTCTGCTGATCCCTCGGTGGCTTCTGCGCTCCCTGGTCCCCCATGTAACCCGTCCTCTGCATTAAAGCCCCTTTGTTCTGAATACCTGAAATAGTTTCCGTTTTTTCTGGAGGGACCTGGAGTAATATAGGTACAGTGGTGGTTGCTATTTTACTCAGCATTCTTGTTGATCTTGCAAATGTTTTACCTTGTACAAAAAACAGTCCAAATTGTAGCTTGAGTATCAATTGTTACTTGAATTCACTTAGTACCTAATTAATAATGAAAAAGAATTATGATTCTTTAGGCCTAGTTTATGATATATTTATATTAACTTATCAGGAATTAAGTCTGATTAACTGGATTGTGTGCATGTGTGCATAAACTGTGTTTATTTTCCTAAAGTAGTTTCTCACTGCCGCCCACCCCCACTCTTTTAGGAATTCAGGGCCTCTGAACTGCTTCGAAGTGGCCTGGACAGATCTAAGTACCTTTTGGTGAAGGAAGCCAAAATCATTGCCATGACCTGTACTCATGCTGCCTTAAAACGACATGATTTAGTCAAGTTAGGTTTTAAGGTAAAGATTTATATTTTAGTTCCTCGGTGTATCATTTGTCCAGCTGTTTGTTTTGTTTTTTTTTTTAATGTAAACCATTTCCCTCGGACATTGGCTCACCTCTTATTGTAGTTTGCATTTATAATTACTTAAAAATGTCTCTTAAAACTGATAATAACTTCTGTATTTATGTGATTAGTGAACTCTAAATGTAATTTTTCTAGGTAATATGCCCGTTAAATAACATTATAACCATAATACTTGTTAAGGTAGATCAATACATTTTCCCTATGTGAAGAATTCTTGAACAAAACTAAAAGCTATAAACATAACACCTGGCAGCTGGCCGGGTGTTTCAGTGGGTTGGAGCATCATGCCATGCACCAAAATTTGCAGGTTCAATCCCCAGTCGGGGCACGTACAGGACACAACTGATGAATGTTTCTCTCTCACGTCGGTGTTTCTCTCTCTCCTTCCCTCCCTCCCTTTCTTTCTAAAACCAATAAACATATCCTGGGGTGAGCATTAAAATAAAGTAATAAGTAAATATCATTGGGCAATGTTTTTATGTATTAAACATTTGTATGCTTGCGTTGTTCACGTTTCAAGCACACATTCAGTCCCAGTTATTTGTTCATTCAGTAAATAAAAGCCTTGCATGTGAGGATGTGGAATACTCTTATTTAGACAGTAAAGATGAGATATTAAGTGACTTAATTACATGATAAAGACCAGAGAGCTAAAGAGAGCATAGTATAGCCTGTGACTCAGTGGAAATGGAATGTAATTGAGCAGTAAATGTGAATTTGCAGACTCTGTGATTTTGCTAATGATACTTACCTAACTCTGATTTTAATGCAAGCCATTTAACTTTTCTGCAGCTGGTTTATCTGTGCTTGTTTAAAATAGGGTTAACGTACTGGGTTGAATTAAGAGTTGGAAAAGCATTTGTTGTTGATGAAAGTAACTGACAATGTTCTTACTGTTACACAGTCACTGAAAGATAGGTGCTAAATAAATCCGGGGTGACAGAGTTGTTCTTGGATGAAGGGCTCCTCAGCTCTGAGGTAGGACAACTGTGATGATTTATTAAAGGCTAGTGTGAAGTTCCCTCTTGCAAATTATTAGGGAGAATTTTTCACCTAAATATTTCATTCTTGGAGCTGGCATAAGATATGCTTTGAATTTGATATGAAACCATATTAGTAACAAGGGGAACTGGTGCATGTTAAAATTAGCATGTTATACATTCATGCAGCCTTTCACATTCATATTCGAAAAATATTACTTGTAGCTTGTCACAGTTTTATTGATCATTTTCCTCATTTACATTGTTCTACACACCTAAAGATAGCTTGAGTGCTGATAGTATCTCTTAGATTTTTTATGTTTTTAATTTTAAAGTTTTACTTTTATACAACTTATACATGTATCTGGTTTAAAGAGCTTAACAACCTTGTAGATCTGATTAAAATTTTAAAAGGCAGTCCCCTACTCCCTAATCCTCCCCAATTATTTGATCTTTCAACTCTTCCTATTTCCTTCAGTATTTTAATCTATATTAGTAAAGAAGATTAAATTTCCGTTCTAGGCCTTGTCTTTTGACTCTGCTGTCCACAAGGAGACATGCATGCACATTCGTGGGCTTTCTCCTTCTTACTATTCCCAGTGTAGCACGGCATAATTTTGCTTTGTGACTAAAATCTGCTTTTTTAAAAGCAAAAAATATATACACATATATACGCACACATACTCACACACACACAAACATATGTATATTTATAAGTTAAGCTGCATTGCGTTTCCGGAGTTTGCCGGAAAGCAGGCTTTCAGCTGCCTTCTTTGAGCCTCCCCCATTCTGTTGCGTGGTGTATCCATTATCCTGAGAGTCCATGCAGGGACTCCTGTAAAAATGCGGCTGTTTAGACTCCTCCTTCTGGGCTCACACCAGGATGACAGAACTATCTCCTCACCTTCCACTTCCCCAGAAACAAAATGGGAGGAGAAAACCTTAAAAACAGGAGACAAAGGAATTCTAGTATGTATTTGCAAGATTCTCAAAGAAGGTATTTTACCAGTAAAACAAGAAGTAAGATACACTAAGTAGCCATCAGAATGAGAAGTAGAGGGGAAAGGTAAAACATGTTGAGAAGTGACAGAGAAGAGAATTAGGCAGATAAAAGGGAAATAATCGTCAAAGAAAGAAAGAAATCTCATATTGGAGAAAGATTTTTTTTTATTATTTTACAACTGCACAGTGCCCAGCATTACTGTAAACTGGGTTAGGGAGAGGATGCAGGTATCAAACCGGTAAATACACAGAATTGCCAATGGTGATGTGCTGTGAGACAAAGAAAAAGAATGCTTGGAAACCCATTTTAGATTGGGGGATCAAAGAAGGCTTAATGCAGTGGGGTTTAACCTGGTATTTTAGGAATGAGAAAGAGCCGGCAAGCGCAGCGAGCGTAGCACGTGTGGAGGGCCGGAGGCAGGAATGGTTTTGCCATTTCTGAGAAAATGAAATAGGTCAACGTGGCTGACGCTTAATAAGGAGAATGACAGGTAAAGGAGAGGAAGGCAGGGGCGGGGTTGACTAGACTAGGCCCTAAGTTGATACATCCGTTGCAGGCCACGTTAAGGGTTTTTTTTGTCGTAGGGCAACTGGAAGCCGTTGACGGTTGGACACCGGGGAGGGGAAGTGATTAGATGGCTGCCACACCAGTGGTTTAGGGGTGCAAGACAGGAAGTGGGGCCTGGTGAAAAGGTGGCTTGCGGTGGTCAGAGTAGTGGCTTAACCCAGAGCAATAGTGGGGGTAGAAATGGGGAAAAGTGAATAGATTCAAGAGGGAGGTTTTGAAGGTGAAGTTTACTTTGGTGATAATTGAGCAGTAAATGTGAATTTTCAGTCCCTGCCTCTTGCACATCCCCGACTGGGGGCCTGGCCCGCAACCCAGGCACGTGCCCTGACTGAGAATGGAATTGGTGACCCCTTGGTTTGCAGGCCGGGACTCAGTCCGCTGAGCCACACCAGCCAGGGCTGCTTTTTCATGTGTTTGCTTTTGCATGGTGGTTGTGGTTGTGAGAGTAATTGTCTGGCTTCCACGCTGTCTTTGATGAGCTTTCCCGTTTCCCCTTTTCTCAGTATGACAACATTTTAATGGAGGAGGCTGCTCAGATTCTGGAGATCGAAACTTTTATACCACTTCTTCTACAGGTAAGATCCTGAGATCTGAGACAAGGTAAAGTTTGAAGAATTCCCAGGGGCAGCATCAGAAAGCGGGATAATTTGGGGGGTGCTGGTTGCCATAAGTATGTATTTTCCCTCACATCGTTGTGCTTGATGTTCTATTTTAAGCTTCCTTTAATCTATTCACTGGCTATTTAGTAGTCTGTGCTGTTTCTGGGAGTACTATTTAAAAATTCATAGTTTATCTCTAAGTTTTGAAAAGAGTAATTTTAATCAAGAAAGTTGCATTTTTATGCAGTTTGGATGGAAGATAAGCTATATTTTCATCTCTTTTAGAGTTTTTTTAGAATTATTTTTGATGCTTACTGGGTACATTGCTTTATTTTATGCCTAAATTTTTTTGAGCTACATGATGATGTTTAAGTACGTTTCTTATTGTACAATAGTCTTTACTGTGGAAGCATTAAAAACAAAATGTGGAATTCCCAATTTAAGAATGAAGACTGCTCTAACTTATAGATACACTGGATTCCAAAAGTAGTTTTACAAACCAAGGTATTTGGGACTTGAAATGTATTTTATCAGGATACATTGCAAGGAATAAGAAGACAGAGAGTAGGAAGTTGAAATAGTGTAAGGAATTTAAAAAGGCATAATTTTTATTGCTGTTGGGGGTTCAGACCTGGCTCTCTGCACAGCTGTGACACGAGGTGTTTACTTGGACATCTTTCTCTTTCCCTGTGTGCGTGTCTGCTTCCCTCTGTGCTCTCTCTGCCGCATTCTGACCTAAGCTGCCCAGACCTCTCTGGATGACCCACCTGCTGCAATAGGGCACTTCCATGATTGCCACCTCCGTCCCCCTTCCTCACACACTGAAGGCCAAGGGCAGCGGGGCCCATACTGGGTTCACAGGTCATTCTGTAACTTTCCAGGCTCCTCTCTGGATCTGGTGAATATGAAGAATTAGTGAGCTAATAAAGCCACTCTGTGGCTAGCGAGAACCTTGTGCAATAAGTTGGAAACTAGTAGGCTAGTATATCAGTTACAGTATTTTGCCAGTTCCTCGCTTCTCTTCTAGAATCCTCAGGATGGTTTTAGCCGACTGAAACGATGGATTATGATTGGGGATCATCACCAGTTACCTCCAGTCATTAAGAACATGGCCTTTCAAAAGTATTCAAACATGGAGCAGTCTCTCTTCACTCGCTTTGTCCGAATTGGAGTTCCTACTGTGGACCTTGATGCCCAAGGGAGAGCCAGAGCAAGGTAAGGGGCTGGGGGCGGAGAGGGGGTTTCTCCGACCTCTGGACATCGATTCCGGAATCCAAGTGCGTGATACGTCTTCTGCATAAACTCAGCGCTCCCCGTTGTCCAGGAACCGGCCATCCAAATATCTTAAGGCACCTTTATTGCCTCTGACATGGGGTGTGAATTAACCGAGTCACTTTTTCCACTGGCCCTTCTTTTTATGCTCCCAGAAGATACAGAGTTAGTATCATTTTGAAATATAAAGCAAAAAGTGAACAAGAGGAGAACACCCAGTTCTTGCTTCATAAAATGTACAGGACCTTCTCATAGTTACCTCAAATTTCCCTCAATTTATAGAAGTTTCCCTGCTTTTTAAATTTCAGTGGAGATAGCGTTTACCTTAGAGAACGCAGCGGAGCTGACATTTCTGTAACCTCATCTACCTTCTGATTTGGTTGTTTGAGGTAGGGAGGCAAGGATGAAAAAGCATTACTGGTAGGAAGGTAAGCAGAGAGTGGGTGCCTTGACAATGAACAGGAAGAGCACGGTCCCTTAGAAATGCTCTTACGTATGTTAAAGGGGGTTTTAGCTTGCTGACGTTTCCTGTTGGGGGGGATTTGTCTTTGGAAAGCTTGTGCAACCTCTACAACTGGCGATACAAGAAGCTAGGCAACCTGCCCCACGTGCAGCTCTTACCGGAGTTTAGTACAGCAAATGCTGGCTTGCTGTATGACTTCCAGCTCATCAACGTTGAAGACTTCCAGGGAGTGGGAGAGTCTGAACCTAATCCTTACTTTTATCAGGTAAGAAAAAAACATGAAACTTGTAAGTTTACTTTGCAAATGCTGGGCTGAACTACTGCCTAGATCAGCTATACAGACCCATTTGACTAGTCTTTGAATAAAAGATGTTAGATCCCCTCCATACAGACAACACAAAAAATTTAAGTTCAGATGGATTGAAGATGCATACTCAAAAGAAACTGTAAGCAGATGTTCTAGAAAGAAGAAAATATTGATGAATATATAACGTTTGGGTGAGAAAGGTCTTATTAACTAAGCTTGTTACTGAAAGCAAAAATCATAAAGAAAAATACTAGCTTGAGAAAAATTTATTTTCAGTATTCAGCAAACAACGGTTGAGGTCTGAATGTGTACAGAACTCTTATAAATTGCTCTTTAAAAAAAATCAGTGCCCCAACAGAAAAATGCAATAGGATGAGAATATGCAGTTCATACACACAGGAAAATACAGATTTATAGCAAGTGTAAGTCACTGGAACGTACTTTCAGCTCCACAGGGGGGTAGATTTGGGGAAGTTCTATACTCGGACAAAACTAGTAGGAAAGTAATTGGGTAGACAGATTGTCAGTATGTATTAAAAGCACAGTGTTCTCACTTCTAGCAATTCATCCTCTAAAAAATTAGATGAATTTTTCCAAGGATTGGTATGCTAAAATGCTTATTTTATCTTTTTCTTTTACTATAAATCATTTTGGAAATGAGAGACCTGAATAATCACATTATTACCTATTCCATGTAATGAAATACTGAATTACCACTAATTATGATGACATTATAACTTGATTTACTAACAGGAGAAATGTGTATGCTATATTAAATGAAAAAAATCAAATTGTATTGTACCTATAGTGACCCATTTTACTTTTTAAAAGAAACAAAAACGCATATAGGAAATATATGGTGATAATCTATGCAAAAATATCCGGCAGTATATACACCGAAAGATTTTTTTTACCTGTGGTAGAGTTGATGCTTAGATCAATGTTGTTTGCTATTGATAAGAAAATCGGTAAGATTTACAGTCATGTGGCTTCTTTTCCCTCCTGTCTTCCAAAGAACTAGAAAATTTAATAGCTAGCTCAGGCTGTGTGTCACCAGACTATAAATTATTTTTCTGAAGGCCTTCCTATGATTTTCCTGTTTCCTGGGCATGAATCCCAGCTTTTTGTCTTTCCTTTTTGACTATCACGTTTTGCTTGCATCCTCGCTTTACTTTCTTCCCTCATCTCGTACTTCCAGTCGAGTCTCTACTGAACTGGGCTAAGCAGGCTGTGTATGCTGCTGGCCTTCAAGTTCAGCGAAGCCTTGGTTGCGCGCTCCTTCTCACCGATCTTTAACCTGTCTCACGTCACAGCAAGCCGGACTGACCAGTGTGGAGCCACGTCCTCTTTCCCCCTAACGTGGTCTGGTAGAGGAGGCAGCCATCCTAACAGAGCAAACATAAAACGCGCATGCGCGCGCACACACACGCGTGCACACACACCCACACTACTATGAAGTAGAAAGAAGAAGGAAAAACATTGGGTGGAAATCAAGAGTGGACTACAGTAGTGCTAGATGTATACACTTTTAGACTGGATTTTATATTGCCTTCTAAGACGGTCACCTCGCCCATGTATGCCAGTTTCTCCCCATAACTGTAGTCCCAGTACACTGTAGCAGGACATTACTGATCTGTTCTGTGACTGCTGTGGTCCCAGAAATGTTAGGTCTTCAGGTCTGTAACTTTTATTTTATGATATTGCATATACTACAATTTATTGCAGATGTCAAATGGTAATATTTACAGTATTCTATGTTTATTATCAGTGTCATCCTAGGATAAGGTTATTCATCGGTTTTACGTAAGATGTTCACTTGTCCAAATTAATCAACTCTTCACCTCCTGAAGAGTGGTAAATGAGCAGATTGTGCTAGTGAGCCAGCTTCTCTGTAAAATTAAAACAAAAGGACGCAAACGCTCCACCCAGTTATGTCCGCTTTGCAGAATCTCGGAGAGGCAGAGTACGTGGTGGCCCTTTTCATGTACCTGTGTTTGCTTGGCTACCCCGCCGACAAGATCAGCATCCTCACAACTTACAACGGGCAGAAGCACCTTATTCGTGACATTATCAATAGACGGTGCGGGAGCAATCCATTGATTGGAAGACCAAATAAGGTAATTTTATGAATGTAATACGTATGTTCTCTTCATGATTTCGGTAAGAGGAAAGATGTGTATTTATTATGAGTTATTTATGTTGTTCCACTTTGTCTTTTTGTTATCTCCTTTTAAAACGTGAGAAAATGCAGTAATAGGAGCTATAAGTAATTCGCTGGCCACCCTGTCTGATGTTGTTACTGGTTTGCTTTGAACTGCTCTCTCGGCTACCACGCTGAAGGTTGTTGCTGACAGTAATCAGAAGTACATGTGTCTGAAGTCTTTTGTCGGCAGGACGATGGGTAGCAATATTACATTATTTAGGTACCGTTAGAGTAGAAGTAGGAGTTGATCACTTTTTGTTTTGTTCGCAAAGGTATAGTCTGCACTGCCTCTTACAGTGTGTGTATAGGGGGGTGTTTTTTCTTGAAGATGAAGGAAAACTGTAAAGTGAATCCAGATAAAGGATTTTTTTATAAAGGTTTTTTAAGATTATGTATAATATAGGCACAGTTATTTAAAGTTAATACATTTTTATTTAAAGAATTTCACATGTTTTGATTCCATAAAATCACATGTAACTTGTATTGGACAGTGCTGATCTAGGCAATGAATATAAGTAAGGTTAGTAAAATGTTCCCAATGCACTGGATGCTGGCAATGTAGCCAAGAAAACCTAGTGGGAAAAATGTTTTGTGGTCATGTGCATACAAAATGAGAAACTGCTAGACCTAGGGTTTTTTAATGTTTTTATTTTTTATGTGATTTGATGGAGTAATATTACATAAAAATGAATATGCTAGATTTTATCAATAAAAGGTGGGAAATTTGAAAGAATAAGAAACAGATATATTAATAATGATGGAATTAGGACTTTGGTTGTGAACATGGCTGTATAAAAACCCCTCCCCCTTTTCTTGGAAATAACCCAAAAGTAAGAGGGAAGAGGGAGGAAGAGAAGACAAACTCCATTTTTCGTGAGATGACACAGTATGGTGGCTAAAATCATGAAGGAATTGTGGGAAGAAGAGAATTTAGCGGACTGGTTTCCGAGGGCCAGCAGAGTGCACCTCCTGCGGGTGCGTGGCGTGCTCTGACGTGTGAGAGCCACACCCCGCATCAGTAGTGGATGCAGGCTGGGCTGAGCAGAAGCCTCCTGGGTCCCAGGTTGCTTCACGGAAGCCTGCGGGTGAGCTACATTTGCAGTGGCTTTATTTTCAAATAGCTGTATCTGCAAATAGACGGTTTCTGTAGTTAGAGAATAAAAGAGAACCTTTCGTTGTGAAAACCATCCAGCCTTTAGAAGTCAGTCCTGCTCACTCCTAGCTAATGTCTCAATCAGTGATGACATAGTGGTGAAAAGGAAGCTAGCAAAGCCTGATTCATACGGCAGGAAAACAGGTAAAGCGCTTCAGAACGTACTAATCGACAAGATACATGTGCCAGAAAACACACTGGCCTGGAACATGGAAATTTTGAATACACATTTGGCTTCGAATTTTCAAGTACTTAATGAAATAACCATGTCTGTGAGGGAGCTACAAAGCAGAGAAATTGAAGAATTCAGGAAAAGTCAAAATGTGAACTAGAAGAAAATAAAACAAAATCATAGAAATGAAGACAAAATCAAAAGCACTGCAGTGAGGAATAGGCACTATAAACACCCCCTAAGGGATATAGAGAGTGAAAATGAGAAGCTAGTAACCTTGAAATGTAGAAAGTTTGGAAATAGGAGGTCCTCAATACCTGAGTTCTTTTATTTATAAGTAACAGAAAAACTTAAATAATAAAGAACGTTTCTCTCTCCCATAGCAGGACGACAGTAGCAGGGCTGCAGGGTGGGGTTACAGTGACCCAGTGCTGCTCTCAAAGACCAGGGTTCGTCTCCTTCCCCTGCCCGCCATTCTCAGTTTGTGAGCCCAGCTCTCAGACAAGCTCTCTCCCTGGGGTCAGGATGGCAGCAAAACTTCCTAGTATAATTGCCACACGCAGGAGCAAAGGACTTGTATCCAGAATATAAGGACCTCTATCAACGTAAAAGTCACTGCTGAATGATGAAAACCCAATACTAAATTGGCAAATGTATTGCACAGACATTTCACACAAGAAAACATATGAATGGCCCGTAAGCCCACGAAACGGGGCTTACCATCATTTGTTGTCAGGGAAATGCAAATTGAAACTATAATGATGTACCGCTACACGCCCAAGAGAAAGACTAAAATTAGAAAGATTGACCATAGTAAGTGTTGACAAGAGTGTGGAGCAACTGGAAGTCTGGAACGAGAACCTGGCTGGTGACTGTGTAAAGTGATACCGCAACTTTGGAAAACAGTCCCACAGTTTCTTACAAAGTTACACACACCCTTTCCATACAGCTCAGCAATTTTACTTTTAGATTTTATCCACCAGCAGTGAAAACATGACACAAAAATATTTATACAAGATTTCTCATTGCAATTACATTCAAAATAGCCCCAAACTAGAGACAACCCAAATGCCATGAACCAGTGAATGGGGAAACAAATTGTGGTACATGCATTCAGTGGAATACTAATCAGTGGTTAAAAAAAAGTATGAGCTTTGAATGTACACAGACATGGATGGATCTCAGGAACATTACACTGAGTGAAAGAAGTTAGACAAAGAGTACATAATTGATTATTCCATTTTTATGGAATTCTAGAATTAGGGGGGGAATCTGTAAAATCTGTAGTGACAGAAAGCAGATCAGTGGCTGTCCAGGGTTGGGCACATGCAGGTTTGATGACAAAGGGCCTGAGGTCTTGGGAACTTTGGTTGTGGCAGTGGTTGTATGAGTGTGTGTGTTGTCGGAATTTATGCGGTTGTGCACTGAATGTGAGTGTATTTTACTGTGTGTAAGTTATGCCTCTGCAAACCTGGGTTAAAAATAAGGGTTCACTTCCTAAAGGTAGGACCATGACTGTAGTCTGTGCAGGATGAACATTTAAACTTTTTGTTGAATTAATGAAAGAGATATAAATGCCTGAGCGCCAATGTGAGACCGAGAGCTCCCTGAATCTTCTTATTCATACATGTATTTTCAACTGAACAAGAAGTACTATGAGGACTACTTATGTTTTTAGTCAGAGGAAGGCCTTAGATGAGAACTACAGTGTGTTCAGTAACTGAGCAAGCGAAGTTGTACAGATGGGCCTCAAACCGGAGACCAGGCGACCACAAGCTAAACACCGTCCCTGCTCCACGGGGTTGAGCGGTCTGGGAGGGGAAGGCCGTTAGTCCCACACGCAGGGCAGTCACTCGACCCTCGGCACCCAGAGGGATGAGCGCCGCAGCGTGAAAGACACAAGGACGCAGCCTCACCTGGCGACTCAGCTCCAGACTCCAGTTAGTGTTCGTTGGCTGGTCCTTTGAACTCCAGCGATACGGCCATTGTTTGCTTAGGGATTGATTAGAGTCTCATTGTCTCGTTCAAAACATACCATGTTCACCAATTTTTCTTCCTAGGTGACCACTGTTGACAGATTTCAAGGTCAACAGAACGATTATATTCTTCTTTCTCTGGTACGAACCAGGGCAGTGGGCCATCTGAGGTACGTAAGGAAAAACTGCCAGTGTTACTGAACTTTACTGTCTGCTTCAGCTTGAAACTTCTGTGGCTAAGTAGTTTTACTTTTTTTAAGTTTAAAGTATAGTTAATTGTTAGGGCAGCTTTTGATGCTATATGTTGGAATGTAACAATATCAGATTCAAACCACCACATTGCTTCTCAATTTTTTGAATCTTAAATGTTTTAGTAGTTTAAACTTTTTTAGTCCTCAGTAAAACTCAGAAATAGCACTTTATCATAAAATCTTAATATATATTCTATATCTGTTGGAAACTTACTATCAGAAATTAAAGGAAATGAAGTGCTTCAGAGTCCCCTCTGAGTGGGTTTTCACTGCACGGGGTTTCTGGTGTTTCTCCACAGTCTCTCAGCTTCAGTGTTGGAGGATAAAGGGGCCATTTGTTCTCCCGGGATTAGGAATTGTCAAAACAAACAGTGGTCTATTTTTGTCATTTGTTGTGATGTATTTATGTGCTAGAGATTTATAGGAGTAATATCTTCTTATTACAAAGCAGCCATTTAGTTTTGTATAAACCTTCATCTCTCATGACTTAATAGCGAAACTATATGGACTGATCACTTTATTATTTTATTTGGTAGACATAAAGAGAAAATTCCCCAAGCTTTCATAATGCTATCATTAGGTCGAGACCTGTTTGGAGCTTAGCCCGGTGATCAGGTTCCATGAGACTGATAACTTTTATGTAAGAGTAAGCAAAGATGGGATGTTTCAAGAGACTGTTTTAAGACAATAACATGCTAAAACACAGTTTATTTTTGCTTATTCCTTTAAGTGTCGAGCATGTATTTGGAGACTGACCTATCTAAAAAGCAGCTCCTTTCCCACAGTGAGATGTACAGCTAGCTACCGTCTGAATGGGGCATCATCAGGATTTACGTAACTCGGATCTCTCAGAAACTCACCGAGTGAGCAGAGGAAGACTGCGTTCTTCTCCTCCCCACCTTTTTTCTTCCCTGTAGGGCTTTGTCTTTTCCACATTCCCATGAGTTTAGTTCTGTGCTATTCTTGGCCTGAATGTTTTGGAAACTTAAAAAAAAGATGGTAAAATGCATATTTTAAATGAAGGGTTAAAAAAGAACCTGATTTCATATTGCCATACATATCAAGATTTTCTTAGCAAAAATACCATTATCCATGTAATCAATGTTCTTTGTATTCGCCAAAATTGGCTCTTGACTATCCAGCTTCCTCTCGGTGGGGTGGGGGCGGTGCAGGTGGCCGTGCAGGTGTTGTTACAGCACGTAGGGGGTGTGTCCGTTTAACCATGACTTCTGCTCCCGGTTACCCAGATTCCTCACCCAAATTGCTTAGGTCCCTTAGCTAGAACTTTATCAAACTTTTCATAGAACATTTTGTTTTGCAGAGATAATCTTTCATATCTTTCCTTTTGTGATACTTTGTTTCTGACGTTTCAGGAGACGGAGAAAACCTACTTTCTTTCATCTCTCTCTTAAATAATAGCTTTATTGAGATAGATTCGTACACTACAGCTCACACATTGTAAGTGTCTAACACGGTGGCTGTGAGTGTGTTCGCAGAGCTGCGCGGCTGTCTTCACACCAGTGTTGGACCGGCTCCAGCGCCCCCGCCCTCCCTCCTTAAGGCCTCCGCAGCCACGGCCCCTTCCCGTCTTTGCAGGTTGGCCTGTTCTGGGCACTTTGTGTAAGTGGAATCGCTTGGCCTGATGATGGGTTTAGGGTTCTTTCCTGTTGAGCCGTGTGTGAGCACTTCGTTCCTTTTTATTGCCAAGTAGTATTCCACTGTGTGGCTGTCTCGCATCTCGTTTTGCATTTATCAGTCATTGGATATTCGGGTGTGGTTTTAACTTGGTGGCTGTTGTGAATGACGCTGCTGTGAGCATTCATGCACCAGTTTCCGTGTGGGCATGTTTTCTGTTCTCTTGGGTCTGGTTACCCAGGTCATGGGTAACTCTCTTAGTTTTCCAGTGCCTGTCGTACTTCCTTTGCTCACATGTTTTTCATCCAGGGTGAACCCAGCGATTGCATAGGAGCCAGGCTGTTCAGCTTTAGTTCCAGAGACCTGACTTAGGGTACTGCGCACTCTGGAGAAGCCAGAGTCGTGAGACGTTTGTTTGTACTCCCTTTTCTAGCATTCATTGCGCTCGCCCCCGCCTGATTTGAGTGGCCCAAGTACCAACAGACAAGCCTGGGGCTTGTCCCTCGCACAGCAGCGAAGCTAACGTCTCTGTGTTGTGCCCTGGTAAGGGGTCTGTCGGAGCGCTGGCTTGTAGGCCAGTGCTCTTTCTGTCCGGCGTGTTCTGGGGCCTGTGAAAGAAGGTGGGGGTCCTCGCTGCCCTAAGTGCAAGATACAGTTCCGGGGACCCTGTCTGCTCATTTACCTTTTGCCTGTTGGATTGTCATGATCACAGTGTGTGGTCATTCATTTAACAAACACTTCGGAATTGAGCTGTTATTTGGTGGTGTGCTGGGTTCTTGATACATAGAAGTAACTGTAATGTTGACGATCTCTACCCTCATGAAGCCCAGAGTCCAGACGGGAGACTTTAAGCATATCCCTAGAAGATACCTGCGTTTGAATGTGCAGAAAACTTCAGTCTAACTGTCCTCATGTGCAGTGGGGTCAGTTCAGGATCACTGCAGAGAGCGCTGTGTCTGTGCTCTGCCCAGAGGTGCAGAGCCTTCTCCACAGGGAGGGAGAACTGAACGTTGCCACAGAGTCGTTACCGTGGAAACAACAGTTTGCGTCCTGCTTCTGCCACTGCCATCCTTTTTTCCCTGACAGCGTTGTTTGAACTGTACTTTCCTTTCCTAGTGTTGTGTGAAAAGTCCAAATGCCAGGTATTTCTGGCATTGTACACCTAGTTACCTGTGTTGGAACCACCCACCTGTAGCATGGCCCCTTGGGGGTCTAAGGAAATGTGGGGAAGATAAAAAAACAATTGGGTTTGCAGTGACCCAGAAGATAGTATTTCTTCCTGACTCCCGTGTGTCACAAATGTAGAAATTCCAGTAGAAACACTACTGCAAAGGAATATGTTTTCTGCTACCTAAATGAACCTCTCCTAGTTTTGGGGGGTAGGTATCCCCGGTTATTGTATGATCTTTGTAATATTTGATCTCTGTAACACTCTAATACTTTCATTCACGAAAGTCATCTTTTCTGTAGAATACTCACAAATTCAAATAGCCTTCTAAGAGCATCTCAAGAAAACAAACTGTCCTCTGTATTTGAAACCAAAAAGTTTTTTTCTTAGTAAAAGTCATACTAATAGTAAGGTGAAATGAGACTTAATATATAGCCCTCCTTTTATAAATTTATTTGATTCAAATAAAATTTTAAAAGCATATATTCCCTTTAAAAGATAAAGAAAACTGACATAATTTATTAGTCACATGCATAGTTGTATCA
Source organism: Anoura caudifer (assembly GCA_004027475.1). NCBI lineage: Eukaryota > Metazoa > Chordata > Mammalia > Chiroptera > Phyllostomidae > Anoura > Anoura caudifer. The sequence continues at coordinate 119,582 of PVKU01000611.1, forward strand.
TTCAATTTAGCCATTTTTATTACTGTTTATGTAAACATTGAATACTTACTGCAGTCCTGGTATTCAGCCTAGGTACTAGATACATGAGTAAGGCATGGTATCATGTTATGTTGTATCGTATCATCATACTCTATGTTTATATTTATAATTATTATTATAATAAGTATAAAATGAAGTGGTGAAAATTATCTGGAAAGTAAAATTGGACTTTGAAGAGCCTGAGAATTTGGTAGGTAAAGAAGCAGAGGAAGGGTTGGTTCGCATTGATTTCGTAGTGATGACTGACAACTGAACCATAAAATACTACTGTGGTTACTGAGCTCTTTTTAATCATGCATTGGTTATTTTGTGATTCCCCACCCATCCTCCCCCCAAAAAATAACCAATGTGGAGATTAGCAATAAAGCATTAACTGTGTACTCAGCTTACGAGTCACATAACATTGGTTAACTTAATGTTTGCTCTGTTAAGTTTAACTTTTTGTTGTCACTGCTTAACAGGAGTATTTCATGAAATGTGTAAGAAAAAGCTGCATGAATAACGTTATTAATCTTGATATGTTAATTAATTTTGTTTGTTTTCCAAAGGGATGTTCGTCGCTTAGTGGTGGCCATGTCTAGAGCCAGGCTTGGGCTTTATATCTTCGCCAGAGTATCCCTCTTCCAGAACTGTTTTGAACTAACTCCAGCTTTCAGCCAGCTCACAGCCCGCCCACTTCATTTGCATATAATTCCGACGGAACCTTTCCCAACCACTAGAAAGGTAAGACGTCTTTATTCATTGCATAGAGCTGCATTCTCCTACAGACGGCCCGAGAGCTGGGGACATCATCAGAAAGTCCACCAGTCACCGGTTTAGAGTGCTGCTTGCAGTAAAGAACTAAATTAGGTTTTCTGTATAAAAGTAATACGTGCCAGCATTTTTTGAGTACTCACGATGTATCAAGCAATTAGTTCTTTACAGATACGAACTCGTTCCATCTCAGTAACAGCCCTGTTCAGTAGGTTTTCTTACTAACCCAACTTACACGTGAGAAAATGGAGGGTTAGAGAAAGTAATAAATGACGAGACTTTATAAACATGTTATAATTGAGTGTGAATAGCAAAGTTGTTCATCTTTATTTATTACGGTGTAGGGAGAAGTACAAGTGTTGCATTTTCTTCATTTGCTTCGCCCGCAGAGACAGCGTTGGTCTCAGATCGCTGTCAGAGACCGCCCGCGAGAACCCCCTCGTGCTGTCTCAGACGCACTGAACCTGAACCTCTGGGGGCCGGCGCCCAGGCCTCTGGGACCGAACATGCTCCCCCAGGCGGTGCCAACGAACACCACCAAGCTCACACCTTAGACTGCTCTTCGCCAGCACTTTCGACTGTGTAGTTTATTAGTAAAAATTCCTTTTGAATCTTCACCTTCATGACTGACAGTCTAGATATTGTTAGCTTCTTACTGTAAATGTCAGCTTCTTATTTTTAGAAAAACATAAATAGGAAGAACAGTTTTAATATTTTCTTTCTGAATAATCTTGAGAATTGCCTTTGGAGCATAGCAGTATTGGAGACCGTTACTTTAGACCATATTGATTTTTCTGTTCCAATGGGTCGCATATCTCTTTCTTCTGCACTGGTTAGCAGGCCAAGGCTCATATTTTACTTGCCAGCCTGAAATTGTATTAAAAGGTAATGACTCTTAGCCCCCCCCTCAATCTCTATATTTTCTAAATTTAAATTGAATCACTCTTCTTCGTACTTTATTGGAATCTCACGAGACTTACATTTTTATGTCCTCTAAACCCTAATAGTGTTTACTAAAATGGAGACCTGGGCTTTTAAAAGAATGTTACTTTTTAATGTCTTCCACTTTATATTTAACTTTCTTTTTGCCTTCTTCTAGAATGGGGAGAGACCATCTCATGAAGTACAGATAATAAAGAATATGCCCCAGATGGCAAACTTTGTGTACAACATGTACATGCATTTGATACAGAGCACACATCATTACCACCAGGTGAGTGCTCTCGGAGCTGGCTGCTGGTTCTCTTGGAGAGCCTTTTCTGTTTCAGAATAAGTCTGTTCCTAACATTTAAGTGTAGTTGGGGTACAGTATGATGTTGGTTATACTACTTCCAGCTGCACAGCGTAGTGATTGGGCGTTTTCACCCCTGACGGTGTGATCGCCCCACCAGCTCCAGGGATTGATTGTCCCTGCCCCACCTTACCGCAGCGCGCCGCGCCCGCGCCCCCGCCACGGCGGAGCGAACCTGCAGGTACTCGATCCCTGCAGAAGCCCAGCCAGATCAGAGCGGGCTGCTGTTACTCAGGCAGCGTCCATACTTTCAAAGCATTTTTATGTAGATATGATTTGGCGTAAAGTAGATTCTACATATTTAAAGTATACAGTTTGATATGTTCTGATGTATAGAGATAGATACATACATACATACATACACACACAGACCGACCTGTGAAACCATCTTCACAATCAAGATAATGGACATATTATCCCCCAAAGTTTGCTCATGCTCCTTGGTAACCCCTCTCACTTCTCACTAGTCCCTCTCCCACCTTTTCCGGGCTCCAGGCTCAGCATCTAGAAATCGAGAGCTGCTCCGGTGCTCGAGGGGGCAGAAGCCTTGTACCCTCCTGCCCCTCCCTGCCAGGGCTTCGCCCCGCAGCTTGGTCCCTCCCCACCCCTCACAGGGCGCCTGCATTGAGTGGGTATGCCAGTCAGTCCTAATCAGCCACTGTTTTTCCAGATGTGACAGCAAATTCCTTTGCTAAAAAATCTAATAGGTTTTTTTAATTATTTTCCTTTGAAGATACGGCACATATTTTTTATCATTATTTGTGATACCTGCGTTGGCATATCCTTGGAGTCAGCAAGGCCTTTGTCATCAGAGCTGTTCCCTCCGTGATTCTTAATGGCTGGCAGTGTTTTCCAGAAGACTAGAGTGAACAGTGTTTCTTAGACTGTATGTGAGAGCCTAGCTCCATAGGCTGATGTTTTTTTCACTTGAATCAGTTTGCATTGATATTTTCTTTTTTTTATTATTAGACTTTATTACAGCTACCACCTGCTATGGTAGAAGAAGGTGAGGAAGTTCACAGTCAGGAGACAGGATTAGAAGCGGAAGAAGAGGGCACGGCTGTGCAGGCTGCCGTGCCCAGCATGGCCGAGGCCAGCTCTGGTCAAGAAACCTGCTCCTCTCCGCCGGAGACCACCCCCCGTCAGCCTGACCCCACCGCCGACCAGACAGGGGCGGGCTCCAGCCCTGACATCACCCGCGCTGCGGCCGAGGCCCCCGCTGCCGTGGTGGGACCCGAGGCTGTGGCAGCAGAGGCTGGCGGCCCTCCAGATGCCACACCTGCCCCAGAGGAGACCAGACAGCCGATTGCTAGCCTTTTTGCAAAGTCAAAGTAAAGTTGCTTTTTGTATTTTATATTTGCTTTTGCCATTTCAAAGCTGCTAATTAATGTTCATTCCTTATTTTTGTTCATTGGTCAGTGCTCTTCTTGGATATATTTATAAAAAGTATGTGTGTATGAACAACACCAATTTCATTTCTTCCATCAGAAGGCTTTCATATTTTTCTCATTAACTGAGTGTATCTATCATCATACCTACATTAAAATAATTTTTTATAGAATATGTAAGGTATACATTACATTGTTAGTGAACTTCAATAAGGAAACATAGAATGTACTGGAAATAAGTGCCCCTAAGCAAGTGTTGAAATTGGGGAGGAAGCAGCAGCTTCTCTCATAGTACCAGATGCTTGAGTTGTCTTGTTTTTTTTTTTTAACCTTTCTTTCTTGACATAAAGGCATTAACAGCCATAGGATATAGGTTTTTCAAATCCATCAAAGAGGTTACATGTATTTCCTTCCCCAAAATTTCATAACCTGTCAGAATCACCTAGGGTGTCTTTCTTCTTGGGGTCACTCCAGACCTAATGAATCAGAATCTCCGGGTTAGAGCCCAGGAATCTGTGCTTCAGCAGGAGCTTAGAATGTTTGAGTTGCGGGCACAGTGGCATCAGGTAAGGCTGGTGAGTCTGAGCCAGGGTTTGTCATTCAGCTCAGCAAGCAGAGGCTGGCAGATTCATCTGGGCAGGAAGAAGGGTCCAGAGTGTGGGCAGTGGGGGTCAGTGAACTTTGCTCCTGTGTGCAGGGTCGGACTCTGCAGTGCATGCAGGGTCCTGAGTTTTCTGCCCTCTTTAGTTCTCTCGGTAGATAACCAGCCACAAGGAGATGCTAGGATCTTGATGCCCAAGTGTGGTTCGCAAATCGGCGGCAGCATCGTCCGCTGAAGCGTGTTAGAAATGCGGGCATTTGGGCTCTACCCCAGATCTGCGGGATTAGAGTTTGCGTTTCTGCAATGTCCCCAGGCGATTCATAAGCACTCCGCAGTTTGAGAAGCGCTGTGCTCTCCTCACCTGAATGGTGGTAGAATTCACTGAGCGTGACTAATGTTTTCTGACAAAGACCGCTGCTTGTAAGGCCCCTGCACGTGGTGGTCAGAGAAAGAGGTGAATTTGTGTACATGGGGGGGAGGAGTTGGCCTCTAGTTCCCTCCCCCCATTCTGACATCTGCTAGAGCGGCTACGAGAAGCATTTCCCCAGAGAATCTCCTCTCGCACATGCACCTATGGGCTTGGGACCAGGTCCAAAGAACCTTTGATGAAATAAAAAAGGACTGCACACTGTTCTGAAATACTTCTGATCCTGACATTTTGAAGGAATGATCAGTTTACTAGGAAATTAAACCCAGAAATGATAACCCAAGTCAATGATACAGTATTTTTGAGTGACTGGTGTTTACTCAACCCAGCCAGGCTGTGGTGGACATGACTCACTCACTGTACAGTGTGTTTCGCTGCATCAGAACCCAAGTGTAAATACTGGGTAAGGAAGGGAAATCAAAGTGATGGGATAATGAGGGGCATGAAATGGCAAGGAAACTGTACTCAGAAACCTAGGTCTGCTTGTTGTCCCTTGAGGACTGAGCTGGATAGTCTGTTACATAACTTCTCTGATTATAAGAATTCAAAGGCAGGTGTTGGGGGGCATCTATCTACATGAGCTAGCACTCACGGAATTATTTTCATTTGTGAAAAGGTAGCGTCAGCGTAAGCAAAGGGAGAGAAGCTTTACTCTGTTAGTCTTTCCTAGAAAAGGTGGTTTTTTTCTCTCTGTCCTTTCAAGGGTATGAATCATGATACCTGCAACCAAAATAAGCAAATTTTGATGCTGCTGTCTCAGGTAAACCATTTTCTGGGTTACATACCTTTTTCTTCTCTGCTTGATTTCCTATCAGACTCAAAAAGAAATTTAATTAGAACGTGGGTTGGTTCTTTGCCTTTGTCAAAGAAATTTTAAAAAGGATTAGGTGGTAGTGATTGAGTTATTTTAAATTGTTTAATCACTGGAGAGGCCAGTGAGTTGCAGTTAACTACAGATTTTTTTAAAGGAACTTAAGAGATCACCTCATTTTACATAATGAGGAACCTGAACCAGACAGACCTAGCCAGGATGGCAAGTGTGGGAGAGAACTCACGTCTGCCGTCCGAGGGTACTATTTGATTTATTTTTTTCGGTCCCAAGCACACAGGAGTAATTATTTCATAAATGTGAGAGTTTATTTCATTTAGGGTTAGAGAGACACAGATACTCTAGCCATTTGATCATTTCACATTAGTGCTCCCAGTTGCTCTCCCTCCTGCTTTTCGTATCCGAATATGCAGTGATTTGGAATCTATTTTTAAAAACAAGCCAAAAAGATTCATGCAAAGAGAAAGAGTGTGAAATGAAGCAATTCAAGTATTTAGACTTTTTTCACCAAAATGCTGAGTTAAGAAAGTTTATTACCAGCAGTGGGAAATAAATAGCTCCATTGATTTGGGCGAATGAATGAGAAGATCTAAACATCCGGTCTCTGATAGAAGCTGGTGTGATGATAAAAGTTGAGATGCTTCGCTAGATCCTGGGAGAAATGGGCTGTTTATACTACCATAGAAAATAAAGTTGTTTATAATCAGGAGACAGCATATTTATTGTAAAGTTGGCCTTGGACTCACTCAGACCTGGCTCAATTTTAACCTAATTTACTCATCAGCATTTGGATTGACCTCGGACTGGTTTTATAACCTAAGCCCTAGTTTTATACAAAATAAGGAAAAGATTTGTTTGTTTTTTCATGAGGTAATTTGTATGAAAATATCTGGCCAAGTAGGTGCTCACTAAATACTAGTTGCTCTCTCTCCACTTTCCCCGAATGTTGCAGCAGCGTAGGATTTTGCCAGCCCATCCTCTGACGTGGGTGCTAGCTGTGCCCCTATCCAGGGAGCGTGGAGGGTGATGAAGAAGGGAATGGGCGGTGGCAATTGACCCTTGAGGATCAAGAATCGGGTCTGCTGATTGGGAACCTCTGAATCCGTCCGTCCTGACAGGGAGGCGGGTCTCTGCCGCAGTGAAAATCTGGGCGCTAAGAACCGCCGAGCTTCCGATGACTGATAACCTCTGTCAGTCTGAGTCCTGGACTCCCCTGCCCCTAAACCCTCTATATTGTTGTGGTTACTCAGTTTGGGGCCTCGGATGCGCTTTTCCCTTTTTATCTTGAAGCCACTCAAATGGTATTTTTAGAGATTTTTTTTTTTTTCCCAGTTAAAATAAAAAAAGATTAAAAAAAAAAAAAAATGCTGCCCCTCTTGCACAGGCCAGAAGAGCAATTACGGACAAGCAGAGCCGTGCTCCCTGAGAAGAACGCTGGCCGTCGGCCTCTGTGTAAAGATGAGGCAATCATGTTAATGGGTGCTTAAGAATAATGCCGCTGATGCTGTGCTGAGCCACGGAAGGACGTGGAAACGAGGCCGCACTTCCTTCACCCATGGGCGCTCTTCAGTGCCCAAGAAAGGGCTTCCATGCGGTGGGATCCAGAAGCTTTGGGTGCTTTCGTTCTTCCCCCTCAGAACAGACCGGAGCTCCGCCCCCGGGAGCGTGGTCGCTGCTGACCCACACTGGCCAGTTTTGTTAAGTTAGCTCTCTCCCTTTTGGCTTCTGCTCATTTCCGTGGCTGCTTAAACTTTTGCACTCAGACACAAACATGGCGATCCCATTATTTCTTGATATATTTCATAGGAAGCACTAGTCTTGAAACAATACTCTTTGAAACCTCCTCCGCGGTCGAGTAAGTGTGGGAAACAAGTGATTATTCCCCTTCTGCTAAATCAGTAGGTATTGTTAGCTGATGAAAAGTCCTAGGAATTTCTGCTCAACAAAAATCATGTTTAACTGTTTAACTGAGCATTTCTCAAACAAACTTGCCCATGGAACTTAAAAAAAAAAAAAATAAAGACACCTGAGAGAACTCGCTCCACAGAACACAGGTTGGAAACCACTGGTTTTTACAGGAGCAGCTGAACTTCGCTTGCTTCTTAGAAAATAGTAACATGCCACCCTGAAACATGCCACGTTAGCATGAAGATTTTTTTGACCTGAAGCCAACCGAGAGGAGTAGGTGCAGGAAGAACTCTTGTCCTGCTTCTGCCCAGCAGCAGGGCGTAAATGTCCCTCTGTAAGGTGACTCCTCTCCTTCCGTCCTCACCCCTGGAAACAGAGACGATACTAAGATAAGACTACATAAACAGACCTGGACTAAAATAGCCCTGACTTTTACTTTTCCATGTGTCCACAGTTTGCCCCCCTAAAAGCCTAACCCCCTTTCCTTACCTGCTCACCTCCCCACTTACTGCCCCGTGCTAATAGGTCGAGTCAGCTTCCAAGCCCGACTGCTGCTTTTGAGTCTTCGTCGCTTTCCGTGTGGCCCCTGTGGGAGGAAAGGTTAAAATATCAATCACAGTTGCCTTTATAAACTTGACCACTTTGGGATTTTTTTCTTCTGGTTTTTAGTTCAGTGGTTTACAAGTACATATGCTTTCTCTCCCATTAGCCTTTTGTCAGTTTTATTCACGGAACTTAAGGTAGAAAGTTTTTCTTCCCCTACAAAAAAAAAGACCACTACATTTTTTTCCTGTAAGCGACCAGAGGCTGCAGTACCACAGGTGCAGAGCAAACTAGAGGTGAAGGTATCGGTACAGAACTTCGCTTGGTGGTATAATTTGGGCAGCGTCGTGTGGTATTAATAGAAACATCCTGGAAATGCCAATGAATGAAAGTCTGATCAACGAACTGTGGCATTTCCCCGTGTGAGATCCCAGCAGGACGGTCACTGAGCACCCTCTCGTTCACTTTTTCCCAGACTTCAGCATTTCACAGTAGGCTTTTCTCGTTTCTTGCCGTGCAGTGGGAAAATGGCTTATATTTCCAGCGTGTCTTATGTTCTTAGTTCTTGAAACATTTGTTTGTTTGTTTGTTTTAGGAAGCTTAAATGTTTGTTCCTTTAAAAAGTGTATGTTTTTAAAAGGTAAAGGAATGGCCAATAGCCATGGGCCAGAAATAATGGAAGAAAGTTAAGTATAAAAAAAAAAAATTCCCTTCGCAAGAACATTTAACATAGAGGACCCCCAAAGTTGCCACGCATCAGACATGGTGAACTCTCTCTTGGTTGCTCTCTAAGAGATGGTGGTCTCCAGAACCCCCTTATTCCCCTCATCGACTTACACCAACTTACACCGCACGCTCACCTGATATACCCCTTCCTGCAGTAAATCTGAGTGCAAGAGTCTTACCGGTAGCTGCTTCTCCTTGGGAGATGCACAGTGTTATATATAAATAGCTCTTGTGAGAAATTGATTTTATTGACATTTTTCAAAAAGTGTCGGGAGTTCCGGATAGGAAGCGGTCATATAAAATACTATCTTTTTCTTCTTTAGGTTATTGGTTCACTTGGAGGGGGGCAGTCCTTCCGGTTTTTTGTTCAGTTGTTTACAAATAAGTGAGCTTCTTGTATCACTGTGTTTTCATTGCCCCTTTGCTTCTGGTAGCCCCTCCCAGTGCTGGCTCCTTTGAATCCCAGGCCGCCCCCAGAATGGCAGCGGAACAGGAGTACACCTGGTTAATTTGCATCTTACGGTGCTGGTTGACTGCTTTTCACAGGCGTGGATTGAATTAAATAGAAGGAAAAGTTGCAGGATGACTTTGAAACTGTCTCATTCCTGTACATTCGGAGACAACGGAGCACTACTGTGTGACAGCAAACAATGCCGGAAATCTGACCCAGGGCCAGGCCCGCCCACCGTCTGCCTTTGGGGCAAATCCCTTACCGAGCTGTTCCTTAAACTTACCTGAGACAAATCAAAGTAGAAAGAGCAACACTCAACTCCACACATAAGCCCGGAAAGAATTCCTCCCAAGGTTAGAACACCGGAGAAGAGACAGCCTTGCCAGAATGAGAGTAGGAGATAAGAGGTCTGTAGACCCCCTTATGCCTCAGTGTTTACAATGTTCATACTCGTGTGTGAAAGTCAAATTAATGCTTGTTTTCGTTTGGAAAAGGAGAAACGTAATGGGAGGGGACCCTAGTGAATAGTTTCTGTCTCCAAAAATGCTAGGTAATTATCCTGAAGTCAGAGCAGGTGACATAGTTTTTAGTCAGTGTAATACATACTAAGGGGAAGATAAGACTTACTAGGACTTGCACTTTACCGTTACACACCCACCGGTTTAGCCTCCCAGTTTCGCTCCACTTACACAAAGGCAGCATGAGCACATTTGGGAGCTAAAATGAACATCCAAGCGAGTTGAAGTTCTCAGGAGTATAAGTCTACTTAAAATAAAACCCTCAAACTAATCAAGTGTGGTAAGATTTTTAGAGGCTACCAATGCACCTGTTGATCTAGTTGGATGCATTAGATAAAAGAGCAGGCTCAGCTGAGCAAGTAAAGAACGTGTCTCTGCAGAAATGCGGTTCGAGCTGTGATGGAAGGAGTCAGCGTCGGTGGCGCTGATACTTAAGTTGAGCAGGCTGTTCCCTTCAGTTGCGGTGGCGCCTTTAACATTGGGCGTGGCACGTGAAATTGTTGGTTCCTGCCTGCGGTTCACAGTTGCAGGGGTTACCTGCCAGTGGCCCGACTGGTTGGAAATGGAGAATGCAGGTCAAGTGAGTGCAAAGTTCTCTTGCATGGTGCTCAGAACAGATTTAAAGTTACCGGCTCTGAGGAGTTTCTGAATTAGTGGGACTTTGCGTGAAGCAGGAGGTACTACATCCCAGTAGGCATGTTGGGATCTTAAGGGATACATTTGATAATATATTGTATGAAATGTTTACATTTATTTTTAGGACAAAATGGCACTAGAAGACAGTATTTTTGTGTGTGAAATACACACTCTTGGTTCCCATGCAAACCACTTTTTTTCGTTGATTTTTTAGTGACGTATTTTAAACACACAGAAAAGTACACGTGTCAGAGGTGAACAACTCAATACATTTTCATGAAGTGACTACAACCATGTGATCATCACCCAGATCAAGAAAAGAACACTGCCAGCCCTCCAGGACTTCTGTGTTGGCCCCGTGGGTCATTCCCTGCCCAAAGACACGCCCTGGTTTTTGTCCCCGATCTCATTCCTGTTTTTGAGCTTTGTGTAAATGGAATCATACAGCATGTACTTGTTTTGTGTCTCCTTAAATAGATTTCTCTGTATAATGTGGGGCAGGGGTCAAGAGTAACTGAGCACTCTTTATTAGAAGACGATCTTTTCCCTCACTGCCCTGTGGTGTCATCTTTGTCAAATTGAGTGACCGTGTTTGTGGGGGGTGTATTTCTGGAATTGTTTCATTGGTATGTTTTTCTATTCTTGTGCCAACATTTCAGTTTTAATTATTACAGCTTTATACTAAACCTTGATACCTGGTTGTATATATCTGTGAGCTGTAATGTTTGTCAAGATATTAGCCATTCTTAGTCTTTGTATAAATTTTAGAATCATCTTGTCAATTCTATAAAAAAATTTCTTTAATGTGATGGGATTTTTATTTGAAGTGTATTGACTCGGTAGATCAATTTGATGAAAATTGTCATCTTTACAATCTAGGAATATCTCTTTTCATTTACTTAAATTTTTTAAAAATTTCATTAATGTGTAGTTTTCTATATAAAATCTTGGCCATTTTTGTTAGATTTATTCCTAGGTATTTGATCTTTTTATGCTACCACAAATAGTACTTTTTAATACATTTTGTAATTATTTGTTACTGGCATAGAGAAATGCAGTAGATTTTTTTAGGTTGAAACGGTATGTAGCAATTTTGTTGAAGTCGTTTATAGGGACACTGAAGATGGACTTGTGGACGGATGTTGGAGATGTTTGCTAGTATCCAGTACCTGCCAGGTACTGTGATTTGTTTACGCGCTTTCTCGAACTTAATCTTCTCAGTGATCCTGAGACTTAGGCGCTGCTTTAACATCCCCATTGTACAAGAGCAGACTTCCCTAAGCCCGATGGGTCTAAAGTTAACAGAATTTTTAAGTGAGAACTGGTATTTGAACTTGGACTCCACAAAGTCCGTCATTCCCTAAGCTGCCTCAGAATGTAACCATTTTGTTATAATTATCAACAAAGGCCTGGCTCAGAGATAGGTCGTGTTGTCCATGACGACACTGGAAAAGTTGCTTTATGATCCTGAGATTACCATAGCTCATAAATCTCCTTTTCTCCCCATTACGTGGACACGATGAACTCTAGTCAGTGTTTTGCCCGTAACAGCCATAGAGTGAGTTTGCTTCAGGCACCTCCTCTTTGGTTCAGTCACCATGGTTATGAAACTAATTACATCATTCTTATTTAAACATGTTTTAGTTACTTACAAATCAGTGCCAGGGAAATCTCCATGGGCATGTACTCCTAATTTCTGCCACAGTGCGTTTAATTTAGAACACCGTAGGGCTATGTGCTCCTGATCACCACATTATTTCTTACAGGAGTCAGTATTTCTCTGTATCACAAGAATCCGAAGGGGAACAAACACACTGTTTCATCTTAGCAGGACCTGGAGTTGGGCTGTGCTGTCTGTCAGCTCTGCTTCCGCAGCTCAGAGGAGGAGCCCTTGCCCCTGTTCGACAGACTGCTCCCGAGAGCAGGCCCCATTCGTTATGGAGAAAGGCCATTTGTATTTGGAAATTGCAAATCAGCCAGGCAATCACCGCGCAGAAATAGCCCCCGTGAAAATAAAGCAGTGCTATATTTGAAGCCTTAATCGTGTGTATTTATAGACCCAAGTTTAGTTCCAGTTGGGAATGTTCACATTATACAGTAACATCGTGATTACCAGCGTGCTTGGGGATGGGAGGTGTGATGCACTTACATTTTATGGGTAACGGCAAATCCATCGCAAAAGAATTGGCCTGTCCACCCTGTGCCAAATGCCTTTCACAAATTGCTTCAGGCAGCTCCTAAGATCAGGCCGCCTGTGAGCTGGGGCTGCGGGGACCAGTATGGAAGTGGCTTCTCCTCAGAGTTGTACATGAAAGCCCAGCATTTGAGATTCAGTCAATGGCCGAGGCCCTTTTGCCACATTAAAATGAAAAGCGCTTGATTCAGCTAACAAACTGCACGTATTAATATTTTAGGAGTCAGCATTAATAAGTTTATCAGGACACTTCCTGAGAGAAGACTTGAAAAGATGCTGCATCCTTGAGGGCCCCGGGGGCCTGGAGGGATGTCATCCACCTGTTTGCCAACACAGCCTTTCTTCAGCGAATACTATCACCCGTCTGCAACGACTCAGCCTTTGCGGATGACTCAGATTCACACACGCAGAATGACTCAACTCCCTCACCCTCAGGCCTGCCTCTGAGACATTTTGACATTCCCGTCTGTCTCCTCTTCTAGTCACTCAGGCTGGTGAGACCTCACCGAGCAAGCCCTGGGCTGACGGGAGGGAAGGAGGCGTTTGGATAACCGGAGAAGGAGTCCCCCGGGCAGAGGCCACAGCGTGTGAAGGCCCTGACCCAGGACCTGGCCCCGGCGTTTCAGGTGAACGAGGGGAGGCCAGAAAGGAGTGTGTTGGCCTTCTCCACAGTTCGAATTAGAAAGCTTGGATTGGGCTTTGACATCTTTTTCTGCCTCTACGTTTTAGTTCACTTCTTCCCCTAATGCTCTGAAATATTTCTCACCATCGTGAGCCCCTTCTCCATTCTTGCTGACTGCGGCAAGGGGTCAGTTCCTCCTAGAGTCTCCTGGCTCCTCTCACCCCCCCACCCCCTGTCCGTCCTCCATTCACTGTAACATCAGCCTTTCGCACCTGTATCTGGTCACGCGGTTCCCCCTTTGACGCCCTCGGTGGCTCCCATTACCTCTGCCGGCACTACCCAACAGAACTTTCTGCAAAGAGGGGCGTGTTCCCTAATTCGTGCTGCCCAGTGTCCACAGGTGCATCGGAGATGTGGTCAGTGCGACTGGGAAACCGAATTTTAAATTTCATTTAATTTTAGATGACTCACATAGTCCTGTGTAGCTAGTGACTTCAGTATTGAGAGTGCAGCACTTCTACAGGTTTTACTCTTTTGAGGAAGTCATACTGCCCTTTGGGAATCTAATGAAAGCCTAATTTTTCTTTAGCAACTCAGTTACAGTACTTCTCCTAGATGGAATTCATTTATTAATTTTTATTTTTCAATTACAGTTGACATTCAGTATTATTTTAATGAGTTCTAGGTGTACAGTATAGTGGTTAGACATTAATATAACTTAGGAAGTGATACTCATGTGTCTAGTACCCTACCTGACCCCATACATGGTTATTACAATATTTTTTCTCTCTATGCCATGCTTTATATCCTCATGGTAATTTTCCAACTACCCATTTGTACTTCTTTTTTTTAAACTTTATTTTAATTGCTGTTCCTGCACAGTTTTCTGTCTTTTGCACCCATCCCAGCCACCGCCATTTGTGTGTCTTAATCTCTTCACCATTGTCACCCAGCCCCTAACCTCCTCCATCCCATCTGGCAACCGTCAGTTTGTCCTCTGTTATCTGTGAGTCTAGAATTCTAATGGTTCATGATCCCGTGGAGCCCATCCGTGGATCCCTGGGTAAGATCCCTGGTCCCCAGGGTAAAGTCCAAGCCCATTTCTGGGGCTGAAAACAGATGAAGTTGACCTTGTAGAATGAGGAGTGTTGCCAGGTCAACAGGAAAGAAAGTGTTTTAGCAAGAGGCCATCTGAGCAAAGATAAGAAATATCCACTCTATTTGGGGAACCGTGACAGACCAGCAAAGTCTGAGAACACATGTGGATAATGTCCTCAGTCTCAAGCTACATTGGAAGGGTGGGTTGTCCTGAGCTGCAAGCAGACCAGCTGGAGGGGTCAGTGGTGGTCAGGAAGGGAAGCCAGGGGTCTGGCCCAGACGGGCAGCATTACGTGTCGGGCAGCACAGCACGGGAGGCGAGGAGAGCAGGAAACGGTGGGAAGTGCAGCGCCAGGTGGCGCAGGGCAGCACGGTCCGCAGGGTGGGGCGTGGGTGAAGTGAGGTGGAGCAGCCGGTGCCAGGGCACGCCAGCCCACTTGCCGGGACGGTAGCCCCAACCCGTGTGCCCGGGGTTCACCATCACACTGCCGGTTTTGGAATAAGGAGAATAAAATTAAAAGTTGCTAAAGTAGCTTTGCCACTTGCTAATGGGTGACCCTGAGCCACATTGCATTAGTTTTCTCATCTGCAAAAGTGGGGCAATAATACCTTCCTAGAAGAGCTGCTATAAGGACTAAACGTGCGGACGTGTGGGAATGGACTAAGGTAATGCAGGCACAGCGTGGAACTCAATACAGAATAGCTGTCATCCACATTGTTCTCATCTCTCCAAACGGTGGAGCTTCCACCTGATGCCGCAGTTACTTGCTTGTAAATGTTCTTCTCTCCCACGTTAGATCGGATTCCGGAGTGTCTTTCCCGTTTCAAACAGATTAGAAGCCACCTGATATCAGGAAAGAGCATGTGACCTGGCTTGTTAGGCAGAAAGTCCCAGGAATCATTTGCCTGGTTAACAATTTCAGGCCTCCCTTACTGCAGCGTGCGTCACACCCTTCCGCCAGACAGACAGCGGTGAGTGAGTATGCACCCTCCAAACCCGCTTTGCCGGGCTTGAAATGTCCAAAAAGGTCCAGCTGAGAATGGACAGTTGTAACTGAGCAACAATTAAAAAAATGAATTTAAGAAACAGAGCACTCCTTCCCAGTCCTGGCATTTGTCCAAAGTCTTTGGTTTTTGCCTCGCTCGGGCTAGCAGACCGGTGTCAGAGGCAGCACACCGCTAGCCCCGGGACGATGGGACTGTCCCTGCCCGCTGAGGGAGGAAGGCAGAGAGCAGGTACGGTCTGAGTGGGGAAAGACCCGAGGCGGTGGTGCCCAGGACCACGATGATGACGGTATTTCTCGGGCACTCACGCACCATGTACTGCGGCACGTGTCTTACACGAAGTATCACGTTTGATTTTCACAATGGCCCTTGGTTCCACATGTCTTGTTTTAGAGATGAGGAAATTGATGCCTAAGGAAATTAAGATGTGTGTCCAAGGTTTACACAGCCAGTAAGTGGTGGAGCCAGGATTTGAAACAGGATATTGGAGTACAGAGCCTGTCCTGTGATTGGATTGGGCATGGAGGTGCTGCCCAGAAGGGCAAACCCAGGCTTTGGGAACTGAGAGGGAGTAACCCGCCGTGTGCGGAGTTCTGAGACCACCAGGAGGAAGGCGGGGGCTCTGTGGTGTGGAGGGGGCCCTGAGAGACAGGGGGTGACACAGAACCCTTACCCCTGAAACAGGTGTGCTTTTGTAATTTAACTTAAATTTATTTTTTTCATCAAAAAGCTGATTTTATTCCTTCTTTTATTTTTACTTGTTTATTTTATTGAATGCGTTGGGGTGACATTGGTTAATAAAATTACACAGGTTTCAGGTGTACAGTCTATGATCTGCATACTGCGTCCATAACACGTCATCTGTACATTACACTGCGTGCTCAGCACCCCGAGTCAAGTCTCCTTCCATCACCATTCATCCCCCCCTTTATCCTCTTCCACCTCCGCCACCTGCCATCTCCATCCTCTTAAGTGAGTAAAAGCCCCACTTTTACTTGGTTTTCCGAATTCGTCTGTCGGGGGGTGGCACACTGGCAGCTTGGCGCATGTGCCTGCTGGGCGAGCCACCCGCCCTTTGGCACCATCTCTGATGGACAAAGCGTATTCAGGTGGCATCCGACCCTCAGCACCACGCTGCTCTGTAGATGTGACTGCTTTTACATGGCCCCAGTGCAACACAATGGGCTGACTCGCATCAGCTCTGAAGGGAAAAAAAATAGCTCTTCCTCCATCTTTTCCCTCTTTTTTCAGAAATGACTAAAAACGTGGCTTCAGAAAAGGATGAATGACTGCCTGGTGCTGACTCACCACTCAGCTGCGACTGCTCGGACCAGGAGGGAGGCCGCAGGCGTCCAGTCCGCGCCGCAGCACCTGCTGCTGGGACGGCCTCGCTGGCTGGCGGCTGGCTGTCCAAAGGCCTCTCTTCTGCTCCCGGCTGGGGGCCCAGTCCCTTCCCTGGATCCCTCTCCGCTCCTCGTCACCGTTTGCTGTGACCTGCCAATGTCAGAGTCTGGAACTTCTCACTGCTGTCCCTACACCATCCCAGGGCCTGTTCCCACCGCCTGTTTGTCCTGCACTGGAGTCCTCCATTCTCGCACCGGGCAGGGGGCTATTGCTCACCTCCCTTCTCCACCCCGCTCTTGCCTCAGCCCAGCTGAAGCGTTTTCTTGCTCCTTCATCTGCTCTGATATAGAAGGTGTCCACAGCGTTTTAGACTGAGGAATCCCACAGCACACGTCTGAACGCCAGCAGCCTTGATTTGACCAGATCTTCAATGGACATTCCAGCCCTGAGCTGCTGGGATTAGATTAAATCCTGCCTGGAGCTTCCAGTAAAAACCTTGGCCGTTGTGGACTACCTAAAGCATCTAAAACTGGACCCCTGGGGGAAAAGCAGCGCACACATTGACAGAGATGCTCACGTGGGGGGAGGAGCTGTGAGGAAGCTCATCAGTTGAGGTCACCTGCTTGGTGCATGGGCCAAGCTGGATCTCATCACCTGCATTTTTTGCCAAGCCTGGGATGCTAGCGTGGCTCCATTGAACCCCTCAGGACAGACAGCTTGCAGGTGTTCGGAGCACCTGAGGGGTGCCACAGCCTGCAGGTTCATGTGTTGCTCCTGGTTGGCATCAGTCGTTACCTAGGAAGCTTCCAAACACTCATTCACCTGAATGTAGTGACATGCAAAAGGAAACCTTACAGGTGGGGTGTTTGTAGCTGGGTATTTTAGCTTCTCCCCAGGCATGAAGAAAATCCACCCGTTCATTGCCATCTCCGGAGAGACAAAGTGATGCCGTCCTGTCCCCTGCCCACTGTCATCACTGCCATCTTTACAGAAGGTAAGGGGCAACCAGTCGGGGATCCCTCTCACAGCCTCTCCCCACTCCACACTGCTTGCCCTGCAGGCAATTCCTGCAGTTTTGGAAATAAAATAACCACATGGAAGTCCTGCGCTGTTGTTGATCGGAAGAGGCATCTACGTGTTGCACAAGAGCTTCTTCAAACAGAAAGGGACTTTTACAAGGACACTAGATATTGAAGCCTTCCTATATCTTTGTCCCAGGAAAACAGAAGGCAGCCGGCCTGGTCTGCAGCTTCAGGGAAAGAGAAGAGCCATCAAGTGCATGTTAGGAACAAGCAGCAGCGGGACTACTCGGGGTCACAAAACAGTGAAGACTCGGTGCATGAAGGCTGCCTGTCAATAAGTGTGTCCTGCGAGGGCCACATCTTGAAACTGATCCTTGAAGAAAAAGTCATCATTTGCACGCAGATCCACGCCTGTGTGGCAGGAATAATTTGTACTACGAGGGTGAACCCAATACGGACTCTTCCCCATCCACGCTGGTTGAGGGTTACCAGCAGTTTCTTAATGAGGCAGAACGGCAGCCTGACACTGGAGTCCTCCATGTCCCCTTCACAGAACAGTAGCGTGTGGGGTGCCAGTCTCATAAAAGCCCTTTGTCATGGTCATTGCGTGTTGTCAGTTAAACCACCCTCTTGGGCACACATATAGGCAGGTGTCTGGATTTGCCCACCCCATTGTTGAGAGAAGCCGCACACGGAAGAATGCATACGGTGTGACTCCACTTACCTAAGATTCAGGAACATGGGGATAGGGATCCGTGGTGATGGGAGTCAGAACAAAAATTGCTTGTGAGTGCAGGGACTGACTGGAAGGGGCCTAAGAAACTTCCTGGGGTGATGGGGGGTGCTCTGTGTTTTGACTGGGGGTGTTGGTTACATGGGTGCGTACATTTAAAAAAAAAACTCATCAAGATACACATTTAAAATACGTGCACATGATATTTGTAATTCTAAAGTAAAATGTATAGAATGTTAAGTCAGCCTAAAAGGAAAAAAGCAGTCAAGCCCTTATGTGGCTGCAGTGGGTAGCTGTTTTTTAAAAGAGCCCCTTCCTCAGAACACATTCTTACCTCTCAGGCTTCCGGGTCCCTCTTCACTTCTCACATCTAGGGATTTCCTTTTTTTACAGAGACTTCTACACACTTACAAAAAATACTGCTTTAGATTACCTGGCATTTCTAGTGGTCTGCCTCGGGAAAGTTTAAGATTATGCTGATACACTATTTGCTGGAAC
Organism: Anoura caudifer; assembly: GCA_004027475.1. Lineage (NCBI taxonomy): Eukaryota > Metazoa > Chordata > Mammalia > Chiroptera > Phyllostomidae > Anoura > Anoura caudifer. Next base: position 138,208 of record PVKU01000611.1, read on the forward strand.
CGGAAGTCTTTACTTTCTCGAATGACTTTGTCAATAGCATCTTTTGCCTTGAATTTTTGTATATGGACACACATGTATACATACATACATACACACACACACGTAAAAAGTCTGTCTTCTATTCGGTAGCTTTAAGATTCTTTTTTATTTTTATTTTTTAAGATTCTTATCTTGGTTTAAAACTGGTGCTTTAAAACCACTGTCCGAAGTCTGTGAGTGGACAAGCCAGCTTATCTATCAGTGGTACCCGAAGCCAGTGACTCTGATCAGTAGGGTCTGCCTCAGTCCTCTGCCTGAATGCTGAAAACCGAGCGGCACACTGCCCGGGAGAGCCCTGGAAAAGAAAACAGAAAGCACCATCATGAAAACCAGCATCTCCTTTGGGAGGCTGCCGGATGGTTATATCATCTTCTGCTCCTGCTTACGCGTTGTCTTTTGCCTTATATTTGTCTCTCATGGTTAGGAACCATGTTTCACTTCCCCTCCAAAAAGGTCACATCTAATTTCTTTACTTTATTGAGTTTTAGAAAATGATGGGCCCTAAATAATTAAAATTACATAAATCGACATAGAAAGAATCCAGTTTCTTTTGTCATATGATTTCAATAGTTCTAAACACAACGAAAACCAACATTGGGATCATCAGTGCTACTTATACTCAGCCGCTGTGTGGACATGTGATGTTTAGAAGGTCTTCATGTACCTTGGGAATTTCCTGACTGCTGTAAACTTAAACTTCCCATGATATCATCACACTAAAATTCTCATTTGCACTAAAATATTTAAAGAAGGGAAAATGGCACCTAAACTGTGAAAATTACATCACTCATGTGAGAAGTGTGCTTCTACGGATGGCATGTGTTAATCAGGGTGTGAAATTGAAATATATTTGCTGTGATGTTGGAGGTTTTCCCACATAGATTGTGTGTGTGTGTGTGTGTGGAGAGATTAAAATGTATATGGGTTTGCCTATGTACATGTATGTATGTTTGTGAGAACATTCTATTTCCTAATTCTAAGATGCACTTTTTTCCTCTACATTAACATTAACCAGGTATGCATCTCATAGAGAAGCTTCTTTTCCCCCAAATACCTGTCATTGAATCAATGGTGCATTTCACAATCCATAGCTTTTTAACGTGAAAGTACTATGTACACACACAGAGAATTGGGACTTTTGGTGGGAAGGGTGAGGTCCTAATATCCATTTCATCAGAAACCCAGGTGCTCAGACCTACTAAACAAGCGGGGAATTATTCACAAAATCAGCATTCTCTGTGTATCGTGTTGTGTGTACTAGGGGCTATTTTAAAGATGATTTTCACATAACTCAAGCCCAGAAAAAGACACATTTGAGAAATATTTATTTTACTAAGAAAAAGTTGACTTGGTTTGGCCAAAGTTTCAAGGAAGGTGTTGCTAAATGAACAAGAACGTGGCCACTTTATGGCATAAGACCATACATAGACTGGCTACCTCCAAGAGAAACATTGATAAGTAGAAAAAAAGAAAATACACTTTAAAACATGAGAAACTTGGAGAACGACTCCTTCATCTTTGGTTCAGCCTGTTTTATAGTAGCAAGCACAGTGTCTTGCACACAGTTGATAGCCAAATATTTATTTAATGATTGCAAATATTTATTTAGCGAACTGTATTTACCTGTTAAGAAAGAAAATACCCTTTGAATAAAAAAATCAGTGTGCACTGCTAATAATTTTCTTGTTGCAGATATGATCTGAAATGCTTCTTCTCAAATCATCTCTTCATGCTGTTGGATATCACACCAAGTGCAGATTAGTTGGAAACTCTGGAATGCATGCATTCTGAGAAATGCACTTGGGAGACCTAAGACTTGACTCCTTATCTTGAGATTTATTTCTTCCCCTCTAGGTAGAAAGGGCTGATTACTGAGCTGCTGAAATTACGGGCACCATTTTTTAATACAACTGCCATATGTTGATCCAGTAAAGTGATGATAGGACAATAGAAAATGAAAGTGATTAAATCATGGGCAATTTGGAAACATTAACTTTACGTGGGAAACATTACTGTAGTAGAATGTAGGAGGTAGCTGTTCTTATTTCAATTTTTAGTGCTAACTGCCCAAAATATCTACCAAAATTTGCATATCAGAAATAATACCATATGCTAAAATAATGTAACTTCAGACCTTACTGCTTTATATACATATGGGGACTTTTTCAGCTATAAATGCTCAGTAGAAGAAAAACATGGGCTCTTAAATTCCCAGTGGTGATCCAACTGAGTGTTACAAGACTATAGAAAAATTCTGCCTATGTCCGGCCCTCCTTCCTAGACAGTTGCTTGCCAAGCTGTGCATGGGCCAATTCAATTAATTCAATTCCTCCCAAATTTTCAAAACTTTCCAGTAAGAAGACAACTACTAACTTTGACTCCCCCCTACTTCCATGAAATATTTTTGGTTTTGTGATTTTATTTTATTCCTGAAATATTAACAAAGCAAGTCAGAATTGATGTAATTGAGAATCGTGAGCCAAGATATGGCAAAAGGTGAGGACAGTGGGGTCACAGAAGTGAAGGGCTGGCAGACCTCTTAGAATTCTGAGAACTTTTGGGTGTAGAAGCAAAGGCCTGCACACCAGGCAGGGTCTCAAGATTCTGCATGGAGCTCACAGCCGTACTGGAGAGGACCTCAGGACTCATCTAGTCTGTTGCTACTCAAACGGCAGTCCTTGGGCCAGCAGCACACGCCTCTTCTTGGAGCTTGTTAAATGTGCAAATTGGCAGCTCCCTCTCCACTCCTGAATTAGAATCTGCATTTTAACCAGATCCCCAGGTAATTGTACATGGCTTGTGGTTATCAAGCGCAGAGAGGGGAGTGCATAAGAATTCTTGCCTCTTGTCAAACGTGCAAAAGAAGTATATGCCCAGAATCCTCAGGAACCAGAATTTTGTTGAAGACAGAAGAGGCTTTTCAATGATTCTTGTGGTGTTTGTTCTTCAAACATAACCTGGTTCTGCTAGAATATCGAACTTCACGGGAGGTGGAAGGTGAGCCCCAACACATGGAACAGTAGGACACATTCTAACACACAGGTCTACCAGCAGGTAGGATACTAAGGATACTTCGGTCATCTTATCCTGGTTGCCACAATCCTATTATCAAGCACAAGATCCCTACAAAGGCCAGAGAGCAGAGGCCCATCGGGAGAGCTGTCTGGGGAATGAGAAGGGAGCACGGTGCAACAGGGGTGACTCAGAAAGTGAGGCCCCCAGACTTTCTGGTGGGTTGGTAAATATTACAAGCTGCAAGCTGCTTGCAATTAGCTGTGGTGGGAGTATTTTTACCACAGAAATCAATAAACACCACAAATCAAGGCTTCATTTCTTTTTTTAGAGAGCCAACTTACCAGCACACACTGTTGGGAGAGTAGATAGGGCAGAGGAGAAAAAAGTCCTGGAGTTAGTATGTGTAAAGTGTGGAAGGAGAAATTCAGGGAAGGAAAGGAAAATTGAAGCCCTAGAAAATGATGCTGCTGCAGATACGTCATTTCACGCTCCCGGTCATGGCTGGGATTCACCCACTAGTCTCATTTCTAATACCCCTTTTCACAAGTCTGGCTCAAGAGTGGGAGTTCATTGACAGTTCAAAGAGTCTGGAGATGGCATGAAATAATGTGGAGAATAAAATCATGAACTGACTAAAGAAACATATATAGATAGCTGGGCAGCTAGAGCTCTCTGGGGCCAAGTACCCCCATAAGTCTTCATCCTCTGGGGATGAAGCCTGGAGAAAGTGGATGCTGAGTTCCCCTGGGGTGGGGGCTTTTGTCAACCATCTGGATATTGTGTTTAATTACCATAATGTTTGCAACCAAACCAGCTTTTTCTGGTGACTTACATTCACCCTTGAGTTTCTGATACTATCATAGCCTCGGGTTAAAAAATGAGTTTCTCGTAAACAAGCGTGTCATTGGAAAGCATCTCTCTTTCCTTCTTAATTAAACTGTTAAATGCTTTTAATAAGCTATATTCTTGAGCATCTCTGCTTCAACCAGGCCTTTTTCCTTAGTTTCCATTGAAAACACCTTGAACTTTCTCACCCCTGTGGCTTTGCTTTTCCTGTGCCTTTTATTTGGGTTGCCATTCCCTTTCTTGTACTTCTGGTCTACTCCACTTAGACTTTAAGACCAAACACTACCTCCCTCAGGAAGCCTCCCCAGATTACTTCAACCTAGTAAATTCTTTCTCCATTCAACACTGATTGTCTGGACAAAGTCCTTGGAGATTGTGTCTTACACTTTTTTCAGATGAATATTAGTGTAACCGGGTGCAGACAAAAGGGGGGGGGGACAAAAAGGGAGCTGGAATGAGGCCCAGAACTCAAGGTGTCCAGGAAATATTAGAAAGACATACAAGATGTCCTCACCCCTCCCCCTCAGGTGTGAGTTGGGGGAAGGGACACATGGAGCAGGGCCATTGAGTTGTTTTGCATAGCAATGGTTTTGCAGATAACCTCTAGAATGGTCATTTAACATATCTATAACCTTTAACTGGTTTCATAGATATGCTAAACAGCTGTGGCCGTGTTCAGAGCCAGGGAAAAGGGAGTGACTTCCACCCAAGATGGAACTAGAAGGCAACTCCCCCTGTTTGTGGCGCCTGCATGAGAACTTGGAGACGATTGGCTCCACGCCATGGGGCCCCACCTGCCCAGACTCACTATGGCAGCCCAGTAGAGATGGAAGGATAAAGGAGTGCTGGCAGGTGTAGCCAATTGTAGGAGGAGTCGGAAATGGGGCTGTAGAGGAGGATTGGCGCGGGGATTTAAACCCAGGCGTGGCAGCCATTGAGGAGAGAACCATGCGGTTTCACCAGAGCGCAGGACCCTCGCAGCCTTGTGAGGGAGAATCACCATGTGGCTTTAGCAGAGAACTGCCACTCAGCTTTGGCCGAGTGGTGATCCCCTCCCAGCAACTTAGGTGAAGAAAGAGCCATGAGCTTCTGACAGAGTGGAGACCCTCTCGCAGCTTTGCCAGAGGGAGAGATTCCACGTGGTTTCACCAGAGTGCAGATCCCTGCAGCTTTGGTGAAGAGGGAGAGCCACGAGGCTTTGGCAGAGTGGGGACTCCTTCCCCACAGCTTTGGCAGAAGGACCATGAGGCTTTGGGGTGCTCCCTTTGGCTGTGTGGCCTGGGAGCAAGAGAGACTTGGCCTGGAAGAAGGGTGAAAGGACTCTTGCCAGTAGACCATGAGAAGGTGCCACATGGCTTTGGATTAATTAGAGATCCTGCCTGGACGACGACACAGCTGACGGTGTCAGGAGCCTGGATCCCAGACGTGTGCTTCTCTTCCTGAATTACGGTACCCTGACTTAGGGCAGAGGGAGGTAGGAAGCACTGTGGGCATCTGTGGGTATCCTAAAGGACTTTGATATTTTAATGAAGCCATTAGGTCGCTACTTTAACTCTGTATAGCATTAAATAAACATTTCCTTTCCTTTTCACAAATCTCTGGCTTTGAGAGACACCTTTCCATAAGGCGGTGGACATAACGGACCTTTCTGTTGCTCTGTAACATTAGGAGGTGTGGTCCATCCGTGCAGAGTTCCAGCTATGGAAACCAGTGATGGTCAACAGTCACCTGCTGAAGGGTACTTGATAAAAATAACACAATTTATCCTTTCATGGTCAAGTTCCCCAGTAGTCTTCTAAGTACCCATGCCCTGTGCCACTTAGCATTCTTCTCTGTCTTTGTTGTTTTAAACTAGATACAATACAAAGGGCACCTCCAGTCAGCAAAAAAGATCCACTGCTTTTGGTTCCACTATGAATCTTCACTTTTAGATGATCAAGTTGCATAAAACCTAAGTTAAATAACTGAGAGCAATGTGAATTTGTAATACAATAGGCTTAGCCTTATGGGGAGAAAAGAAAGAAAGAAATATCTTAATAATTTCAAATGAGTCTTTAATTAGCTGAAGAGGAGTGCAGTTTGGGGAACTGAGGAGAAGGGAGCAGGATAAGTATTCCCGGAGGCTCCCAGCCCTCCAGAACACCCAGCTGGGTAGCTAGGTAGCCAGGTACTATGAGCATTTTTCTTACATGTGGGGCTTTTTCCTTGAAGAGAGGGGGGTTTTGCCCTGCTGCTTTGTGAAATGCTCCGACTATATCACATCATGCATCGACATGACCACATCTCCAACAGAGCTTCTAATTGTAAACATGGTGTTTATTTCCCTGGCCTCATGTTATCTTATATTCTTTTCATGTGTATGAACTAGGACACATTAACTTTGAGGACTTGCTGACACTTTAAGGAAAAGAACTCTGCGAATTGGTTGCCTTTTCTTTCCGTTTCCGTATTCCTTAACTTGAATATCTCAACTTCACTTTGGAGGTGAGATTCACATCCTACTTTCTACTAGAGAAAATCCATAAATTAGCACAGGATAGGGGTCTCGCCCGACTGTGAAGGCAGGGCAGAGTGACAAGTCCAGCATGGGCCTCTGATAGCCGTGATTTTGCCCTCCTTCACTTGGCCAAAGTTAAATTGTTCTCCATTGTATTGACGCATAGAGGTGAGCGCTTCATGCTCAGAGCGGGGGCTACACATCCCTTCCTTTTCTTCCTCTAACTTATGCACATACTTTAATTTTTTTTCAAGTGCAACTCAACAGAATCTGAAGATGATCTGTTACAGCACAGTCACCAACATTTTTGGCACCAGGAACCAGTTTGGTGGAAGACAGGGGGCAGGAGGGGACCCCTGTGTTACAGAACAAGAATTCTTTCTCAGTTCATTGCTGATGGAGGCAAGACCCAGGCATCACCCACTCCGCCCTGCCAGGCAATTACATGCGGTGATTGAGAACCACTGGCCCAAATTTCTGTCTGCCTGAGATCCCTATCTGCAAAGCTATTCTTGTTCCCTTCTCCATCTCTCATACCCTCCTGCTTTTTAAGGTTCCCACCTCTTCTATACTCCCTAGAGTTCCCAGGGAGGGTCTCATAGGTGCTCCAGGTAAAGTGCAGACTCTTCTCTGGCCATCACTTGCACCACTTTTGCCACTCGCTCCTGGCTGCCAACATCCAGGCCTCATAGATACATAACTTCTCCCAGTGCTGCATCACAGGCTGACCATCGCTCAGTCAGCTGTGGATCTGGACCAGAGCAGGAAACTTAACTTCCCAAACTTTAAGTTCTGCATTTCTACTAGGTACTCCCAGCAGAGGCCCTCAGGCCCTGTGAGCTTAGTGAGACAGCTGTCTTTGAAACATAGGTCTTTTGGTTCAAAGCATTCACGTGCTCCTGGAGTAGCTCAGTTGGTATGTGTTTAAAAGCCAGGATGCTATTCACCAGGAGAGTCACTCCTCTCTAATCTGTAGGTTCTGGTGCTGAGCCTGCTCACGGTGGCAGGTTCCATCTTAAGTAGGTTTAGGAAAGAGCTGCCTCCTGGGCTCCTCCGCCACCCTGTGGTGTGTCTACTGTCATCATACCTGCCTCAGCACACATGCCCACGGACACTGGAACCTCCTCAGCGGAGCTCATCGCCATGCTATTTCTCAGTCCCAAATTCACCAGGCAGTTCACCCCTCTACCTCTGAGACTTCCGATGCTTGCTTGTTGTGGTGTCCATGGTTGTAAGAGGGAGAACCTGGAAGAAATAGGATGCTCCATCTTGAGTAAAACCAGAAGTCAGATCCATACTTGATTTTTAAGAGAAATGAAGAGAGAATGGGTGTGTTGATACCAACAATTAATTCATGTAGCAACTTTTGGGGATGTCACAATTCTCGTTTAGCTCAACATTCTACATCTGTCATATATATCATGCCAATCTAATGTGACAAGAATTTGTTTTCCAAATGAGAATATTTTGTGAAGAACTTCTGAAGCACCAAAGAAAATTAAATTATCTTCTCTGTAGTTTCGTGTGGGTGTATTCAAATGAGTTCAATTCTCCAAACAATGGTTGTTGTTTTCCATTTAAACAGAAACCCAACACATAACAGATTTGGCTGAAAGAAATTTTATTGCACATGGAAATCTTGGAGCAGAGTTGGTTATTGACCACATGAAAACAATTTTAAAGTCAACACCGTTGCCCTGGTTGGTCTGGCTCAGTGCCAGCGTGTGAACCAAAGGGTTGCTGGTTCGATTCCCAGTCTGGGGCACATGCCTGGGTTGCCAGCCGAGTCCCCAGTGCGGGGTGCACAAGAGGCAACCACACATCAATGTTGCTCTCCCTCTAAAATAAATAAGTAAATTTTTTTAAAAAAATCAACACTGCTGGTGAAAGAGATCCTAAAGAACCCTTGGGATGCAATGTTTTTCTCCAAGGATGTGGAGGTTGTTAGGAAGAAATCTCCATTGGGTCAGCAAGACAGAAACATGCTGGGCTTCGAGCAAGAAGATGTTAAATTCAATTGTTTTCTTAAATTTATAAAATAAATACATGGTTATGGAAAAATATTCAGACAATACATAAATATGAAATGGCGAATGTTAACAGATGCCTTTGTTTTTGTGCTTCAGCCCTCACCCCTGAGCTAACAGTTTACCTGTGTTTGGTTAGATAAGGTTTCTAAGTGCAGGTGGGCCTGCAACTTCTCAGTCCCTGGATATCTGCAATCAGTCCTGGGCAGTGACTTGTGGTAAGCGGGGAAGAGTTCTCTCTAAGGTCGCTGCTAGCTTTCAATTCATGAAGACTAAGATGCGCCTACCCTTGAAAACACATTCTTGCGCGCATGCGCACACACACACATTTCACACACTTTTCATCTAAAATCACTGCGTCCTTGGGGCCTTCGGTAGTGTGTTTATTTCATTTCTGACTTGAGAGAACCTCCAGTCATCTGCCAGGAGCGCAGCAGGTGGTCCGTAGTGGGCACTCGGCGAGTGTGCACTAAAGGAACCAGTGATTCCAAATGGGAACAACATATCTGTGTCTGTTCCCCATTAAAAAATGATTAGGGTAGAAAATAATTTCTCAAATATAGCACAGTATGCTAAATCTTACTAATTATTGCCCCCCCAGTTTTTCTCTTATTTTTGAAAACTGTCCCTCAGTAGTTCTATACACTCTTTCTAACTTATTTGCAAAATTATGCAGAATTGGTGTGTGGGGGATGGGATGGAACCTATGAGGCAGTTAGCTCTTAGAGGCTCAGCTCAAATCCATGGACCATGAGGCCTTGCCCAAGTGTCCGATGGGAGTGGCCCTCTCCCTTTTTCCACCCTCACTCCCAGCCTTTGTCGAACACCTCTTTTATGTTGCTTAGCACAGATCTTTGTGGTGGATGGCTAGACTGGTGTACCACTAATGTAGTATAAACATTTCCTCGGTGTGCAAGCCCTGTCCCGTTTATTCTAATATTCCTTCCTCTACCTGGTACAGTGCCTTGCCCAGAGAAGGCATTTGACTAATATCAGTTAGTTAGAGCAATTGCCTTAACCACACCTTCATTTCAAGGGAACCCCATCCATTTGGCTATAAAACTAAAATTTTTCTCTTGCTCATATTTACATCCACATAATAAGCATCATTATTTTGATTTTATTTAGTTAGAAGTAATGTTTTTTTAAATCAAAGAGTTTACTCATCTGAAATATTTTGCTAATTATTTCTAAAATGAGAGTGTTTCTGCACAGGTAACAGCAAGCCTGACTCTCCCAGGGAAATTATTTGAAGCCCTTTGTTCAAAATCATTCACTGAGACCTGGATGTCTTTTTGGTTGATGGTGAGAATTTTAACGATGTTCACAGAGACTAGAAGGATAAAAAATACTTTATTGGGAATGGCACAAACTCTGACAATAGGATGCTATATTTTCCTAGCTTGCCACACTTTTTGTAAACGGTATATTTCTGCAGGTCACAATTTCAGTGCGGTGACAGTATGAAACGTTTCTGGACCTCCCACACCCACAAATATCTGAGAAAACGAGGAACATCTGTCCATTTTGGCTGCTGCCCTCCCCCAGCTTCAAGGCTTCTAAAACCCCGCCTGCATGACCGCGGCTGAATCAGATGCTTTGGACAGGTGTACTTGACCTACCCACGTGACAGCTCTGTGACATCCCGGAAATAGAAACAATAAATCTTTTCCTCATGACTGATTCTCTCAGACTCACACAAACATGTTCCAGGTGAGTGAGACAGCCAGCAAGCTTAACATTTCATCTTTCATATCTAATCAGAATGAAGATTAGCCTCCAGATAGATCAAAGGAGAACATGACTAGATACAGTTATAGGCTATGGAATGATGTTGCAGGGTATGATATTTAGGCCTGAGGTGTAGGCGCGTCCCCAGCACTGGAGCTGTTCTCATAAGCCCGGCTTTCTGCTCCATGAGCCTGGGCTGCGTGGGTCAGTCCCGCCCTTTCCATGACGACGTCGGGGCTCACATCCCCGAGTTGGGCATCATGTGCGCAGCTTACCTAAGGTTTTCCACTGCCAGGGAGAAAGCAGAGACTCAGCCCTGCACCTGTATCAGCACGTGTTTCTGGTTGACTCCTGTCAGTGTTCTATTCAGGGTAGAAGCTCAGGGGACAGGTGGAGGGATTGCAAACTGCTCCCATCATCCTCTCCTCAGTGCTGCCCACCACCTTGAGCCCGTGGCTTAGTGACGGGATCACTAGGTGGACACCAACAGTGACTGATCATGCCAGACTTGGGGATAAGGTTACTTTAGGGTTTTAGGGCTCCCTTTCTGAACCCTCAGGAGTAGAGCTCTGGACTCCCGTGTTGTGGGACCGAGGACACAGAGAGAAGATGGCTGTAGCCTTGGCGGAGAGAGGAACCTAGCATGGATCTTGTGGCAGTTACATATATGGAATCTCTCCCTGGAAAATTGCATATTTTAATAGAACTCGTAAAAGAGTTAAGTGATCAGAGGACTCCTTCTTGTTCGTCTGTAAAGAATGTCCTCAGCTCAGGTCTATCTAGTTCTTGCAGGTATTTCTCTGGAGATACACTGTACTCCGTTGCATCCTTTGGGTCATGCTCAAGACTTTTTCTGATCATTTTTCAAAGTCACATCGCGGGTTAGTGGCGGACTCTGTTCTCTGTTCCAGAGGGCTGCCTCTTCTCTGCAACGCCGAAGGCACCCAGACCTACTTATTTGTGACGGCGCCCGCACTGTCACCTGAGAAAGGGCCTGAGAAGGCATTTCAGTTGCTTTTATTTTGGGGGCATAACCTCTGTTTCCTTCCCCTGGGTGACATGGATGACTGACTTTAAGCAAAGCCTTTATTTTTATGATTTTTTTAGTTTATGGAATTAAATTAGAGGTGGTGACAGTAAGATAAATTGGTTATTTGTAGTCCTCACGAAGAGGAGTTGTAGGTATGTTTCCCAGAACACCTGATTTCAAACTCACCGCACAAAGAAAGAGCCTTCAGCAATATGCTTGCGTGGTTTAGTTTTATGTTATTGTGAGAGCTCTGTTTTTAGACTGTAGTTTTGAAAGAGTTCAACAGCTGAGTTGGAAACTAAAACCCACCCTCTAAAATATAAGCGAAAGATGGGCGGTGTAATCCGCAGGGCACAGCCTGCCCCCAGTTTGGCATTCTTCGGGTCCAGCTGTTGACTAGAGATAATTTGGATTATAATAGTAAAATCAAGAAAAGCTTTTAATGCAAATTCCTTGCATTGCATGTCTCTCTGAAGAACAAGTGTACATTCTTGCAACTACCAGAATAGGAAGCTATTTTTCTTTTCTCTACCCAGCGGCTGTAAGTAGCTATGGAAGCTGAGGCCTCATAAATTTTATATCGCATTAAGTTTTATTTTAGGGAGGTTAAAATATAGGGCTTTCAAAACCCAACCAGACACGTCTTTTTCTTTGTGCTTTCCTGTTTAGCGTGTGCTAGTTTACCAAAAAAGCACATGTTATTTCTACAATGATGGCCAGTTATATTGATACTCACTATGATGTTAAAAGGGAAGTCAAAATGGTCTGATAATGTATAGGGAGTGAGTGTTCTCCTTAAGCAATATATGCTTACATCGAGATGGAAGAACCCTGCAGACATTCTGCTTGGACTCCCAGCTACCTGCACAGTGATCATGCCAATTCTATTTCAAATATTTTCTCCATTGTCTCCAAAGCACATTCTTATCCATCCATCTATCCTTCCATCCATCTGTCCATAAATCCATCCTTTGTCTTGTCCCACAAAAGGATGCACAGCAGCTTACAAAGACAGACAAATAGAAGTTAAAAACAGAAGAAATAGAAAAATGAAAAATAAAGGTAGGTCCGTAGAGTAAATCATAATAATATGTAATCACGTTAACAATTGGACCACACATGTGGTTATAGGATTTTCCTTAGCCACTACCCAGGGGGAAACCTGATTGGTCACTGGATTCAGGATCCACGGGATCAGAACAAACCAGTCACTCAGTAGAAGTGCTACTGTTCTTGGTTGTAACACCAGACAGGAAGTTGTTCCAAGGGACTGAAAAAGAAGACGGCATCCTCTGATGAACGCCCATGATAACTTCCTCCCCTAGAGGCAGTGGCGCCTGTTTCTGTGCTAGACAGGGTTCCTTTCTCATGCAGCTGGGGACATCACATCGAGGAGCAGCTCCGGGAGTGGAGATCAGCCCTTCGGGCTCTGCAGCCAGCCCGGAGTCCAGCTGCACCTAGGAAGCTTCCCCAGGACCATGCGCACATCTACAGTCCCAAGATAGTGCACAGCCTCCTTCAATGCTCAGTGAATGCCAGTGATGGGTATTACTGCCATTACTGTTCTGGGCCATATGTGTGCCTACTCTTTAACGGGGCAGAGTCGGGCTCCACGTTGCCACGCCTGCGAGCGAACGCAGCGCCAGGAGCCCCTGTGAGCTCACAGCTCTCCCTCTGCCGCAGGCCCTCCAGCACTCGTGGGAGCACGGAACGTGGTCAGGCTTAGGTTGGGCAATGGCACATTTGGGTTTCTCAAAGGCTGGCTTGCTCCAGGTAATGCTTGAAAAACTGAAACTCCATAAATAGAGTTACCGCCTGTGTGGGGAGCAAACCAAACCTGAGCTCAGAGGAGTACCTTCCAAGCAGAAACGTGCAAACTTCAGCGTTTCATTCTTGAAGGACAAGCTCCTTTTAAGGAATTAAAAAGGCCTTTAGAAGTCCTTTGTGACTTCCGGGACCTACACCAGGATAGAAGAGAGTGAAAATTCAGCTTTTCGATCATCAGGCCCATGGGACTCCAAGACCCCAAAGGATCTCCCTTCTTCGTTCTGCTCCCCCCTCCCCCTTACTTGCTGGCCTTGTTCTCCTTTTCTAAGTCTTATTGAAGGGCTCATCACAGTTGGTCCTCTCATGTCAGAAGGCGGGGACTGCCACAATCTGCCCAGAACAGGCTCCATTTCAGGGTGCCAAACACCCTCCCCCTTTGGGTAATCTCTTTGGTGGCCGCGTGCACAGCACAGGCAAGCATGCGGCAGATCCGGCATGCCTTGGTGTTGAATTCTGAGCACCGGGCAGTGTGGAGGCCTGCGCCCCTCAGTCACGTCACTTTCTTCTTTTAATGAAAATTGAAACCCAGCTCCAGCCAGAGGGCAGTGGGAGTGAACAAATGTGTAGGGGAAGAAAATAGAAATGTTTAAGAAGGCTGGCTCTCCCCACCTCCAACACTGTCTGGTCTAGCGAGAGCCTCCCTTCCCTCCTGGCCCATGGAATGCAGGGGCTGCAGGAGACAGAGGGAGCTTGTGGGGAGGAATTAAGTCTGTTTCTGTCTTCTCTGTAAATACCGCGACACCTCCGAGTGGAGAACAGCTGAGATAAGTAACTGCTAATCCCCCAGTGCCTGGAGGAAGCGGGGCGCTCCCTTCCAGATCCCAGCAGATGGTGGATGAAACAGGCTTCCCTCGAGGCAAGGGCAGCGGGAACTGTCCCACCTTCTGTTCCTTCGGCCTGCCCTGCACGTCGCCCTCATGGCCTATCCCTGCCGGGAGGACCTTGCTGGCCCTCAGGAGCCCTGGGGACACACCCGGGCTTTGCCATCCCACTGGGAGGCTCAAGGTCAGCCAACCTCAACTCAGCCAGTCCTAGCAGCTTGGGCGGCGTTCAGCAAACTCCGTAGGCCTAGAAAGGAACAACCAAGCAGTGCTGCTAAATCTGTCTCGGTCTCTCAGTCCCTGGGGAAGAGGGGTGGTGACTTGTTTAAAACGCAGATGCAGTGTCCCAGGGTGAAACCAGGGGGTTGAGGTTCTATTAGGCAGCCCAGGTAATTTGGCTGCAAATGCAGGTAATTTGGCCGCGTTCTACTCTGAGGACAGCAGCCCACGTGGACCTGGGGGCATTTGGGGTGGTAATGAGGAGCAGGGCGCTAAGTCAGGCGCCTGGATTTGAATCCTCACTCCTCAGGCTAAAAACCTGTTTTTCCCGAGCTGCACGGCATAGCCATTTCTGGGTTTTGAAATCATCATTTCAGTCACAGTTTGCATGAAAAGTGAAATGGGGAGAGCGGCTGCACAACAATGTGAATGTACTTAACGCTGCCGAACGGTACAATTTTAGAAGTTAACGTGGTAAATTCGATGTTATGTGTATTTTACCACAATATTTAAAAAGGGAATATCTACAATGCACCCCAGAGGACGAAGTCACTTTTAATAAACCTGCTTCAGTAGGTTTGACAGAAAGCAATCTCAATTTTTAAATGAAACGGATCCCTGAAAAATCGTGTCAAGTGAAAATCAGTCGTTGAATCCCACTTTCCCACTGACTTCCATTTAAAATCCAGGGCAGGGCAAAAGTAGGTTTACAGTTGTGAGTGCCGGAAACACAGCTTATTCTTACCGTTTGTTATTTATTGTGTTGTTTTCCACAGGAACAACTGTAAACTTTCTTTTTCTCCATCCAGTACAATAAAATAGGAGTCAAATTTTTAAAAGTGAAAATTGAGCAGAACTACAATGAATAAATATCAAACCATCATAGATCTTTAAGGGAAAAGTGTTCTTTCTGACCACAGATAAAAGGCATGTAAAAGTACATTTTGTTCTACATGGAAAATAATGAAGTTGTTTTAAACATGCTTTGAGGGCGAAGGTTGTTTTTTGAAACTGGTCTCAGTGCCCCCCTGGCCTGCCTGCCCCCACCGGAACAGCCTGGCCCAGCGGCGCGTGGGCTGGACTTGGCCTCCAAAGCCAGGGGGGTATTTTCATAGGATTCAGGTCAGTAACCATGACATTCAGGGACAAGCTCGACTTTCCAGGAGCTTCCTTGCCCATATGGCTGTGAACGTGGGAAGCTGCCATCAGCCACTCCCAAGTAGCAACTGTCTACTGTCCACTTTCGTTCACCAAAATGTTCATGAACTTCGAGCCCACGTTCCCTTTAAAACAATGAAGGAAGGCTTTCTTTTGAGTGGCTCCCTCTTTTAGTGACTATCCCAGTGATTCCCTCCTTTCCTTCCCAGCAGGGAGCGTAACTGCCCCTGACTTTCCTGTAACTGCCCTGCAGTCTGTCCTGTAAAGGCTGGTTTATCACCTATCCCTGTGCCCAGCACAATTCTTATCCCATAAATATCTGCTCAATCAATAGATAAGTGAAATGGACCCCATTCTTTGAAAGTGAGAGCTACGGCTGCCTCCCAAAGCATCACTGTGACTGAATTGTAATCATTGATCATCTGTGTGTTTTTCCAGGTATCCCTAATTATCATAATCATTAATAACCCTTGTCAGAAAAGAGTTATTGTGTTCCTTTTCATGGGGGGACACTGGGGTTCAGGAAAGTGAAGTGATTGGCCCAAGATCAACAAATGTGTAGTTAGCGTTAAAGGCAGGATTTGAACCCAGGGCTGTGTGGCTGTAACAGCATTTCTTCTTCTTCTTCTTCTTCTTCTTCTTCTTCTTCCTCTTCCTCTTCCTCTTCCTCTTCCCCTTCTTCCTCCTCCTCCTTTTCTTCTTCTTCTTCTTCCTATTCTTCTTGTCTTTCTTCATCTACCTGAGCCGAGGCAGCTCTGCCCTTTGCATCCTGTCATTTTCATTGTAAAGGACCTACTGTGTGGTGGGGGGAAATCCCAGTCAGGCCCCTCACCTGGCTCCATCACCCAGCTCACCCCATGGTTTCCTTTCCAGACTAACCCAAACATGGTTAGAGAGCTCAGCAGGGAGGGCCCAGCATTCCCCAGTCTGGACAAGTATCTAATCAGCAGGCCTCCTCAGCATATCAATCCAAGACCACTCTAGAGATGGATGCCTGTGCCCAGTTTTCTATTTTTAACTGGTGTTAACAGGAGGAAAAACACAAGCATTAAAAATCAAAGTGCCCGTCGAAAACCGAGAATACAGGGCACCCCAGGGCAAACCAGCGATCTGTGTCCTCCTCCTGTCTCTCTGCTCTCATGTCCTTCTCCCCACATCACGTCGTTTTTCTGTTCCCTTCTCTAAAGTCCCAAGATCCTTCAAAAATCTGTTGCCATGAAGAAGCTGACACCAGTCAGTGATACCAGTGCTTCTCAGACTTTAATGCACATATAAATTAACTGGGCTCCTGGCTAAGATGCAGATCCTCCTTTAGCAGCTCTAGGGTGGGCCCCGAGACTCCCTGCTGTTCCGACTCTTTGCTGGTTGTGATAACACTGCTCGTCCCTGTGATGACTGTTTATATGGCTGAAGTCATGGTTATCTTCTTGGCAAGGATTTGCTCTCTCACTCTTGTCTCCACCTGGAGTGAAGGGCTTTGCCCCCAGTTTACAGATGGTCAGCTATCCACTCGCAAGTAGACAAGCTACTTCTGGCATTTGTTTCTTCATTGGTTTTGGCAGCAGGGGATCCTCTTTGGATAAAGACCAGAGTCTAAGCATGAGCAAAACCCTGCGGCATGGAGGAGAGCTACCTGATATCTGAGCCGGGGTGACCCTGAGTGCCTCTCCAGCAACACTGGGCAGAGGGCTCAGGGCTGCTCTCCTTAGCCTTCTCCCTGGCCAGACCCTGAGCCGCGCATGGGTGGGGGACCAGGGTGTCCTTGGTTAATCTCAGCTTTCTGCTCCAGAGGGGCATCGACCCATCTCTTGGAGTAAACTCATTCAGGCTGGGGGAGACTAGACCAGAAGGGTGACCTGTCCCAGGTGCCCCTTTTCTGGCCACTCAAATGTCCTGCTGTGGTGCCCTTTGGGCCCATGAAGCCTCCCAGGGCTCTGGTCCTGCAGCGCCGGGTCCTGGGAGATGATTAGCTGCTGTCGCCCCTGTGCTGCCCTGGTGTGGCTGTCAGGACCCCTCTGCAGAGGGCAAGGCGCCAAGCCTTCTGGCTTCTACGAGGCTTACTGTCCTGTAGGCTGGCGGGTCCTGGGAGGAACCAGCCCACAGCACACCCAGGGATCACCCCCACCTAGGAAGGGGGAGGGGTGGGCTGGCGTCACATAGTCTTCCCCTGCCCCCGACCCTTCGCGGCCTGCCCCTCCCTAGCTCCCTATTTGGCCATCCCCAGGTTGCCCCCTCCCCTTCCTTACAAGGTCCGGGGGCCCCCCTGGCTGATCCTCTCCCCTGCCCTCGGCTCCATGAATGGCCTCGGCGCTCCTCAGTGGTACGAAAGCGACCAAATAAGGCAAGGTGGCCGACCGGGCCCCCCACCGCTGCCCCCGGCCGCTCCAACTGACTCCGTCCATCAGCGGGCTATAAAGCAGCGCGTTCGGCGCCGGACACCCAGCGCTTGCCGCCGCCCCAGCCGAGCCGAGCCGAGCCGAGCCTGACCGCGGACGGTGAGTCAGTGCCGCGCCTCCGCCTCCGCCTCGCCCTTCCCACCCCGCATCCCGACCGGGACCCGCCGCCTAGCGCTCTCCCAGCCAGGGCCCCGCGCTCCGGCAGCTCCGGCAATGCCATTTTTACGAGTGCAAACTTTTCGATTTGATTCCAACTTCTCTTGTCCCGGGAAGTCACCGGAGAAGGGCGCGCGGTGTTGGGGGGTCCCTACTCTCGTGCGCTTTTTCCTCCAGCTGGGGCACGGGCATGAATGGGGATGTTGAGGGGCCCAAAGTGGGCTCCCAGTTTGTGAAAAGGCGAAAATGTAAAGGACTGGTAAGAGGTGACTGTCAGTCCTTGCACCTGGGACAGAGGGCGAGCCTCCTGGCCAGGAAGCCTGGGTGGTTCCTCGCCCCTTCTCTACGCCCTCTTAGCCCCCATCCCCGCTTGTCCGTCCACCCTCTCTTTTTCGCCCGAGGGGAAGGGAGGTGCCAGGTGTCCCCCGTCCTCCCAACCCCCTCTGCTCCGTCCCCTCTTCGCGGGACGCGGAGAAGGCCATCTCTGTAGGCGCTGAGCGTGCGCCACCTCACTTTCCTCAACCTGCAGACCCCGCTGAAGCTGTGCGAAGATGTGCGACGACGAGGAGACCACCGCCCTGGTGTGCGACAACGGCTCGGGGCTGGTGAAGGCCGGCTTCGCGGGCGATGACGCGCCGCGCGCTGTCTTCCCTTCCATCGTGGGCCGCCCGCGTCACCAGGTAAACTGTCCACCCATCTTGTTGTCGTGGGGCGCATCCCCAGCCCCTCTCCACACCCCTCCTGCCACCTCTTCAGGCCAGCAGTCTAGGAAATGTCTCACCTGAGCCTCCTGCCTCATGAACTCTTAGGTCAGATGAGGAAAAGATTGAGTTTCAAATCCAAGCAAGGACAAGCAATTCTCACACCCTCCACTGAAGGAGGGTGTGAAATGTGCATTTTCCTCTTCACTTGGAAAGCTCCACCTCCCCGGTGCGGTGTGAGAGAGAAGGCAGCAGCTTCTCCCTCCACTCCAGACCTGCATTTTCGGTCTTCAGCGTCTTCTCTCTCTTTCGTACACTTCGCTTTATTCCTTGGCCTCTCTTTTCAGTCCTGTTCAAAACGTAATAATATAACTTCTCTCGACCAACCAGGAGCCAAGCCACATTCCTCCCTCTTGTTCACAGCCA
Source organism: Anoura caudifer (assembly GCA_004027475.1). Classification (NCBI taxonomy): domain Eukaryota; kingdom Metazoa; phylum Chordata; class Mammalia; order Chiroptera; family Phyllostomidae; genus Anoura; species Anoura caudifer. Next base: position 157,097 of record PVKU01000611.1, read on the forward strand.
GCTTACAGAGCTCCCCAGAGCTGTAATCTATCCGCTTCCTGGCTGATGCATTTTTAGAAGCCAGACGTGACAGAGGCAGTAAGTGCCATGGTGACAGTGACATACCACCTTGTTTATTAAGAGAAATGCCACCCTCCCTGGCTTTGCCACATTCCTGGTCAGACAGGCTGCCAGAGAGGAGAGCTGTGATCCTTGGTGCTGGTGAGTGCTGAGCCCAGGACTGCTCTGGCCAGGCTGGGTTTCACTGGCGGCCCGGCCCAGCTTCGCGTGTTCCCTTGATGAATGTCGGAATCTCTTCTTAGGAGGAATGCAGTGTGTCAGTAACTGGGCAGTTTCACAATGCAGTCCTTTGGATTCTAGCTGACATGGGTGATGAGCGTAATAATGTAATGAAGGAATTACGGTATTTTTAAAATGAGGTGAGGCTCTACTTCAGGGAATGAGCATTGTTCCCTTTCCCCCAGTTATATTCTAAACAGTAAAATTATGCCTTTTTTTTTTTTTTTTGCAGGGGTGGGGGTGAGTGAGAAAAAGGTACTAGCTTGATTTAAAGTGATATTTCTAAATTGGGCGAGAACACTATGGTTTGTTAATTCTGGTCTTTCATGAGGTATTCATTGAGTTGGGCAGCTAGATGCAAATTCATAAGGCATCAATGATATTCCTGACATGGTGGAAGTTTGATCTTCCCATCTTTTTCTTCTTGTAGGGTGTCATGGTGGGTATGGGTCAGAAGGATTCCTATGTAGGCGATGAGGCCCAGAGCAAGCGAGGTATCCTGACTCTGAAATACCCCATTGAGCACGGCATCATCACCAACTGGGATGATATGGAGAAGATCTGGCACCATACCTTCTACAATGAGCTCCGTGTGGCCCCTGAGGAGCACCCTACTCTGCTCACCGAAGCCCCGCTGAACCCCAAGGCCAACCGTGAGAAGATGACCCAGATCATGTTTGAGACCTTCAATGTCCCTGCCATGTATGTGGCCATCCAGGCAGTGCTGTCCCTGTATGCTTCTGGCCGTACCACAGGTATGGTTGGGCTCTGGGGTCAGTCACTGATTTATCACATTCCCAAGTCATTGACCTTGCTGTGAATCAGTCTCCCCAGCTGAAACGACCCCTTCTCTCATACTCCATGGGAAGGTGTGGGTGCTAAGAGAGAAAGGAAACCATAGTTCCCAGGTTAGTTTCAGAGCACGTGTATTTCTAAGAACTGACACTACGTGGTGTCACATGATGAGGCTGCCAACGATGTATCGACCTGGAATGCAGCAGTCATTGGTGTGCGTTTGTACCCTTGCAGCCCCTGGGCAAACATGACTGAGGAGAACCCACATGCCCCACAGGGTCTGAGTCAACAGAGAGAGGGGGACACATGTGAGTTAGATGGGAGGAAAGAAAAACACGCCCAGATGCTTACCTCGTGGGCCAATGCTGATAAAAGGGATGGTCATTTGAAAGTGTCCTGGGAAAATTTATCTACTACAATATTTAAAAGGATGAGCTATGGCTGCCTTCAGATTCGGCGTTCATTGTGCTCATTTTTTATTCCTGATGTGTAAGGGATCTAATTTTATCTGGATCCCTGCCCAGCACTAGTTTATCTTAGCCACGGTTGGAAGGAGGCTTTGACAGAGCCAAGAGCAGTGGTATCACCAAGGATTCACCTTGTTCTTGTCTATGTCCACTGACAGGCATTGTTCTGGACTCCGGGGATGGCGTAACTCACAACGTCCCCATCTATGAGGGCTATGCTCTGCCCCATGCCATCATGCGTCTGGATCTAGCAGGTCGGGACCTCACCGACTACCTCATGAAGATCCTCACTGAGCGTGGCTACTCCTTTGTCACCACTGGTGAGCATGTGCGGCTCATGCGCCACAGCATGTGCCTGCTTTCCCCCCTTCACCAGTGAATCCATCTGCCTCCCACAGTTGACGCCATTCCTCAGAGCCTGACTCGGATAACTTCTGTTTCTGCAGCTGAACGTGAAATTGTCCGTGACATCAAAGAGAAGCTGTGCTATGTTGCTCTGGATTTTGAGAACGAGATGGCCACAGCTGCTTCCTCGTCTTCCCTGGAGAAGAGCTACGAACTGCCGGATGGCCAAGTCATCACTATTGGCAATGAGCGCTTCCGCTGCCCGGAGACGCTTTTCCAGCCCTCCTTCATCGGTGAGCGGTAGGGTCTGGGGCGGAAGCACAGCTTTCCCTGGAAGTCTTGGGTAAAATCTAAAGGGTTAAGGGACCCGGGGGTTAAAAAAAGTCGTAGCTTGGTTCCCACACAGCTCGGTCTCAGGTTCTGATGGCTCATTAAGGGACGACCATCAGCGCTCTGTTGCGGTGAAATGATAAAGGATGACACACTGACTTTACCTCAGAAGAAAGGATGAGACAGAGTAGTAGCTGAGTGATCCGTATCTGCAGGAAAGAGACGGTTACTCAAGGGTGCTGATTGATTCCAATGAGCTCCACTACCAACAGCTGGACTTTTCCTTTTAAGTTACTCATTGTTACATGCAACATCAATCACACTCATAGTAATTACATTTATGTCACCAAGCATCTTACCTAAGGAGTGATTTACAAAAGGAAGCTTCTGAGGACCTTATGTTAGTCCATAAATGAAAAACTTACATGAATTTCACGTAAATGTGTTTCTTATCCTTTTTCAAGACATCTTCATCCGTCTGGTGAATAAAGCAAGTGTTCGCTCCAGACAGTTGCTAAGCACGATTGTTTGTTTCTTGACAGTCTGTTGTGGACTGTGAGCGCTTCTAGGGACACCTGTTCCACAAACGCCTTCAGTGTATCTTATGAAGCCACATGTGTTTCAGAGACAAATGGAGACAGTTCACCAACACAGAGGAGTCTTGTTCTCACCCCTCCACACTGGCCTTCTGGCCTAAGTGCACCATGATTTTTTTTTTTTAAAACATGTTTCTAGGCATGGAATCCGCTGGCATCCATGAAACGACTTATAATAGCATCATGAAGTGTGACATTGACATCCGCAAGGACCTGTATGCCAACAACGTCTTATCTGGAGGAACCACCATGTACCCTGGGATTGCTGATCGCATGCAAAAGGAAATCACTGCCCTGGCTCCCAGCACCATGAAGATTAAGGTAAAGAACTTCTGTGCCTGGGGCAGTCGAAGTGGGTCTTGGTATTCCAAGCAGAACGCATCCCTAACTCCTTTCTCACACTTAGTTTTCTGTCTGCTAAAAATTTTACCTTTTAGCTTCTCTAGCACTTTTTTTCTGATTTTTCTAGCACTTTTCCCAAGATAGGAGACTTTTAAAATGCTTTCAATAAAATAGGCAAAAAAAAAAAAAAAAATCTTTCAAGGAAAAAAAAACTTCTGTTTTGAAAGTTCCCAATTTGGGGGCTTTTAGCTTGTTGCCACATCACACTCAAGCTCAGAGAAGTGGGAAATTTAGCTTTTTGCCACATTTTACTTGAGCTCAGAGAAGTGGGAAATTCTATTTTGTAAAGCCCTTGATAATAGAAATAATGAAGTAGAGGAAAAGTGCATAAAACTTGACTTGGCCATATTAATTTTTGGTATGAAGTATCTTACCTGACAGCAAATGAACATCTAACGCTTTTTCTTAGTCTCCTCAACAGCTGGCTTGATCTGTTGCTTCAGAGTTGCCTGGAAGCTTCTGTTTTCTTTCTGCAGATCATCGCTCCCCCTGAGCGCAAGTACTCGGTGTGGATCGGAGGCTCCATCCTGGCCTCCCTGTCCACCTTCCAGCAGATGTGGATCAGCAAGCAGGAGTACGACGAGGCCGGCCCATCCATCGTCCACCGCAAATGCTTCTGAGGTGCCTTTTCCTAGTCTACCTTCATTCAGGATGACAGTGTTATGCTTCTTGGAGTCTTCCAACCCACCCCCCTCATCTCTCATCAACCATTGTACAGTTTGTTTACACACGTGCAATTTATTTGTGCTTCTAATATTTATTGCTTTATAAATAAACCAGACAGGACTTGCAACCTACAAAAGGCTCTCTTACTTCCTTTTGGGGTAGGAATGGGGTGCGGCCAGTGTTTGCTTACTCCAGACTATGAACCCCTGGATCGGTGGCTTTGACACCATGTGCACTGTAATATTACACAAAGGTCAGCAGATGAATTTGTGTGACATTTAACTGGGAGCTATGATACTATATCTTGATTTTACACTCTGGGACAGAATCATGAACCTATGTCGTCTCTGAAGAGCTGATTAGGTTTAGATTCACATACAAGATAAAACAATTTTCTAAGGTTAGTTTCCATGAGTGATATTGAAAATTGTTGTTTTAGCATATGTTACAGCTGTTTCGGTAACTTTGCAGAAACCACGTATATACTGGTAGTGAGAAAGTCGAAGATTACTTTACACAAATTAGCTTAAATTCTCAATTCCTGGACTCTTTAGTCGTCTTCCTAAGGACTGTGAATGTCAGCCATGAGACACTGAAGCCAGCTGACAGTTAAGCCTGGCTGTGACCCATTCCAAATGTCCCCTAAACAAATCAGGATGCTGCAGATTCAAAATAGACCTGAGAAAACAGGTGCCAGAAACTTCTGCCCAATCGGTGATTAACTTGTGGTACAGAGGTCTTCAGTCTCCTCACTTGTTTTAAGTCCTGGGATCTTGCATTGAGTAGCATTAAAGGCTATGAAGTCCCATGGGAGGAAAGGGAGCAGAAAGTCACAATATTCCTTTCCTCCATGCTGGGCTGTCTGCGGTATGGAGGGGGCAGAGCTGGGGGCAGCAGCCAACAGAGTAAGTTGTGCCCTGTCCTTGAGGGGCTCACATACGCTCTGCATAAACCCCCGATGTATGTGGTTTCAAGGAGAGAGACATGGGTCTGGGTCTTGAAGAATGGTTAAGAAATAGGTGAGAAGAGCAGGGAAGGAAATGGGTCAGAGGCCAGCATAAAAGGGACCCCCAGGACAAGCTGGAGGGAACTGATGAATTTTTAGGAAATCAGTTTGGAGAGGTATATTTCAACTTCATGGCAGAAGCTATAAAATTTTTTCATTTTCAAATTAATTGTTAATGAACTGTAGTTAGAGCACTTGGATGGACTTAATTGAACTTTTATCTATTGATGAGGGAATTAAGCAACTGGTATAGTGTTAAAAGACTTTGTTTGTGGAACTCCCCAAAGAAGAACCCAGATTTTCTGACACGGAATCTAATGGTGCTTCTAAAACCAAACTTATAAACATATAGACATAAAACTTTAGTCATGGCCTATCAAGAGTTAATGCCATGCTATTTCACACCCTTTCGGGAGTCTGGGTTGAAAGTTTGGAGTATTTTAGGCTCATCAGACACATCTTTAGTAAGTTGCCATTGTCATTATCATTCAAGGTTATAATTATGTCTTTATCTTATTCATTAAAAAGTAACTCTTGATTCCTGACTCTGGGCCAAGCAAGATAGTAGGTGCAAGAAACAGAAATGGATCAGGGAACGTTTTCTGTGCCTAAGAAGCTCAGAATTTAGAGTTCCATACTTTGCATAGCTGAATGGAGGTTTTTCTCTGCATGAAGGGTTAAATAATAAATAAATTTGGTTGCATTTTTCTATGGATAAGATATAAACTTTTTGTAGATTTTACTCCCCCCCCCCCCTCAAGTGTATCCTTCAGCACAGATATCTTGGCTTAAAAGCTGGGTTTCAGCCATGAGATGGAATTGCAGAAAGTATGGGGAGATATGATTTAGCCAGTCTTTGTTTGTCTTTCTTTTTACCTCTCATGTTGAGTACCATAAGTATTATAAATTTTCACCTCTAAATATAGTATTAATACTTTAAGTTTAGACAATTGGCTTGGGTATCACCTATGGTTCTCTCTATGTATAAACAGAAAGGGAATGGGTATTATTATTTCTCCTTAAAAGTGGAAGCTTTTATGATCAGTGCTCAGAAGTGGTAAGCACACAGATTCTTGTTGAATGCCAACGTTTTCTCATCTGTGCTTAATGATGGGGTATAAAATATCAGAACAGCTAAATCTTCTAATAACCGTGCTTAAGGAAGCTACTAAAGCAACAAAGTTTGTCTTAAGGCCACCTTCACATGTGTAAAGTAATGGAGATGCCTACAGTGACTATGTCGTTGGTTAAGATGCAGTGTAAACAAACATATATAGATCATGTTATTTCTTCTCAGTTTATGGTAAAAGTGTTTTTGTTCATTTCTAATATAACTTTTGTCATTTGCAAAAAAAAAAAAAAAAGGAATATTTAGAGGGGTAGGGTTGATTTACTATACCCACGGCCTAAAAACAATAGGGGTTCCTCCTTTCTCTCTATTTCTTCTATGGAGTCTGTTATAAACTGAATTATATCCCCCAAAATTTATGTGCTGACACCCTACCCACCCAATGTTAGTATATTTGGAGATGGGGCACTGAAGGAGGTAATGAAGGCTAAATGAGGTCATAAGTTGGGGCCCTAATCAAATAAGACTGGTGTCCTCATAAGAAGAGGAAGAGCCACTAGGATTGTGTGTGCACAGAGGAAAGGAAAGGGCAGGTGAAGACAAAGCTAGAAGGTAGCCATCTGCAAGCCAAGCAGGGAGGCCTCACCAGAAACCAACCCTGCTAGCACCTTGATCTTTGGCTTCTATGCTCCAGAACTTCAAGAAAATAAATTTATGTTATTGAAGCCACCCAGTCTGTATTGTTATGTTATGGTAGCCCAAATAAACTACTAGAGGATTTTTTCACATATTGGTCATCGTGACCCAAGATCATAGTCTACCCACTTACCAGACTCAGTACAAAAAGAGTATCTTTCCATATAGTTCTGATAAAAATTACAGGCAGTGTCAAAAGAATATCTTCCCATATAGTTCTGAGGAAAATTCCAGGGAGGTCTCAGTCTGCCCAGTTCTGAAGACTGAGGCAGGTTATGCCTACCATAGACACCAGTTGATATTACTGAGTGGGAGAGGGGTAACTCTCCAAAGCAAGACAAAATGGCATAAACACCATAACCAGTGATCAAGAACTAGAGAAAATTCTGGTAATTTGTAGGGGGACCAATCATTGGAGGGCTTCAAATTCTAGTCCAGGAGTTTCATTTGTTTTAGCAGGCCCTGAGAAGGACTATAAAAGAATAATGACTTGACTCAAAGAAAACTGGGAGACAAGAATAAGAATCTTTGGACAGTGATATGTGTGATTGATCACATTTTTTCCAGGACTTCCAGTCAAGATGGAGGTGTAGGTAAACACATTTTGCCTCCTCATGCAACAGGAAGAACTGCAACTAGACTTCACAACAAGTAACAACCCAAACCATCAGAAAATTGAACTGTATGGAAGTCTGACAACCAAGGATTTAAAGAAGCCACATTCATCTGGATGGGCTATGCTACTAAGAGAGGGAGTCAAAGCAGCTCTACGTAATATGCAGAAACAAACACAGGGAGGCTGCCAACTTGAGGAGACAAAGAAATATGGCCCAAATGAAAGAACAGAACAAAACCCCAAAGAAAAAAATAAATGAAATGGAGATAACCAACCTATCAGATGCAGAGTTCAAAACACTGGTGATCAATATGCTCAAAGAACTCATTGAGCACAGTAACAAAATGAAAAAGACCCAGGAAGAAATAAATGTTACACTAAGTAAAATAAAGAAAAATCTACAGGGAACTAACAGTGGAGGGGATAAAGTCAGCATTGAAATCAATGATTTGGAATGCAAAGAAGAAATAAGCATTCAAACAGGACAGCAAGAAGAAAAAAGAATAAAACAAGCAAACAAACTAAGATGGTGCCTCTGGGTTATCTCCAAACATACCAACATCTGAATCATAGGGATGCCAGAAGGAGGAAAGGAAAAACAAGAAATTGAAAGCTTACTTGAAAAAATAATGAAAGAAAACTTCCCTAATTTGGTGAAGGAAATAGACATACAAGTCCAGGAAGCACAGAGAGCCCCAAATAAGTTGGACCCAAAGAGGAGCACACCAAGACACATCATAATCAAAATGCCAAAGGTTAAAGATAAAGAGAGAATCTTAAAAGCAGCAAGAGAAAAGTAGAGAATTACCTACAAAGGAGTTCCCATAAGACTGTCAACTGATTTCTCAAAAGAAACTTTGCGGGAAAGAAGGGACTGGCAAGAAGTATTCAAAGTGATAAAAAGTGAGGACTTATATCCAAGATTATTCTATCCAGCAAAGCTATTGTTTAGAATGGAAGGGCAGATCAAGTGCTTCCCAGACAATGAAAAGTTAAAAGAGTTCATCATCACCAAGCTATTAACACATGAAATGTTAAAGGGCCTTATTTAAGAAAAAGAAGATCAAAACTATGAATATTAAAGTGGCAACAAATTTGCAACTATCAACAACTGAATCTAAAAAAAAACCTAAGCAAACAAGCAGAACAGGGACAGAATCATGGAAATGGAGATCATTTGGAGGATTATCAGCTGTGGGGGGGAGAAGGGACAATGGGGGGGAAGGTACAGGGAATAAGCAGTGTAAATGGTAGGTAGAAAATAGACAGGGGGAGGTTAAGAATAGTATAGGAAATGGAGAAGCCAAAGAACTTAATGCACAACCCATGGACATGGATAAGGGCAGGGGGGATTCCTAGAGGGAAGGAGGATACCGAGAGGAGGGGGGCAAAAAAGAAAAATTGGGATAACTGTAATAGAATAATGAATAAAATACACTAAAATATTTTTTCCAGACTCCAGTGTGACCCAGGGACCCAGGAACCCAATGCTGTCTATATGACCAATTTAACCAGGTGTTTAAAAGGAAATAATAAGTCAGATTCACTTTAAGATTAACATGATAAAAATACTATAAATATTTCCTAGTAACTGATAGGTAGGAAAGAAATTTTTAATCTTTTAGGCCTAAAACAGCAAAGGTTGTCTATATTCATCTTAAGGTCTTCCAGGCTCATTTTACAAGGAATCTCTCCTTCACAGAGCTTGGCTGTTTCTATGGCAACCAAACTCACATTTAAAAGACACAGGAAAAAAGCTCTTGGGGAGATTGCAAAAGTATACTGTTGGTCACTAGTGAGCCTGATGCTAGAAGATGTTTCTTGCAGTTCACTCATCAGCTCTGTGCAATAGGTGCAAGAAAGGTTGACCAGGTGGAAAAAGGGCTTCAGTTCAATTACAGCTCTCTGGGTGAGTCCTTAGGGTTCTGGGCCCTCTCCCCGGTTTGAGTCAAGTAGAGTCAAGCAGGAGTGTTCCTCCAGTGTTGTTTGCTTATTGCTATATATACCACGGGAATCAGGGTTGGGAGACAGGAAGAAAACAAACCCAAGGGAAAGTTGCAGGGAAGCTGGATTAAAATGTGGTCTTAGCCCTGGCTGGTGTGGCTCAGTGGATTGAATGCCAGCCTGAGAACCAAGGGGTCACTGGTTTGATTCCCAGTCAGGGCACATGCCTGGGTTGTGGGCTGGGTCCCCAGTTGAGGGTGTATGAGAGGCAACCACACATTGACGTTTGTCTCCCTCTCTTTCTCCTTCTCTTCCCCTTCCCTTTTCTCTAAAAAATGAAATCTTTTAAAAAATATGGCCTAAATAAATATATAAAGAAAGAAATAAAATGTGGCCTTAATTGTAGGTGAAAAATGCACTCTGGTGTCAAGTGTAAGCAAGGAGTTGGGTGAGTAGGTTTAGGGTTTAACACAGAAAGATGACGTGTATAGCTTTGGAACTACTGCTGGAAAGTGACAGGGTAGGCGTCATGTAGGGTAGGATGTGATAGAGCAGATACCATGAAGGAAAGTTAAAAGCAAACCTGCCTTAGGCAAAATGGTAAAATTCTCCCAAGACACCTTTAACTCTAGGATCTACCTTTTGCACTTCCTTCAGTGTCTTCCACCCAATGCTGGCTAGTCAGGACATTCTCCCTACCTCTCCTATTATAATGACCCCTACCTATCCTTTACTTGTTGCAGTCCTCAAGAGCAGACCAACATTAAATGTGAGACCTGAAGAATGGAAAAAGCAGGCAGTGGAAACAACACCTGCAAAGACTCACAGGTGGGAGAGACTATCACGTTCGAAGAAGTGGGAAGAGCCAAGCAAACAGACAGCAATGGGAGGCTGAGGAGGAGAGGAAGTGACCCTGCAGACACGGTCGGAACACCCATCCCATGGGCCCATGGGGCCTTCAGACCGTGGTAAGAAGTTTGAATTATATTCTGTGACAGAATGACGCTAAAGGGTTTTAAGCATGGGAATATAAAACACATACTTTCAAAGCTCATTCTAGGTGCTACAGGGGGACTGGATTGGAGCTGCAAGAGTGGAGGCAAGTAAGAGGCTCTTGCAATGGTGCAGAGGGAGACACGGGCTGGACCTGACGGAAGCGTGGAGATGGAGAGAAGTGTGGCCAAAGCTGAGATGGGTTCCATAGGCAGCGACGACACCATGTGCTGGTGGGATGGGGCAGGCACGAAGAGGGCTGCTGGCTCGCACGGACTGTGTGTTTTAAAGGAAATTCAGATTTCAAGGTGATTCAAAGGCATCTCCAGTCCTGCATTGGAAAGAAGGAATCACCCAAAGATGGGGTTTGTTCTGGGTCTTGAAGAGCGTTAGGGTTTGCTGCGAGAAAGGGAGGCAGACTGAATGAGCAGACAGTGGTTTCAGGGACAGGAAAGTGGGGGGAGACCTGACTAGAGTAAGGGGTATGGACTGGGCTGCAGCAATCAGGTCAGCTAGGTAAGGCCAGAACACGGGCTTTGGAAACGCACGTGTTCTGTGTTCTTGCTTATAAAACACATGTGATAAAGAACTGCCCTTCAAAACTGCTGTCAGGACTAAATGGGATACAGTTGGTTATATGCTCAGGATTTGATACATAGTAAGACCTTAATTAACATTCTATAATTATTGTTATTAATATTATATTTATAAACAGCATATAATATACAATTACACATTATGCACACACATGTGCAGTTCACTCACCAGCTCTGTGTGCAATACATGCAGTACATGTGTGTTGTGGAAGAACTGAAAGACAAGTCCGGAAATTTGGATTTGATATGAGACAATATGCTTTTTTTTTTGCTGATGACACTTCTAGAGAAGAGAAGCAGTCCATTGAATGATATTTAGAGAAGGTAAATTCTGGAATTTGGGTCCAGAATCCAGAATGGTCTAGTGAACACAGGTCCTCGCTGAAAGACTAGTCCAAGAGCAACTAAAGAATTTAGAGTCCATACACAAAGGCCAAGAATATAGAGTTGGGTTCTCTTTCATCTGACAAAAGAGAGACTGACCTCAATAAATGCATGCACTAAGAAAATGTATGACTTCATCACAGAGGGTTTAAAGAGGTTAATTAATAACCACTATGCTCTTACATTACAGGGTCTTTAAAAAAAATCTAAATTGGCTTCCTGAATTCTCAGGGTAGGAAGTACTTTTCATGCCACTTGGAGGCTCCTCTCCGGTTGAAGGAACTTATTTTAAAACTGTTTAAACCTTACAGTAAAGGGTATCCACATTCTCTTTTATACCCATTAGCCCACAGTGTCAATTCCATTGTGTTATAATAACTGGTTTGACTTTTCATACATAAAAGGGAGCCCTATCACTGACATATAATAGGAGGATTCCAGTTTTTACAAAGAAAACTGTAGGTTGGTAGGGGTGAGAGATTCAGGAGGAAGAGCTTGGTAAGTGCTTACGTTAAATATAAATCTTAACAGGGAGGATGCAAAAACTAAAAAAAATATATCCACATTGTAAGAGAATGAAACATGATCTGAGGAATCAAAAATCTGCCACAATCTGCATATGTTGAATGGGAGATCCTATCAACTGGGTCCCCACTGGGTTGGAATGGGCAGGACACCTGCAGACATGCAGCGTGAATAAGAAATAAACTGTTGTTACGTCAGCCACTGCACCTGTGTTTGTTACCACCGCACAAACTTGCTGTGGACACTCACCTTCCCAGGATTTCACTTGGTTTTAGGGCCCTGAGATGATGTAATGCCAGCTAAATAATACACTTAAAATAATAAATGTAATCTACAATTTTTGTTACTTTAGCTGAAACTGTTTTTCTGGGTTTCCAATTAAAATCTATGACTGGGCAATTTTATTTCACTTTTTGAGGGTGAGGGGAGTTTTGTTTTTTTTGGGCATATAAATGAAATAGAAAAGCCATCTGAAGATACTCCAGTTACGTTTTGTTGGTTCAACATGTGAGTAGGATGCTAAGTAAAAATGAAGGATTTCATCCAGGTTATTTTGCTTCAGTCTGTGTCCAAAGTTTGCATCCAAACTTGCCTTTCATAGAATTATATTACCTTAGCCATTGCCAGGTGGCTCAGTTGGTTGGAGTGTCTTCACGTGCACCAAAAGGTTGCAGGTTCGATTCCTGGTCAGGGCACATACCTAGGTTGCAAGTTTGATCTCTGGTTTGGGAGGCAAGATGTTTATCTCTCTAGCCCCCTTCCTCTCTCTCTAAAATCAATAATAAAAAATATCCTTGGGTGAGGATTAAAAAAATATATATATATATCTCCTTATTTTTTAAAAAAGCTTCAAGATATAATTCACATACCATACAGTTCACTCATGTAGAGTGTATATTTCAACTGTTTCTTAGTGTATTCACAGATAAGTGCCCCCATCACCACTGTCAATTTTAGAACATTTTCAGCACCTTAAAAAAAGAAGCCTTAGGCCCTTTAGCTCTTAGTCATCTGTGCCCCCATCTAGAAGGGCTCTGGTGGAATTATCTGCTTACACATACCTTCTCTCCAGAGAAGAGTAAAATTATGACCTTTGTCTTAATAAAGTCCTCTATTGCAAGAAAAATACTGAAAATGAACAGGGCCCTAGTTCATGTGATTCCTTCTGCATGGCCTCTTTCTTCCTCGTGTTGGAGAGCCTCATTTGCACCCAGCTTCCTTGACGCACCTCATCTAAGTTGGACTCCTGCCTCATCGCCACTCTTGGTTCATTTTCTTCATATTGCATATATTATGTTTTGTTTTCGTGTAACGTTATATATGTATAATTTACATGCAATAAAATGTGCTCATTTAAAGCATGCAATTAAATGAGTTTTGACAAATGTATACGCACAGTAAACAAAACCCCAAATGAAAACATAGCACATTTCATAACCCACCAACTTTCTTCCAGCTCCTCCAATTCAGTCCTCTCCACCTCAACCACAGACAACTCTGTCTGTCACTATACATTACTTTTACCTGTTCTGCAATTTCATATTAATCATAATTCAAACTATTAGTTTGCTTATCTTTTTTTTTCTGTCTCTACTGCTAGACTTTTATTAAACCACATTTTTTTCTAGCACAGAGAGTCTGGCATGGAGCCAGGAGTCAGCATGAAGATCCCAAATCATTCTCTTTATCAATTTTGATTTAAAAAAATTGAAGCATCTAAATATTTGAGGGTGGGACTTCTGGTCAAGATGTTGGCACAAGCAGACAGGCCTTGCTTCTTTGCACAAAGACATCAAAATTACAACTAAAACATGGAACAACCATCTACCAGAACTGTCAGAAATCAAGTTGAACAGAAGTCTGACAACTATGGAATTAAAGAATCCACATCCATCCAGACTGAAGGAAGGGCATAGACATGGAATGGGCCACTCCCTCACCCACGTATGGTGGAAAAAAATTTGGGAGGGCTATCTTGTGAGCAAGGAGTCCTAGCTGCACACCAGGCTCCTCAACCCAGGGTTTCAGGCCACGAAGATAAGTCCCCACAACTTCTGCCTATAAAAACCAGTGGGGATTGAGTCAGTGGAAGAAACTTCTGGAACTCCTAGCTGTTCTTAAAGAACCCACACACAGACTTACTCAGACTCACTCCCTCTGAGCTCCAGCACTAGGGTAGCAGCTCGAAAGGCACCAGTGGCATACAAGGAGAAACTGAAGTGTCTGGCATCAAGGCAAGCAGAGGGCATTGTACCTTATTTAAACCCTCCCCCCAAAGAACTGGCATGCTGGTGCCATATCTGAGACTCCATCAACCTGGCTAACACTGTTTGACTCACCTTGGAGATCCCCAGAGACTCTGCCCCACTCAGCTTATGGGCCCCACATACTACTTTTCCATATGAATGCCTGGTCTTGGCTCATGCTTCACAACTTCCTAAATCCTATCAAACAAGCAACAGCTGGCCCCAGGCCCAGCTCTAGCAGCAGCCAGCCTAAATTCACACCCTGGCTTTGCCTGAGAATCTCCAAACCCAACAGAAGTAGCAGCCATCTCAGATTGCTTTATAGCTCAGGAAGGGTGGCCCCAGACAAAACATAGCTAGGACTGATTTTGGCCTACACCACCCAGGAAACTCCAGAGCCAGCACAACCAGTGAACAGCTACAGACCACATCAGAGCACCACCACCCTGACCCTGCACAGCTGATACTCCACAGAGGGCAGAGGTTTGTGGTCAGTGGTCACAGCCAATCTTTGCAGCTGACTGACCTGGGTAAATCTCTCCCATTGATCTGCCAACAGCAACCAAAGCTCAGCTACAAGAAGAAGGTGTACTCAGCTCACATGAAGGGCACACCTCAAGTACCCAGCTTGGGGGATAGGGGAGGCTGTGCCACTGGACCCTACAGAACACCTACTACATTAGGCCACACTACCAAGACATGAGTCAAAGTAGCTGTACCTGATACATAGAAACAAACACAGGGAGGCTGCCAAAATGAGGTGACAAAGAAACAGGGCCCAAATGAAAAAACAGATCAAAACTCCAGAAAAGTAGCTAAATGAAATAGAGATAAGCAATCTATCAGATGCAGAGTTCAAAACATTATTTATAAGGATGCTTAAGGAATGTGGTGAGGACTTCAACAGCGTAAAAAATATCCAGTCAGAAACAAAGGATGCACTAATTGAAATAAAGAACAATTTACAGGGAAACAACAGTAGAACAGATGAAGCCAAGAATTAAATCAATGATATGGAACATAAGGAAGCAAAAACAACCAATCAGAACAACAAGAAGAAAAAAGAATCCCCCAAAAGGGGGATCATATAAGCAGTTTCTGGGACAACTTCAAGAAGTCCAACATTCACATCATAGGGGTGGCCAGAAGGAGAAGAGAAAGAGCAAGAAATAGGAAATCTGTTTGAAAAAATAATGAAAGAAAACTTCCTTAATGTGGTGAAGGAAATAGACATGTAAGTTCAGGAAGCACAGAAAGTCCCAAACAAGAAGCCAAATGTTAAAGATAAAGAGAGAATATTAAAAGCAGCAGGAGAAAAACAGATAGTTACCTACAGGGGAGTTCTCACAATACTGTCAGATTGCGTGTCAGCCTTTTGGCTAAGATCAAGTGTAGTATCTGTTCTTATCAGTTTAATATTTGATACATCTTCTCTTCATAATGCTGTCAGCTGCTTTCTCAAAAGAAACTTTGCAGGCTACAAGGGATTGGCAAGAAATATTCAAAGTCATAAAAAAGCAGGGACCTACAGCCAAGATTGCTCTCCCCAGTGAAGCTATCATTTAGAATTGAAGGGCAGATAAAGAGCTTCCCAGACAAGAAAAAACTAAAGGAGTTCTTCATCACCAAACCATTATTATATGAAATATTAAAGAGGCTTATTTAAGAAAAAGAAGATCATAACTATGAAGAATAAAATGGCAATAAACACATACCTATCAACAATAGTATCTAAAAAGCAAACTTAGCAAACAAGAAAAACAGACAGAATCATGGATACAGAGAGCATTTTGATGGTTGTCAGATGGGAGAGGGCTGTGGGGGAATGGGTGAAGAGGTGAGGGGACTAAGAAGTACAAATAGGTAGTTACAGTATAGCCATGGGGCCATAAATTACGGTATAAGAAATGGAGTAACCAAAACACTTCTACGTGTGACCCATGGACATGAACAATGGTTAGGAGTTTGCCTGAAGTAGTGGGGTATGCTGGGTGGAGGAGGGGCAAAAGGGGGAGGGGCAAAAGGGGGAGCTGTAATAGCATAATCAATAAAATATAATTAAAATAATAAATATTTGTGGGTAACAGTGAGGACTTCATGGCAAGGGGTTAACAAACAGGAATCTTTTGTTTTCTCGTCTTCCCTGCCCTCCCCCTTTTCATCACCACAATGTCAAGGGTATCCGTGAATGGTGGAGAAAGCCACAATAGGGGTCACCTTCTTTTGCCTTTGGGTAAAATGTGTTACCATTTTAAAGAACGGGTAAATATAGTGTCATTCATTTATAAATGTTTTATAACTTTCAACTTCATAGATAAAGGCATTTTTAAGGGCAAATCCCTGCCTTTAATAACAGGACTGGGGATCAACTCAAGCCATATCTCCACTTCTGAAAATATACTTGAGATTTGTGTCCTACCAACAATGTCATACAACTGTTACTTTTTTTTTTAATCCTCACCCAAGGTTATACTTTACTGATTTTAGGGAATTGGGGGAGAGAGAAAGAGAGGGAGAGAGAGAAACATCTATGTGAGAGAGAAGCATCAATCAGTTGCCTCCGGTACGTGCCCTATGCTCCAACCAACTTAGCCACCCAGCCAGGGCACTTTTTTGACAAAATATTTCTATTACAATAATATAATCAAACCTTACATCACATACCTGCGAACTGGCATCTCTTGGTCACACACAGGGAGGTCACTGTCCTGTTCGGCATTTCTACCATGTAGATGGAGGAGCTGAGGTGCAGAGACCCTTCTACAGGGCTTTGCCTAGTTTCCTCCGCACACCTTCATTTCCAGCTTAGCATCCCTCTTCTGCTCAAGTTCTAAATCTCTTTCTCTCTCAACTATCTAGGACACATGAGAATTAACCTACTCATGTAGATTACAGGGCCCCAGCCCTCATTAACCTTAATATTGGAAGAAATACAGCATTTGCAGTAGGAAAAATAGAAATGCTCTTCCGCTCAGCACCAATAGCAACATTTGCATTAACTGAGGAAATGGGCTTTTTAGGAGGTAGTTCATCTTATGCACATGCTTCCTTACGGTCAGTGAAAATTTTACATCTATGACATTGCTGAGTTTGTGGGTCCCTTTGAAAGTATTGACAATTGCATTTGGAGGTTATTTTATAGCAGATAAACGTGCTGTCTATCCTGTATTTTCATGATATCTTTGAATAAATGACTCAGTCCTGATATTCTCACCTTCTTCCCAGTGGGTACCTGATTGCTATTTGTTGAAGCACTGAGCAGTTGGCATTTCATTCTTAAATATTAAAGTCAAATGTACTCTATGCTTCCTCTTTTTTCAGAGGTCAGACCCTCTGCCTGCCCCCTGCTTGCTGGGCCAGCCTTTGCTTTAATGGGATTTAAGTGCTGAGTGAATCCTAGCCAAGATCTCCCCTCACTTCTTTGGGAGATGTTGCTCTTGTTGACACTGAGTTTGGGAGGACAGTCATTCTATGTGGGGAAGGGAAAGGGAAAAGAGAAAAGGAAATAAATCCATAACCCAGCAGAGTTAGAGAGATGCCTGAGGACTTGCTTGAACCACAGGGAAGGCAGAAACAGGAGGCTGGTAGGGAAGAAGCTGCTCAGAAGTAGTGCCGACCATGATCTTTGGCCAACAGTACAGTTTCTAGTAGCCAATGAACCTGTGTAAGAAAAGCTGGGCAACTGGGAAACACGTCCAGAACTGGTAACTTGTGAAGCTCTCTCATTTTGCTAAGCCCTGATGATACCCCCTTGCCAGGTGGGGGTCAGACTTGTCCAAGAGGGGCGGGAAGATTCCCATGACTTTTCTCTTCCATTCCTGAAAATGGTCACTACTCTCCTCTCAACCCAGGCCAACAGGCAAATATTACATTGCCTCATAATAATTTGACACTGTTTTTAACTATGTGTTTCAAACTGTGGGTCATGAGCCACTAGATGAGCTTTCAAATCAGTTGAACAGATTTCCTTCCTTCTTTCCTTCCTTCCTTCCTTCCTTCCTTCCTTCCTTCCTTCCTTCCTTCCTTCCTTCTCTACTTTTTTTTATTCTTTCAGAATATTTTTTATTTTTTAACTTTTTTTAATCGTTCAAGTACAGTTGTCTCCATTTCCCCTCCACTACTCCCTCCCACTCCAGCCATCCCCACTTCCCACCCTTGATCTTATCCCTCTTTGGTTTTGTCCATGTGTCCTTTATAGATGTTCCTGAAAATCCTCCCCCCTTCCCCCCATTATCCCCTCCCAACTCCCCTCTGGTTATTGTCAGCTTGTTCTTTATTTCAATGTCCCTGGTTATATTTTGCTTGCTTGTTGGCTTTGTTGATCAGGTTCCACTTATAGGTGAGATCATATAGTATTTGTCTTTCATTGTCTGTCTGATTTCACTTAGCGTAATGCTCTCCAGTTCCATCCATGCTGTTGCAAAGGGCAGGGGCTCCTTTCTTTCTGCCGTGTAGTATTCCATCATGTAAATGTACCATAGTTTTTTGATCCATTCATTTACTGATGGGCACTTAGGTTGCTTCTAGCACTTGGCTATTGTAAATTGTGCTGCTATGAACATTAGGATGCATAGGTTCTTTTGGATTGGTGTTTCAGGGTTCTTAGGGTATATTCCCAGCAGTGGTATTGCCAAGTCAAAAGGCAGTTCTATTTTTAGTTTTCTGAGGAAATTCCATACTGTTTTCCACAGTGGCTGCACCAGTCTGCAATCCCACCAACAGTGCGCTAGGGTTCCCTTTTCTCCACATCCTCTCCAACACTTGTTGTTTGTTGATTTGTTTATGATGGCATAGATTTCAAACAGCATAAAAAAATCAAGCAAGATGGAGAATAGAATATTTTAGATAATATAGTGAGGGTAAATAATTGGTTACAACATGAAGTATTTTTTATGAGAAAAAGTTTGAAAACCACTGGTTTACAACAATTAATTTTCAAATATTCTTTTGAAAAACTTTTTATTGGGGAAAATATCAAATATATATAAAAGCAGTGGCAATAGTAAAGTAGATTCTGTTGTCTCTTTATCTAGTTTCCAAATTGTCTTTTGTAAATAATATAATCCTACTCATTTCCTTCAGTAATTTCTTTATATATATATGCCTGAGGAGATATACATAAAATTTTCATTTACTTTTGACTACTAGATAGTATGCCATCAAATGAATAATCACATTTTGATACTTCTACTATTGAATTGTATGATTTTTACTTACTACTTTTTTCATTTTGTTTGTTGCCTTTTCTTCCTGTGCTGACAGTATGGACTGAATGTTTGTGTTGTATCATCCCCAAATTCACATGTGGAACTTCTAATCTCCAGTGTATTTGGAGAGGAGACCTTCGGTTCATTAGAATTAGGTGATGTCATGAGGGTGGGACCCTCACAATGGGATTAGTGCCCTTATAAAGAAGAGAAACCAGAGAGCTTCCTTCCTCCTTGTGAGCATACCACAAAAAGGTGGCTGAGAGCAATCCAAGGCGGGAGTCTTCACTAGGAACCGAACTGGCTGGCACCTTGGTCTTGGACTTCTCAGAACCATGAGAAATAAGTTTGTGTTGTTTAAGCCATCCAGCCTGTGGTTTTTTTGTATGGCAGCTTGAGCAGACTAAGACACTGACTTCTTTTGAATTGATGTCTCCTCTACTATATTTTTCTTTAGGAGTTTTTTTTTTCTCTACTAGCCTGGAAGTTTTACATTCCATTTTTATTCTTATTGTGATTGCTCTTAAACATTTAGTATACATTTAACTCAACACAATCTGAAGTTAATCTCTATGCCCTTCCTGTTACCTTTGCCTTATTTAATCCCTACTCACCCACATTAAGTATTTACAGTAGATACTCAATTTATAAACAAGACTACCTTTTTAATGACTTTGTTTTCATATCCCACTGTCCCAGTCTGGGTTTTCATTCTTGATTGATTGATAATTCTTCGAAATTCTTTCAGCAGAAATTCTTCTCGCAGAAATGTCTGTGAGAAGGAAACCTTTTCATTCTTTGTCCCAAAAAAATTTTTAATACTCTCTCTTTAATATAGTTGGGCATATAGGTGTATTAAAATAACTACAAGGCAGTGCTTATATTTGAAAGAAAAAACTGATAGTTTTCTTTAGGTACTTGCATATTCTGATTTTTCTAAGTGGAATATTATTTGTATAATTTCTCAAACTTAAAAACCCAGAATAAAAGACATGAAATACTTTGATCACTAGCTCATCCAATAAATGCCAAATTTTCACGTATTATGATCACGCTCCTGCAAGATTTTCTTCCAGAGAACCACTGAAGGAGAGAGTGTTGCCAGGAAGCTGGAGTGTAAAAGAATCATAGCGAGCGCCCCTGCACCTGGGAAGTATGGCCACATCCCTTTTCCGCTTTCAAAGCAGATTTTTTTTTAAAATGCAAGTGATGCTCTAATTGGCCTTGAGAACAGCATCTGTGCCTGGGATGGAAATCCAGAGCACAGCCCAGGTCCCCTCCAGAGTCACCAGATTTCAAAGGACAGCAGTAAAAATTAGATTCCTAGGGAGAGGTCACAGCCAGTGACATTGAGCTAACATCACTTTTCCAGTTGCTTGGGGCATTGGTCAGCTTGAGAAATCTGAATTCTGTTCACACAGAACTTCAGTCAATTAGTCCACACTGCTATTTTATTTTTAGCTGATTATGTTTGGATTCTTGTTTCCTCTTGGGTTTAGGTTTAAAATTTTTTCCCTGGCTCCTATCGCATCATATCTTGCAGATTATATGGTCTCTAAATCAGCTTCTCCTCATATTTGTAGCCAGTAGATTTCTTTAAAGTAACACACACAAAAAAACACACAACCAAACCACTCCTGACATGAAAACCCATTTGGTGACAAGCACCTCTGAACTGGCCATGAGAAATTCAACAGAAGGCAGGCGTTTTACCTTGTGTTCAGTTCAGTGATATCATTTTCAGGATTCCCTTATTGAAAAACCCCCAGTGAAAACCTCAACGTAAAAAATAAAATTGTAGGGCCTCTGCATCACAGATGGGGGAGCGCATGCATTTATTCAATTTCCCCTCAGAAATATCGCTAATAAGCCAGAAAAGGGATTTTTAAGGAGACATCATCTACAAAGGCAAAGCAACCAGAAAGCTGGAGAGCAGACAGACAAGTGACAATAACCAAGCAGTCAGCTGTAGAAGAAAAAACGGCAGCTACTATGTCGTTTAGTAGAAACCTGCTACCCCCACCCCACCCCCTTAGAAACGAGGAGTGAAGACAAGGTAAGAATGTAGCTCAAATCAGGATAATTGTTAAAAAGTCTATTTAAGAAGAAATTAAAATTTTGTGTTCCCTTTTCCCGCCATGCAGCCGGGTAACGGCCTTTCCTCCACTCTGGCGGAAAACCGGCTGGCTGGCCTCGGGAGACAGTCCCGGGAAACAGTCCCAAGACGACGGGCACACTGGCCATAGTTGATGGTAGCGAGACAATATTGTCAACAGAGCGGTTAAGTGGCCTTTGTACATGGACTCTTGAATCCTCCAGCCCACTTTCTCCCACTGGCTCCCCAAGTGTTGGAAGCCAGGCAGGATGCCTGCACCCTCTAGGCAGGATGTTGTAGAGTCTTATCTCCCGAATCTGAACAGCCCAGAGGGATGCTCTACACCAAGATTTCTCAGCCAAAACTACCTAAATTTTGGTCAGGATGACTCTGCGTTGTGAGGGGCTGCCCTGTGCACCGTAAGATGTGGAGCAGCATCCCTGACACTTGTGGACACTAACATCCATAGTCAGCGGGTCCCACTTACCATGAACTGGGGGGTTCCAATCAGTTCCTTGGTGCTTAATTCACTCCTAAACATGATCTGACAACCAAAAATCGGAAGACACCTGAGGAGGAAGGCTTCTAATGTGAAATAGGGAGATCAAAATAAGCTTCAAAAAATATTTAGAGAAAACACAGACTATGCAAGGAGAAGACCCCAAAAGTTATAATGATTATCCTGAGGGACTAAATAGTACAAAAGAACTCTTGAAAATTAGAAATACGATTAATAATTTTTAAATGCGATAAAACATCGGAGAAATCTCCCAGAAAGCAGAGGAAAGAGATGGAGAATTAAAGAGGAAGATAAAAATTAGAGGATGACTCCAAAAAGACTAATACTCAAGTGATAAATTCTAGCGGGAAGGAACAGAGACCAGAGGGAGGGGTGAGGGTCCAAAGGAAATCCCCAACAAAATAATCAAGAACTTTTCCTACAGTGGAGACGCATGACATAGTGGATTAAAGGGCCCTCTAAAGCTCTAGCACATTAGATGACAAAAGGTCTACATTAAGGCTAACTATTGTGAAATTTTGGAATACCAGGGTCAAAGAAAAGATCCGAAACAGGTTCTAAAGAAAAGTTGAATACAAATCAAGGAGCCTGTGTAAAGGGCCCACGGACAAAGCCAATGGTGGGGGGTGCGGAGGACTGAACGTGGGAGGTTGGGGGTGGGCAGGGCAGGGGAGAGTAATGGGGAAATATGGGGGCAACTGTAATTGAATAACAATTGAAACATTTTTTAAAAAGAAAACTTGCACACATTGTTGAAGAATCAGAAAGGCTTTCTGCTTCCCAGAGGTAACACTGGAAGCTGTAAGACAATAGAGTAATGCCTACATGTTCTAAAGGAAATGATTATGTAACTGCAGATGTGAGAGTCCTTGAGTATTTCCCTCCCATGGACTTTTTCTCAAAAAGCTGCTAAGAGGAGGTGTTTCATGAATACAAGGGAGAACATCAAGAAAGAAGAAAACAGAGAGTGAATGATTCCACATAGGAGAGAGGGAAAGGAATTCCAGGATGATGGTGAAGGTATACCCCAGCACACACGTTATCCACTTCTCCAAGCATTCCAGATTGGAGAAGTCAGAATGTTCTGGAAGAAATGTTCTAGGAAAATGTAATTGATAGAACATGGTGTATTCAAATATTTTGAGAAGGGACTGAGACAGAGAATTTGGGGTTGAAAAAATGAGAAGACCTTGGAAAATCAAGCAAACACACATAAATGTTCATATCAGTGAGAATAAAATTTTGTACAAAAAAATGAGAAATTCGCTGGCCAGGTAGCTCAGTTGGTACTGAAACATCATACTGAAACCATAAGCTTGCGGGTTCAATCTCCAGGCAGGGCACACACAAGCATCAACCAATGAATGCATAAATGAATGGAATAATAAATCAATGTTTCTTGCACACTTCTCTCTTCTCACTCCCTGTCTCTCTCTGTCCCCCCTCTCAAATCAGTAAATAATAAGAAAGAAAATGTTGATAATTTAGCTACATAAAAATAATAAAATTTAAAAATGAGAAATTATGGAATGCACACAGGATAAGTTGGGAAGTGTTTACACAGCCATCATACTATAAACCCTGAGTGCTTAACAAAACTATATTATTTTAGGAAGATGTCAGAACAAGAAGATGAAGTGTGTGGTGGGACAAAGAGGTGGTGATGAAGATAAACACTGAATCCTCTTCTTCCCTCATGTAAAATTAGATCGGGCCTGGTACCTGATCAGCCACTGTGAGAACATGCCTGGGTAGATGTGCACAGTTCCTATTCCACAGATAAGTAAATTCCCTGATCTCATGGCTTCATGCAGTTGGACCCAAAAAAGTATCAGCTGAAGCATTAGATCTGTGTCATGGTTCTCGATTTAGCCATTTCCTAGCTGTACTATTTGAGCAGGTCACTTAATCCCTCTAAGCCTCAAGTTGATACCCAGTGACACGGAAAATTTTATTTAATCAACAAACAATTATTGAGTGATCCCCATGGGTCCTATGAGTACAGAAGTGAAAAATACAGTCCTTGACTTCAAGTCCAAGGAGGCAGGCAGACCAGGAAGCTCACGCGATGTATATGGAGTGCTGAGGGAAGGCAAAGGAGGAGTGGAGACTAACGTTGAGCATCTAGTGTGCCAGGTAATGGCAGGTGATGCTCCCAGTAATGCAGTGAGATTAACTACTATTGGTGTCTCACGGTGGAGGAAGTCAATGCTCAGAAAGCCTAAGTAATGGAACCCAAATTGGACAGTGAGAAAAGATATAGGCTCAAGTCTTTCAAGCTCCCATGTCATTCTCTCCAAAACATGTGCCTGCTAAGGGCATCACACCCAGACAAACAGGTTAAAGTGCAGAAGGGTTTCTGAGAAGATGGTGCCAGGAGGGAGGGCTGATGAATGGATTCTGCTGGCCACGGAAACATCCGGATACTAAGTCTCTCTCTCCTGTACCAGTCACCTATGGCTGCTCTATTTATGAAGCTTCTCTTAGCAAATATTTGAGTGCTTATTAAATTCCATGGACTGTGCTATGTACTGAAGGATATAAAGGCAAAAGCAAAACAAAAACCGTTCCCGCTCTGGATAAGCTTACGCTCTATTGGTGAGGACAACTGCTATACAGCATTGAAAATTATGTGATAGGCACATATAACACAAGTACATAAGGTACGTCCTGGGGGAGTAGGAAGAGTCTGCCCGCAGGGCATAGCTGAGCTGAGTCTGGGGGAACAAGTAGGGGTTAGGAGAAGGCAGAAAGAGAGGCTTTCCAGGCAGAGAGCAGCTGTGTTTTGTTTTGTACAACAAAGCTGATATAAAGAGAAGTTAGATAAGGACAGGTGATGTATCCATCGATCAGCATCCCAGCAGAAAACACGTGACTTGCCTGGGATTTTTGAATAAACGTTTAAAGGAACATGTCATAGCTATATGAGCAGATTTAAGGGACCCACAGTGAGAGATATTGAGGACAGCCAAAGTTTAGCAATAGTGGGAAGCTATTACTATCCCAGGACTTGAAGGGCAGGGAAAGAAACAGAATTACCAGAGGTAAGCCGTGAGCTCTGGAAGCCATAGAAGAACCTGGAGTCAAGAAAAGGTGCAGCCAAAACTTCACAAGGCAGGAAGGAGTATGTACCCTGACCTCGCACCCCTTCTGCTCCTCAGTCTTCTTCCAGGGCCTCCCATTGACCAAACTCACAGGCAAACCCAAAGTTTCCGTCTGAAGAGATCAGCCTCCCAGGATACAGAGCAGGTCTGAGGGTCTGGAGGGCAAACTGCATAGGAGAAGATTTGGGAGGAAATAATAAAGCTTATCCTCAATATTTTGACTTCAGGTGCCTCTGGGGCGTCCACGTGGAGATGCCCAATAGATTGCGTGTTACAGAGGTCTGGGGCTCAGCAGAGTTCCAGGCTGCAGACGGATCTTTGGGAGGCGTGTTCCAGTTGGATGGTGACAAAGCCTGTCTACTCAAGTGTTGTTAGGGGGGCTGTATATGATGTCAGTGCTTTTGAAAGCGCCCTGCATTAATATGCATTTAGTGATCCAATGAGAGATTATATTAGTTCTTGCAGTTTTTTTTTCATTTAACTAGTAGTAGCTTGGAAATTTCAGCAGCTGACAAGAGGTATAGAATTATATGGAAGAGCGCTCCATATGATTTTATATGTCCGTAAGAAGTGGACAGCCAAATACGCTCTATTTTCTCAACACAATTAAATGTATTAAATCTCTCTCTGTCATACCCAGTACATATGAATATAAATTTCTTGCTTAGGTAATTTATTTTTCTCATACATGTCCCTTGGTGCTTTAAGAATTGTGCTAAACTATAAATATAAAATATAATAATGCTATAAAATATAATTCCAAGGTTGTCTGAATGAAGTAATTCACATATTTTATGTACATAACACTAGGAATTAAATACTTTTTTCTGGGGACAAAGAGCGCTCTGACAGTGATAAGATACCAAGAAATGAAGCAAACACAGGTGGTGGCATTGTTGATGCTGTAATTGTAATGATATACTCCCTGGAAATACATTTTGAGTGAAGGGTGAACCTATACTGTATGACCTATCCAGTCATCAAAAAGGCTGTGTGGACTTCCGCCCCATCCTGTCAGTACACACACACACACACACACACACACACACACACAGCAGTATAATAGTGACATATTTCAAAGTAGCTCCTCTTGTGACCCACTTGGAAGGTCACACGTGTGCACTGCAGCTCGCTGCCCATGCACAGAACGCTTTAGGAACTTACCCACTGCTTGTTCTTTATTGCAGGGCTAGAAAATATGTTTATAAATGTCCTCAGTGGAGGCAAAGCCAGACTTTGAAGGGGGATTTGATTTTGTAAGTAGCCAAAAGCCATTGGGTATTAATGGACAACACAAAGAATCCTTCTGACTTAAACACAAGAAGAAATCTGCATCTCAGTTCACAGTTCCAAGATACTACATGATGCGGCTGCAAGTCATTTTTTTATTTATCTTTTCAGTTCAGACTCATTAAAATATGTATTTCTCAGAAGCTATTAATGAAAATAAATTGGTAATGAAGCTGGCTGATACAACTGATAGCAAAAGATAAGGTGTGATTTTTTCAAGTAATGAGGATTTTCTTACATGCTAACAAGGGGCTCTGGAGACAATTCCAAAAGACAACCTCAGGAATAGTTTATTATGGAATCAAATCTGAAGTAAATTTACATTCCCCTAAGAAGACAACTTTCATTGGTGTTCTGCTTCTCAGGATTGATCTCCTTAGTCCGATTTGATAGCTGCACCATCTTTAAGCAATATCATTTAAAATGAATGGCCAAAATGTCAGGAAGTTTCCAAATACTAATATCTTGAGAAACTCTTCCTCCTGCAAAGAACACCACCCTCCACCTAGACTTTGCTCTGGCCCCTGCTGAACCGTAGAACCCAGGCAAAACCTGAGTTTCTAAGACCAAAAAATAAATAAGTAAATGTGCAGGAACTCTGGCCTCCCTAACTGGAGTGCCCATCTTTACCATTTCCTTGAAATTGCTAGGTACCAAGGAGCTGCCTTCCACAATTCATTTGCCCTGCCCAGAGATGCACATGTTTGAGAGGCATCACAATTCAACTCATCTGGGAGGTACTTATATTGACCATTGCAATCAGGGCCTATTTAATTCCTACATCATTAAAGAGGATCATGAGTTTAGGATGGTTCTGAAAATTCATCCAGCTCATTTCCCTGAGGGCAGACAGGGTTAAATACTAAAGGTGTTTCCCTAGTTTAGCCAGAAAGTCCCCAAGGGAAGGAGGGTCAGTGAGTGGAACCCATCAGCAGTGGCTGTGTGGGCGCAGGTTTCCCTTCTTCGACTTTTGCCCACTGCCTCCAATCTATTCTCTCCATAATGCAAATGGATTCAGCTTTAAAAAACAAGCCTAATCATGGCACACCCCTCTCACAAACCTTCAAACACTGCACATTCCTTTTGGAGAAAATGCCAACATTTTAATCCTAACCCATAAGGCTCTGCTTAATTAGATCCCTTCTGGCTTTTCCAGCCTTGTCTCAAACTTGTCTCAAACCCTCCCCTGTGCTCTGTGGACCAGACGTGGAGACCTTACTGTCTCCACGTGTGACTCTCTCCCAGCGCAGGGCCTGTTCATGGCTTGCCGTTCCTCCAGCCCAGAATGCTCCTCTTCCACCCCTTTCACCTCTTCCTTTAGATCTCAGCTAAAGAATGCTTTTACCCTTGACCCTTCTCCACATAGGAGGTCAGCCTCGCCCTGCCCCATTCGATACTCAGGACTGCATATCTCAGAACTATCCATTGGTAGCACTTATCACAGGTTTTAAAATTACACATTAGCATTTGCAATTATTTGATTAATCGGTATGTCTCCCCTACCAGATTTTAAACTCCATGAGATCAGGGACCATAATGTTTTGCTCACTACTATATCCTCGGGGCATACAGTACGTAATAAATCTTTTTTGGACAAACAAATAAATGAGAGGGCCAAGAATATATGTGTGCAAAGATCAAATGTTAATGGGTTGGTGGGATTTGGTTGTAGCAGCTCATCCATATACACACAGTAGATATACATATATATTTACTGATTTTTTAGTGTATACTGTAGGAAGATAAAAAGGTAAGATGTTTACAAAGAATAAATACCATGCTATTCATCCATTCATCCATCTTTTATTCACTTTTGTTCATTCAGATGCCACAAGATGGAAAAACTTTTTATTTGAACAGTTGGCACTACAATTTCCCTTGGGAGGAACGACAACACAAAAGACTGTGGTAAGTATTTAGGTCAATAAGTGGGTCCCCTGCCCCCCCTTCCCTACTCCACCAAGCAATGGCAGAAAAATACAGTCTAGGCATGTGGCTTTCTGACTTGTTACAGAGATGACGTTTAGAGAAACTAGAGAAAAAAGTGCCTAGTTCAGTTCTTAGGTGCTCTTGGGCATGTCCTCTTTTACACTACTTGTCATAACTTGGTTATTAATATGAACTATATGACGGACACTTTAAAATGGAGAACACTAACAAATATCTGACATTGGAAAGTACACTTGTGACAAAAATATCTACATTATAGATATTAGGCAGTAAACTGAAAACTTCATTGTAAACAACAACACATTCGGATTATACTCTTATCATATTGGAAGACTGTTCCACCTCTGCATGAAATAGAAAGAATAAATTAATTATTGACATCATGACACAAACAGTGATGCTAGAGAACAAAAAACATGGACTGTTCTTCTTGTGCTCTGATGTAATCGGATGCAATCATTTCATTAATACACACATGGCCCTGTAATAGGAATACAGAGGACCAGATGGCCAGGAGTGGACTCAGATGAAATGAGACGGGTGTTTGCAGTTTAGCAACTAACTACCTAGCCTGTGTGGATTATACTAAGTACTTACAGAACCACAGAACACATTTTGAGAATGAAATTCTGCCTTTGTGTCTAGAAACACTAGTTCCAGCAAGAAGAGAAAGCCCGTTTCACTGGACTCCAGTGGGTAGGGCTGCTGTGCCTAAGTAGTCAATGGTGAGTATTATTGCACCAGCGCACTCAACCCTGACTGCATATCGGCATCACCTGGAGAGGTTTTAAAAAAAAATACCAACACTGGGGCTTACTTCCAGAAATGCTAATTTAATTGGTCTGGGATATAACCAAGAGTTGAGGTTTTTCAAAGCTTCCCAGGTGATTCTAAGGTGCAGTAAAATTTAATAACCATTGGATTAATATTATTCCTGTATTTCCACAAATAAAACAACTTTATAGATCAATTAAAAAAAAAAAAGCAAGTGCTTGTGTGCTGTGATTTGGGAGGGCTCAGAACAACCGTTGCCCCCAAATGGATATTTTTTCCTATAGTGTTTGGAAAACTACCTAGAAAAATTCATTTCTTTGAATGAAGGCTTTGCAACTTAAATGAGGATAATTCCTCTGAGAAGGATAATACATTAAGTAGTTATCAGTTATTAACACCCTGGTGTGCTTGTTTATCAGATTACTTTCCTCTGTGGTGGTGGGGTAGGGCGCAGGGCTGGGGGAAGCACAACGGTGGGAGTTCAAATGTCAGTAGGATGTGGATTCAAGGCAAGTTCCGGGGATGGAGGATTTGACCAAGACAGTCTATGGTCAGGATGGAAGGCAGAGTGTATACCAGAAAGAGAAATTCACCATGAGAGTTCTGAAGGTCAGAGAAGACTATAAATCAGATCAAATGGGCAAGTTAAAGCCAGTACTCTCGACACACCTTTGGCTGACTATCAAAATGCTGCAGCAAGGGAGATGAACATGTTGTGAGTAACGAGGGAGTAGTAACCCCTTTCTACTCTCATCTCAGCTCCAGGAACAAGAGCTCCTCCATACCAGACTTGACGTTGGTGCCCCCAAATGATCGGAAGGCAGAAGGCAGGTAGGTTGGTAGGAACTGGGAAATCACAAGAGCCTCTGGGCTGAGAAATAGCTGAGCCTCCAGATTCCTGACAAAAACAGGGATTTATTGAATTTCAGGAGGTGAAGATACCAGGCAACCAAGCAGGAGAATCAGTGTGTGATTATGCAAGTAAGAAAGAACCTTAAAAATGAACTCATCTTAGAGAAGGTTCCTTTGGGGACGAATATCAATTCTACATAATTATCGTGATGATAGATGTGAAGCAACAGACTGAATCCAACTTTTAGCAGCACATTTTGCTGTGGAAGAAGAACGTGTGGGAACTAACATATATTCTCTGAGTTTCACGACTCTGCCAAAGGCAGGTCCTACCCATGTGCATTTCCTCTGCAATTTCCTCATCTCTTTTATACAGACTGGAAATGCACTCAGCAGGAAGCCCAGCTTTATCCAGCATGGCTGGAATTCTGGCTGGACAGGGACAATGAATGGGTGCCCAGACCCCAGGCAGACTCTTCTGAATGACTTTTGAATAGTGTTGACTTAAAAGAAATCTCTTCCTGCAGGTTTAATGAGTGCCCCCTGGGAAGCTTCTGATGTGAATGGGAATCAGGACTTGACAAAAAACATAAAAGATTATGTGTCAGCAGGGCTGATTTGATTTTTAATGAAGTGTTAATTTATTTGCTGTGATTTCACACATCGGCTTTGGCCACAATGCCATATTACATTTGTTAATCCCTGTGCTATTATTACGCATATGTATATTCTCTATAAACACGGTGGGTGGGGAAAGAGGAGTTTGTATATATGATTTTTTTTAAAGGGACACATAGCCTTTTATTCAAAGAACTAGCAGGCAGAAAATGTTAGACTGCCCACTATTTGGAATCACACTCCCTTGGGACTAAGACCAAGTTTGGCATTTGGGTTCATAAGATTGCAGAATAGTTTTGAAGGTAACAGACTCAATGGAGTCCTAGGCCACACAGCAAGCCGCCATATTTAGTCAGGGCTTCTTATGATTGGTTATTTGGACAGCTTGACTCCCACAGGAAATATTACTCTGCCAATTTTTTCTGGAAGTCAAAAACAAAAGTGTTTCCCCTAAACACTTGAGCTGGGGCTTAATAGGGGAGAAAATACAAAAGAACAAAAAAGAGAGAGAAAATGACTTTGCTGCAAAGAGGCAAAGATTTCATTTGCCACTTTGCTCTTATAAGTCCCATAAGACAGATTGGGTTTGGTCGGTCAGAAGACAATTTGATGGTTTCATTAGGAAACAGATGTATGTAGGCCACTGGGAGACATAAAGCTCAGATAATCCTCCCTGTTTGTGAATGAAATGTTAAGAACTTTAACACAGAGACCAGTCCCAATGAATCCTCCTCCCTCTGGAGCCACGTGAATCCCAAGAAGCTACACACGCTGGCACTTACTGGAGCTTTTGTATCCAAGGCTGTGCCCAGCTTCCCGAGTCTGCCTCTGCCTCTCTGATGCTACAGCCCAAGGCTTGCTCGGCAGTATTCTCCAGGTTAGTTCAGCAGGTTTGGAAATCACGGTGAGTGAGGGCAGCATAAAGTGAAAGCAGGAGGCTAGTGGTTCGCAAGAAGGCTTTGTAGTGAGGGGTCCAGGCAAGTACGTAGGAACGTCTACTTGGCAAAGGGAAACCTCTTTCTCCTCTTGGTTTGCATGAACTTAGGTCATGGGGGGGGGGCAGGACCCACATCTACTTAGGGAACAGCAGCTTTCCCAAGTTGAGGGGGATGGAGAGCCAGAACTGCTCTCCTACTCTTCCAGTACCCTTGATTCCACAACACTAAAGACGCTATGGAAAGCACCGTCACATACAAGCATACCCTCTGCTCCCCAGGAATATGTGGTCCAGGAGAGGAGAGGTCAGTATATTCATTTTCATTCTTACACCTTATACAAAGCTCCTGAAAGGCGGGGCGGGGGGGAGAGTCATTTATTGAATATTTGACGCTGCACAGCTAATAGGTTCACCTAGGAATCTGAGAGAGGAAAGAGGCTTTAAGCACATATAAAGATAAGAGCTAAACCAGATACACCTGTGTAGTAACCATTGTAACTCTCCGTATTAGCGTATTCAACTATACCCTTTGCTATGTGCCTGTACAGTTTCTCCCACTAGATGCAAGGGTACCCTCCTGCACTATTAGTGAAAATCACTGTTTGCTGAGACATGGCTTTGCAAAGCCAACAACCCCGGTATCACTTTCCTTCAGATACTTGCAGGTGGCTACACCCTCATAATCCAACCCACCCTCACTTCCCTTTCCTTCCTCAAAGGTCACATTTTCCATCTTTTAAAATTATTTGGTGCTTCGTACATTTGAGATCCTGCTCCCTGGCATATGTCATCAGTTTGGTTCAAATAAACTCTTAAAAAATTATTTGGTCCTCTTCCCTAAGACCCTTAAATAGCTTTTTCTATAACTACTTGTCTGATTTCAGGCAAGCCACCTAATTTGGGGTTCAAGTTTAACATCTCTGAAACAGGATGGATGGGATTTCCTGATTTTTAGGATTCCTTCCTGCCTGAATACTCACAGAAGCAAAAGTTCTCATCTCCTTATTGTTATCAGAACCACTGAAAAGAACTTAATAAAAATGCAGGTACTGAAAGCACCTTTCCGTAGATTTTAATTCAGCAGGTTTGGGGCAGGAGCCCAGCACCTGCATTTTTAGTGAGCACCCCCGGATTGTCTAATGTTTATCCTATAAGTTCCATTGTTTTTCATCCAAAAATTACATTAATAGGGTAAAATGAGTTTTCATTAAGAGCTGAAGGAAAGAACTTCCCAGGTGACTTGAATAGGGATCTTGGATCAGAGGGGACTTGAGTCAGTAAGAATCTAGCTGGATGAGCTGATACCCTGAGGACACTCAGAGAAGCCCGGCTCCATGTAGAGCCCAGAACCTTTTCATCTTTAATGTGGTGCCATCAGGGCAAATTATTAACTGAAGGTGGCACTGACTGGGCTCAAAAAGGAAACGCGACATCATAAGTGTAAAACAACTTATAAGTGATTTTTAAAAATGAAAACAGTTCATTGTTTTCAGTGTGTGGTAGGGATAATAAAGATTTTACCTAAAAAGAAACTATCACATTTGTCAATTTTTAAAATACAAGTTCTGTATATAGGCGCTTTTGTGTGTTTGTATACATGTGTTACATATACATATGTTGAATCTATGACATATTAAAGTATAATTCACAATAATGAACTAATAATCAACAAGGTGGTTATAGCCTAGTGCCTGAAAATTGTATTGTAAGAATATTGTAAGATGTATGTGCTGCAGTCTGTGGTTTTAGGATATCATCTGTACAAGTTTGGAAAAGCTACATGTGTAGAACATAATGATTTGGAGTTGTGCAGCCTATTTTCAGACATTTAAAGATGTTAAACAGATTTCCTGTGGGACTTTCTCACACATTTACTCCCTGTCTGAGATCGCTTTCTCCAAAGTGTCTGCCGGAGAAGAGGGAACACAGGGAGCCAGAGCCTAAGGGAGATGGGGGTGGGGAGTCAGAAAACACACTAACTTTGAGTTGGGAGATCACCATTCCATCTGGAAACAGATTGGATATGGATTATCCATCCATTTCCATTTTTACACCTCCTCCCTGCCCTGCAGGAAATAAAAAGTGTCTGCAATAGCCCTAATGTTCCATTTACACCTATACCTTTCCCCACTCTTCACGGGCTCTTTTACTTCTTGGCAGTGAAAAGCTGCCTCCTTGGGGTAAAGGTGTCAGGCCTAGGGGAGATCTCACTGACCCCTCACTGATCTCACTGAAGCTTGGGTTATGCCTTTAAACTTTGCATTTCGTGCAGACGTGCACTGTGAGTGGACTGAAGCCTGGGCCATGTACCGTTCTTGCCAGGCCCCGGACCACCAGCCAGCCAACCACCTTGGCTCTTGAACTGAAGGCTCATCATGGTGTGGCTTATGTAATACTCCTCTGTGCTATTATCACTCTGGATAATTAAAACTTCTTTATATGCCTACGATGAGTTAGCAACCCTTTCACAGTTGTATTTTTAAAAGGGTGACAACCACTTACCCATTGTGCCTTTGGTACATTTATATGGAATACTCCCAACTACGTGTCTCCTAACACTGACCCCTGAGCTAATTAGCAGTCTAGTGTGGTTATTTCGGTTTTCTAGAGACCAATTAAACAGTTGCTCTAGACAGAACTCACAACAACAACAACAATAAAAAAGGAAATTTAAAAACAGAAGCCAGGATCTGCTGGTTGAGGAGAGAAAGCCAGGACAGGAGAGAGTGAGAAAGTGGCCCGTGGGGTGAGGCTGTGATCACTCTGATCCTGCTAGCATTGAATAGAATACTGAGCCTCCTTGAATTCAGATTCGACCGCAGTTTACCGGAGAAGCACCCCCTCCTCCCATTAGTAAAAAAATAAACAAATATGTCAACACACACACACACACACACACACACACACACACACACACACAAATCCACCCCAGCAGAAACCGTTCATCACAACCGCACAATGGCTCACGCTGGGCACACCTTAAATACAGATTGTGCCCAGACCCGCATCCTCAGAGGCAGCTTTACACCGGCATGTCAGCTTCAGCCTGAAGGGACTCTCATCAAGCTTCCCTCACCCCTGCATCGAATCCACGGAGGCATCCAACCGCAGGCTCACCCTGAGCCCCGCAGTCTTCTCCAAGGGAGGTTTAAAAACGTCCTCTTGTCGCCCCCACTCTCCCTCCCTAGCCAGCATCTCTATTGAGAGAGGGAATTTCAGTTGTCTCCCAGAAAACAGAAAGAGCAAAAGGCGAGGGCTGCACGGAGAGAGGAGCTAAACTACCTACTCACGCCCCTCTCCACTCACCCACGCTTCTGCTCCTGGCTCCGCCTTCTCCTGCAGGGAGCTGGTGGTCAGGTGAGGTTACCTGGGCTCCCGGAGAAGCCCCGAGGGGCGGTGCGATCCTTCCTCTCGAAGTTGCCCCACTCCCCGCCGGGCCCCCTGCACTCTTTCCCCCTCCGCCCCTGCGCGTGTCCCCTGCCCCTCGGGCTTCGGCGCGCAGCAACAGCCGCACGCAGCGCTCGGCTCCCCTCCGCGGACCTGGCGTGACGCAGGCGGAGACTACTTAAGGGCGGATTAGAGGCGGCGGCCGCGGATTCCCGAACCCTGCAGCCAGCTCTGCGCGCTCCGCCCCAGCCTCGCAGGTGGCAGCGCGGCAGCGCTCAGTGCCGGCCGAAGTGCCAGCCGCCCCGGCTGGTGCCCAGACCCTTCCGGCCCCCGACCCCCGGGTTGAGTGGCGCCCGGAGACCTCTCTCTCGGGCGAGCGAAAGAGCTCGCAGACCTGCACGCTGCCACCCCCGCCCCTGCCCCTGGCCCGAGCACCCGTGGGCTCCAGACCTGCCCCCGGGACGGCGCGAGAGGTCGTGCGGGCTCTCCGGACTGCGCCAGCTGCCCCATCGATCGGGGCGCGCTTGCATTTCTATCCCTATTTCCCCTTTTTAAGTGCAATAAAAGGGAAAGGGGATTCGTGGATTTTTGAAACATTTGTTTGCTTCTTTAATCGCGGGCCAATTTGCTCCGAGCCGGGAGGTGCGGCCCGGGGAGGGGCCAGGAGCCAGAACGTGCCCGGGACTGCCCAGCCTTTGTCTGCTGCCTCCGGATGCACAGCGATGGGGGAATGGACCATCTTGGAGAGGCTGCTGGAAGCCGCGGTGCAGCAGCACTCCACTATGATCGGGAGGTAAGGGCGCCGAGCTGGCCGTCGGGCGGCCCCTAGGAGTCCCTTCTTACGTCCAGACCGAGCCCCAGCAGCCCCCAGTCCATCCTCTGCCCCTGCCCATCGTCCTCAGCCCATGCGTCTGTGCTCCCGGCATTGAGGGATTACTTGATGCCCAGTGATGGGCCCCTCCTTCCGCTACCGCTGCTCAGTGCCCCCATCCCCTCCACAGGAAACACCACCGGGGGTGGGGGGTTCTCTCTTCTCCCAGCGAAAAATGAGTTGTTGGTTTGGTCATCGTCCCCCCACTCTCCGGAGTCAGAGCCGATGTCCATCGGTTCCCTAAATAGAATCTACAAGGAAAGCAGGATTGTATTTGGACGGGGAAGGGCAAATGGGAAGATGGATTTGCTCCTCAGAGCAGATGCATCTTCCCCAACAAACATTTATTAAGCTAAACTGATTTGCCTGTTAAAACAGCGTCAGAAACCCACGCACTCAATTAACCATTTTGTATATGTGATATAGATCTGTATCTATGTATATGTATTCATAAATACCTGTTTATGTAAAGCATTAGGCTCAATATTCAACTGAGGATAAACACCCAGTTGGTGTACTTACATACACACTCTGCTAGACTTTGAAACATTCTGTGCTCAGACATTCCATGTGCATTTGCCGTACCCAGAGTGAAGGTTTGTTTTGTGCCTTTTTACATTCCGTATATACTGATGAAACCTATCTGTTGCAAATGTAACATGTCCAGTGTGTGGAGACCTACATATCTGAGATCCCAGAAATACGAAATGCTCCCAGCACCTAGCAGAGAGGGAAAAGACAAAGGTTTCTTAAGATTCCCATTTCAGTACCACCCAGGGATGGACAGCTCCCCAGTGACCGCACTGGTGTAAACACCAGAGCGGGTGAGGGAGGAGCAGGGGTTTCCCAAGTCAGTGACTCAGCCCATGAGAACCTCTCTTCCTCCTCTCCCCCTGCTCAGGATCCTGTTGACTGTGGTGGTGATCTTCCGGATCCTCATTGTGGCCATTGTGGGGGAGACAGTGTACGATGATGAGCAGACCATGTTTGTGTGCAACACCCTGCAGCCCGGCTGTAACCAGGCCTGTTATGACCGCGCCTTCCCCATCTCCCACATTCGTTACTGGGTCTTCCAGATCATAATGGTGTGTACCCCCAGTCTCTGCTTCATCACCTACTCCGTGCACCAGTCTGCCAAGCAGCGAGAACGTCGCTATTCTACCGTCTTCCTAGCCCTGGACAGAGACCCCCCCGAGTCCATGGGGGGTCCTGGAGGACCTGGGGGTGGGGGCAGTGGTGGTGGAAAACGAGAAGATAAGAAGTTGCAAAATGCCATCCTCAATGGGGTGCTGCAGAACACAGAGAACACCAGCAAGGAGACAGAGCCAGATTGCTTAGAGGTTAAGGAACTGACCCCACACCCATCAGGGCTGCGCACTGCCACGCGATCCAAGCTTCGAAGGCAGGAGGGCATCTCCCGCTTCTACATTATCCAAGTGGTGTTCCGAAATGCCCTGGAGATTGGGTTTCTCGTGGGTCAGTACTTTCTCTATGGCTTCAGTGTCCCAGGGCTGTATGAGTGTGACCGCTACCCCTGCATCAAGGAGGTGGAGTGTTACGTGTCCCGGCCTACTGAGAAGACCGTCTTTCTAGTGTTCATGTTCGCTGTGAGCGGCATCTGCGTTGTGCTCAACCTGGCTGAACTCAACCACTTGGGATGGCGCAAGATCAAGCTGGCTGTGCGGGGGGCCCAGGCCAAGAGAAAGTCAGTCTACGAGATCCGCAACAAGGACCTGCCGCGGGTCAGCGTTCCCAACTTTGGCAGGACTCAGTCCAGTGACTCTGCTTACGTTTGAAGGAGCAGGTTTAGGGAGGCCTAGGGGGTGGCATGCGGCCCCGAGGCAGACAACTGCTCAGGAATGGCTATACCTGTCCTCATGTATGAGACTCTCAACATTGAGATACAGGATAAAGTTGGTTAAGAGGAGCTCTCGCGTCAATGGGAGAAGAGAGAAAGTAGAATCATTGCTACATGTCACACCACTGACTCTGCAGAAGCAGTTGGGTAGAGTGATGGGATGGATGAGCTAGACTTCTTTGGGACCTTTTATTTTATGGCCCAGTGTGATCTTGATAAGAGTGGACTTGCACAGGTACCAACTAGGACTTAGCTCTGTTGAGCTCTGTATCCTGGTGAATGGTATGAGTCAAATACTTCATTGGTACAAAATGTGTGACTTAGCTCAGCACATCCACATATCCTGGGCTGCAAGACAAACATCCTTGAGATGTCCTTCGTGTACCCCCCCATCAGCATGCCCCTTTCCCTCAACCCAGGATAGCATGCCAGCTTCCTCCCCCCCCGAATCTGGCCTTCCAGTAGACCTAATATGGTTTATCTGCAACCTAGAGGTGATTACGTGGGGTTCTTTTTGGAGAACAGTCATGGCAAAGGTTTGCATCAGAGCCCCATATGACTGGCCCTTGGTCGTTATGAAAACCTTAGGAATGTCTCAATATTTCCAATTTTCTAACTCAAACTGCACTGGTGCTGTTTATTAGGGACAGGGTTTGGGCGGGAGGGAGGGAATTGCAATATGCAACGATAACACTCGTGTGAGCTGGTTGTTGCACCGTTAGGCATGTGGTTATAAGCGTTGGGATATTTCTGCCTTCCAGTTTGTGGACTTTGGATAGCATTCAATTTTTTGTTGTTGTTAATAATAAGGGTGTCTACCCAGGCCACAGAATTTCTAACTGGTTTATTTCACTCATTTTCTAATCTAGGTTTTTTTTTTTTTTTGGTGCAGCACAACTGCACTTCATTTTGCCATGGTTTGAATTTTCCTGTGTGCTCACACCAGAGACCTTAATCAGCCCTTGTCGATCCCTATTTATTATTATTTTATCAGTTATTTTTGAAGCATACACACACAAAATCACTAGGACTGAACACTATTGGCTAACATGTGTTTACGGATGCTTGGGACATATACCAAAGGTTCAAAAACCTATTGCTTTGGACTGTGGACATGTTTCCTTCTCTTTGCTCTTATTGATTTAAGTGCCATACCATACCTTCCACATCCACTGTGTGTTTAGTTAAAGCATTGGCCAAGAGTAATATTTGGATAATGTGCTTTTATGAAGCCCTGTTTCCTTTGCATTATCATTATGATTTTGATTTAGATATGGATGTGGCGTAACACACAACCGAGGGTTCGTTAAAAATAAAGCTCTTGCCTTTTTTTTTTTTTTTTTTGTAAAATGGGAAGTCTGTGCTTTTCTATTTTGTTTGGGTTTTATTTATTTGAATATGTGTTCGAAATTATTTTATTCCCTATTTTTAAAAGTAGAACATTGGGAAGTGG
Source organism: Anoura caudifer (assembly GCA_004027475.1). NCBI lineage: Eukaryota > Metazoa > Chordata > Mammalia > Chiroptera > Phyllostomidae > Anoura > Anoura caudifer. Next base: position 195,968 of record PVKU01000611.1, read on the forward strand.
AAATGAGAGATGGATGAATAGGATCGGAGGGATGACTGATAAAGTCCAAGTAGCCACAAAGAAATGGGAAGAGGTTGCTACATTTTATGAGTGTTTAGAAGACTGTGACAGATTATTCAAATAGTAGTATTTCCTAACTCCTTTCCACATTAGCCCAAGATTTCTCTGTTTTTCTGAGGCTCTTTCTTGCCAACGCTATATTACATTAGCTCATCCCAGGAGTGAAATGCTTCTCCCTTCACAGGATACTTTCCTGCCGTGGATGGTCACATAGGCAGACACACTGGGCTCGCCACCATTTCCTTAAGACCTGATGTGTAAAATGATGCTAAGCCAGCAATCAGACAGAGCTCTCTTGACCAACACTGTTCGGTGCAAGTGCGGGTAATGGTGGAAATTTTAAACTATCTTTGCTGCTCTATACAGAAACAACTATTGAGCTCCTAAAATGTGGCTAGTGAAACAGAAGAACTGAGTTTCTAATTTTATTTAAATTTAATTAATTTAAATAGCCATATATGGTTGGTTGCTACTGTATTATACAGCACACTTCTAGACTTTTAATCATGTATTTTGGTTTTTTTTTCCAAGGGGATTGAGCCCTTGATGATATGTCACAATATATTACTTGTTAGCCACACATTTTGCTATCATTTTTGGCATTTTCTGCCTACCTGTGGTCCCATTGGCTCAGTATGCTCACGTTCTTTCTCAATCTTTTAATGGTATTCATTTTCTAATTCCAACGAGCACTTGGTCTGAACGGAGTGAAGCAGTGTGGAATTTCCTGGATGATTGTTTTTCCAACACAGTTGTTGCACCCTTTAACTATGGTGGGGCAGATACCAATTTTAGCATGAAAATGTTTACTTCAATTGATGGGTTTCCATCTGCAGTATAAAGAGGCAGTTGAAAAGGATTATTCTTGAATAAAGAAACAGATCCTCCTCTGCTTTGTGTTTGGTGAGCTAAAAATGTTTTAAGACACCTCCCAGAGATGGAGGAAGAGTGTTGCTTAAGATCTCTTAGCATATGCTTGGGTGTGAAAGAAGTAGGAATCTGTGTGGAAAACAAGGGCTGTTGTATTTATGCCATCATGTAAGATAGGAGAATAATAGTGTTTCCTGGTCGAAATACATTTCACGTCTGCGGGGAAGATCTGTTTCTTCTTCGCGCATGGGTCAGCCTTCAGAAGGGCTGTTGCGAGTCAGTCTGGTTCCTTTGCTTTCCGTTTAATGAAGGGAGTGTGCTGATGATCTGATGGTCACAGCTGCATGCGACTGAGGTGACCTTAATCTGTACTTGTGAGAGGGCGGCACTGACATCTCTCAAATTTAAGAGCCTTTTGCTGAACTACACACAGGCCCACACAGGCCCTCCTGGCCTGTGTATGCACGTGTGCATCGTGTGCGTGTGGGCATGTGTGTAAGCATGCACTTTGGTGTAGAGAGTTGGTGCCAGGGCATGAACTGGGTTTAAGATTTGAAGAATGAGCTGGAGAGAGTGAAGTTACTTAGCCTGGAAAAAGGAAAGCTGAAAAGTGCAGAATTTGTCGTTTTTAAGTCCTCAGATATTTAAAAGGTTGCAACATATTAGAGATAACTGTGCTCACTGAGCTCTGAGAATAGAGAAAAAGGACTGGACTGAGAATTGAGGGTGTCTTTCAGCTCTGCTTTAAAAAAAAAGGTTCTTTCTTCTGCAGGGAATACCCGTCCCATCATCTCCTTCCCCTGGGTATATTCCTCTTCACCCTTAAAATCAGTTTGGCGTCCACGTACACAGGAACCTATTCTAAACTCTCCTCAGGACTGGCGTGGTGTTCCTGCACTGAGTTACCACGAAAGTCACTCTGTCACTAGCTGCACGCAGATGAGACATTTCCATATCAGTATGTGGCTCCTTGAGGGCAGGAACTGTGTCTTGCCCATTGTTACCATGTGTGACATTTATTATCACCATTTCATTTACCACTGGAGAGATGGATGGGAGCCTCCGTCTTTCATCTGGGAACAGTCTGATAGACTCAGAAGGTATGAAGGCTCGAAGCATCCCGTGAAGACATTAAGCCAAGCCTTTATTGTACTGTTGAAGAAACCACACTGCCTAAAATGAGGACGGTGGGTTTCTTGGAAAGCAGTGTGAGTGTTCATCTTGGAGGACTGGAATATTTAGAGAGCAACACTTATGGGGTTTTAGTCTGTTCAGGCTTCCTTAACAAAATACCGCAGACTGGGTGGCTTGAGCAGCAGGAATTTATTTCACACAGACTGGAAGCTAGAAGTCCAAGATCAAGATGTTAGCACATTTTGTTCTGCTTGAGGCCCTTCTCCTTGGCTTTTGGATGGCCACCTTCTCCTTGTCCTCACAGGGTCTTTCTTTGTTGCACACCCGTGTATCCCTGGTGTCTCTCTATGTGTCCCAATACCCTCTTCTAAGGGGGACACCAGTCAGATTGGATTATGGCCCACTCTAATGACATTTGGATTTAGTCTCCGTTCTAAGTACAGTCGCATTCAGACCTGGAAGAACACAAGTCAGCCAGTAACAGCAGTATTTTCAAACCTTTGGGTCCTTTATGGTTGGGGGGGGGCTGTATAATTTAGTGGGATAAATGGGATACCTCAGGTAATGAAGTGGGCAGGATAGCTAATCGAATGAAACACCAGAACAATGGGTATACATTAAATCTGTCTTGAGCAAATCAAGTTGTATCCTTAAGACAATAAACAGCCATTGAGCCTGTGTTCCAGGGCCTGGGACCCTGGAGATAATTATCATACCTAAGTCTCAGATCTTGAGAAGGGCTGTGGAAGCGACTTCTCAGACAAAAAGGTGAAAATTTATGTCAATAATGGGAAAATAGTACTGTACTTAAAAAATACGAATGCTTTTGGGCCACTCCAGAATACCTTAATTAGAATCTGATGCGGTAGCCTAGCATCAACATTTTTGTTTTATTTTCCATCCCTAGGGGATTTGAATGTATAGTCATGGTTGAGAACAACTGATTTGGAGACATTCGCATAAAATTATGAGAAAAAGATGCTTGGAGGAGAAGTTGGAAAAGGAGAAGTAGGAAGATATGAAGTTGTCACGAAAGAGCTGCCCCATTTACATTACATGTGAAGTCAGGGATGAGAAGCTGCAGATGGACGACTGACAGCCACCTTCGGGGCCTCAGGAATGGAAGCTGTGACCGTGGCAGTGAGAGGAGCTGACCAAGGGTAGGGCCTGCAGTGGACGGAGGAGGAGGAGCCTGGGCTGCAAGTTGAAAGAGCTGGCTGGCAAAGGAAAGTGGCAAAGTGATGTCATAAATTTGAGGGAGGTAGAATCTCAAGAAATAAGGTCTGTTATTAGTACTCAATTTTAGCAAGTATTCAGCCAGACAAATAGCTAAATAAAAGCCTGAAAAGCATCCACTAGCTTTGGTGGGTGAGTGGGAACATAGAAACAGTGAGCACAGACTATCCTTCGCTTAGAACCTCCAGAACTCCTGCAGGCTCCAGGGAAGCAGTTAAACTGTGAGCAAGCGAAGGGTAAATGATCCATCTCATCCCCGCCAGGGCTCAGCCATCCAGTCAAGCATGGTGAGCCAGCTTTGCGACTACCCAAAGGTTATGTTCATGAAGAAGATTGTTACACACCAGATTAGCCAAAGCACATCTGGTAGAACCAAACTTAAAAGAGTAGTTATGGCTCAAATGTACTCTGTGGCCCTTGTCAGCTTTTGGCCTTGAGGGCTGTAGACATAAATCTAGAGGCTTTTCAGCTCTAGATTTCGGTGCCAGCAAGTCAGGGCCTGACTTGCTGCTGTGAATCAGGCCCCTGGTTCAGCCTGGCGGCCAGTGCTCTCAGTCTCCAGCGGGCGTGGCAAACAGAGTTCTGAGAAATGGACCAATTCTTTTCTCTGAGCCTGAAGACCAGGAATGCTGAAACATGTTTAACTTAACAAAGGATCTATCACCTGTGATTATACCCCAACTCTCCCATTCCAACCCCTTCCTTGAAAGTCCCAATTTCCAAAAACATCAAGCAATAGAAAATCAGTGAGTTCCATTCACTGCTTTCTTTAGCACCAGCGGTGTGCAAGGGCCTGGGCAAGGTGTTAAAGGCGTTACAAAGACAGGTGTCATGCATTCCCTACACTCCCAGGGCCTCCAGGCTACCTGAGGGGAATAATAAAGCTTCTTTAAAGCTGAATGTGAACTGTGCCATATTCAAGGCTCCAACTATTCGAATATCTAAGGAGGGAGACACCACATCCACTGTGTACGTGAGTGTTGGGGTGGGGTAGCAGGTATAGGAAAACTTCACCAACAAGGCGGCGTTGAGATGGATCCCCTTAAAGTAGCAAGAAGCGGGTAGGGACCAACATAAACATTCTCCTCCAGCCGAGAAGCCTGGAGTATATTGGAGAACTGGGGGGACCCTGTCGTGCCTGGAGCTCCCAGAGAGAAGGAGTGGGAGAAGTGCTGGTAAAGTGAGCGGGCCATGTGCCCCAGGCAAAGAAAGACGCCCTGAATTGGGCAGACAGTGTGAAGACACGCCTTTCCTCAAAGCTCCTTAATGCCGGCCTTTTGGCCCCAGGCATCAGCCACATTGTCCCTGTCTGACCATGCAGAGATTCCAGCTCGGGATCAGCTTTTATTTGGAAAACACATTTCAATCTCAACAGGATGGGATTGGAGCAAATAACCAGGGTGATGGTGGGGGATTTGGAGCATGGCCCCATTAACAGGAGTGGGAGTTAGTCTGCTAAATCCCAGTCACTGAGCAGAATCCTCATGTTTGTTCACCACGGTGACCTTTCCGCTGTAAACTGATACAATATTTCAGAATCACTTAGAACCGATTAAGCTTTGTTGCATCTCCCTGTCCTAAAAGGGACATATTTGAAAATTGCTGCTGTGTGCACTGAAATGTCTGTACTTGTGGGCAACTCTGGCCAGCAGGAACATATGGGCACCTAAATATAGAATTGGTGGATGTTGGGACTTCTGAGACGTTTGATCTGGGGAACTTTGCTTGTCTCCAGGCAGGGGCCAAACTTTTTGCAAATAATTGATTTCGCCAAAGAAATTTTCCCTTTTTACCTAATTTTTTTTCTCTCTCCATATTTTTTGTTTTCCTGAAGGCAATTTAAAAATTTTCTGAAGACTTTTTTTTCTAGGAAATCTGAATGGTCTAAAGATTTCCATTTATGAGTTCAATAACAGGAAATATGTGTTAAGTATTGCTTCTTTAATCCTCGCTGCAGCCTGGAAGGAAAGTGCTCAGGATAAGTACGCCCATTTTTCAGACAAAACCAAAATGTGAAGAGGTTAAATCTGCTTGCCTAGGTCATAGAGCCTGTCCATGGCCGTGTCTAGGTTCTGGCCCACACAGTGTGATGTTGAAGCCGAGTTTAACACCTCACGACACTACCTCCAAGATGCTCTGTTGATGAGGCTTTGGCAGACCTGGCGTACTGGTCTACCACCCTGCTCTCAGTAGATCCTTCATTGGAGCATTTTTCATTTTCCTCCTCCCCACCGAAGATTCTTTTCTTGTGTGTCTAAGTGCAACATGACATTGTGAAGTTTTCTGAGGTATTGGTGATTCATAATGATCTTTGTAACTGTAGTTCCTGTGCAGACACAGAGCAAGGCTTTACAAATGACAAGTGATTGAATAAGTCAGTGAAACTGTAGACTCAAAGGACCTTGAGGTGGATGGGAAGGGTCATCTCACTCACTCCTTCATTTTTTTGTAGCTACAACCCAGAGCCAGAGAGTAAACTTGAATAAAGAGCTTCAGGTTAGATGGAAGTTGAGGCTGGTGGGATCAAGAGAGTGGTTGCTCACGTTGTCAGGAACAGATGGCCTGGGCTGCACGAAGGTTATTAGCAGTGACTGGCAAAGCCATATGTCCTCTGACCCCTAGTCCAGATCTCCGCAAGCACGGTCATGAGAATCATGAGTTGGCAGAGGGTTGGAGAGAATATCTTATCTTGGTTAAGCATATGGCCTATCTCTGGAACAGGCTGAGCATCTCCACGCCCAAAAGCCTGAGAAGTCATGTTTTTGGTTGCTTCATCCAGAAACCCTGGCCAGTGTGGTAGGTCCCAGATGCAACTCAACTCTCCTAGACCATGGAGGAGACCCCTGACAGCCACCTATGCTGGCTGTGGCTTCTCCTTCTCTCTTCCAGGAGCCCCTGGTACCCTAGAAGGCATGCTCATTGGTCTGTGTTTCCCACTGCTGTTTAAAAGCTTCTCTCCTTGCCCCACATTTTCCCATCACTATGATTTGCCTAAAAGGTGCTCAGAAAATTCATTTATTATTTTAGCACATATGTACCCAATACAGTACTTACACATATTCACCTCTGAGGATATAGAAGATATGTGGGAGAAACCCAAAGGAAGCAGCTTGGAGCTGGTCCTTCCTCACAGAAAATAAAGGCAGAGGTGAGGCGCAGCCACTGGCAGATGGAAAAGAGCATGAGCAGTAGTGTTCTGGTGCCTTCCTCTAGAGGAGCAAGCAGACAACTGTATGTGCCTCCGACATCATGAAGGCAAGACTCTTCTTTCATTAAAAAGGATAACAATATAAACTCAATTGAGGCCAAGGGTAACCTGGTAATCTGGACATCAGGGGTGGTCTTTTTCCTTTTAAGAAACTAAAGTCAAGTTACAATATCATCTACTAGTTTCTTCAGGTGTAAGAACTGTAATAGTAATAATGATGATCATAATGACAATCATGATAATGATTACAAACCTTGAAGATACGCTTTTCTCACCTCTTTCCCCATGTATTATCTTAGTTTGTCTTTGACACCTCTACGGAGCGGACAGAGTGTAGAATGGGTGGTACTTGCTTTTCCTTAGAGGACCAGAATCTCAGAGTCTCAGTTTTGGTGACTTGTCCAAAACCACACTTTTTTGACTCATTTTTAACACAGGTGGGACAAATCCCAACTCTCTAACTTACTGTCTGGTGCATTTTCCACTCTCCATGGCCTCTTGACTTGTCAAATGTTAAGCTTCAGATTGTCAAGGGAGACATTTAGAAATGTCAGGAGGAAAATGAGTATCTGCTCAAGAAGGGGTTTTCCATACTGCTGAAGAAGTTGCAAGGAAATGTGGCAGGCCAGCCTTCAGGGAAGAATGTCAGTCTTGTTCTCTTGGGAGCTGTGATTTGCTGAGTGCAGTATGGACTGAGTGCCTTCACCTGGACAACAGCCCAAGCAGAGGCGGCTGGGCCTGACATGCTGTCCTCCCCTTAGCTGTTTTCTGTAACTTCAAAGATGAAAGAGGAATTATAACACAGCATTTTTTTTTTCTTAAAAAAAACCCCGCAATTATTTTCCACAGTTACAAAAGTAAAATATGCTTCCTGGCAGGCCTATGTCTTGGCTACAACAGCAAGGCTGGTGGCTGAGATGAAGATTTTATAAGGGAACCAATGTAAAAACTTTCATGTTATGCATGCAGGAACAAAAACCAGGCTAGAAAGGGCACATAAGACAACCAGTCCTTATTAGAAGAAACACAAATTTCCAAAGGAACACTTTTTCTATCAAGTTACTCTGAAATTTATTTCAATAAAGGTGGATTGATAAAAATAGCAGTTTCCTTCTCTGTGCCTGGGTGCTAATAAACTCAGCAAGCATCTATCCCTCACTTTGATATATTTGCTCTCCTTACCACACCTCTCTCTGGCACTCCTAGGGTCCCAGGGTGTCAAAATGAAGATGGTTGGTACTTAAAAAGACTTTCCTAGGTGAGAAAATACAATGATGTAATGACTCCTTTTTTTAAGGAATGAGAGAAGAAGGGAGGTGAGTGAGTGGTGGGTAGAAAAAGTAATGGTTTAAGAAAATTGGAAGGCAAACTCTAACTTCACTTGTCTCCGTACTTTGTTGGGGTAGAGCTCACATTTAGCATGTGCTTGGAGGCTCTCTGGGGTCAAAAGAATTAAATGAGAGAACCCCCCCCCCACACACACACACAAAACACAAAAACAAGAGAATGACAGGTAGCTGAATAGTATTTACAAGCACAAACTTTAGAGTCAAATGTCCCTCATAATAGTAGTGTCCCATGGTCATCTCTGATTAGCTTTTACATATTTATTCTCCAGGTATTTACCTAGTCTCAGCTGTGGGTCAGACACTGGGTTAGCTTCTCCTCCCTCCCTACTTTATAGCTCTGTGATCTGGGCAGTTACTTAACCATGATAAACCTCAGTCTCCAGATTTGTAAAATGAAAATAATATAACCACCTATCTCATTGGGTTGTTTTAAATTTGGTTATATTTGTCAAGAACTCTTCACACTGTCTGATACTAATTAAATGCCTAATAAATGTTATTGATTTATTACCCTGGCCTGTGTGGCTCAGCTGGTTGGAGTGTCATCCCATAAGAGGGAGGTGGCAGGTTTGATTCCCAATCAGGGCACATATCTAGGTTGCAGGTTCAATCCCCAGTCCAGGTGTACACAGTCCCTGGCCCTTCATCCAGGCATGTACAGTAGGCAACCAATCGATGCTTCTCTCTCCCATTGAGTTTTCTCTCTCTCCCGTCCTCTCTCTCTAAAAAGCAATGGGAAAAAATGTCCTCAGGTAAAGATAAAAAATATTATTGATTCATTTTAGTAATTATTATTACTAAATGAAGCTCTAGGTGATTGGATGTGGCTATTGGTACATTGAGTTCCGCATGATTCTAAAGGGAGAAAAGAATATAGGAGCAGGGGTCAGGGCAAGGACATCAGCTTTTTCTCCTTCCACAGCCTGACCCAGACCGTGACTCTCAGGGTCAACTGGACAGCAGGAGCCAGTGATATATACATGAATCCTGCAGGATAGAATCCTGCTTTGACACCAAAGAAGGTAGACTGGCCAGCTAGGACACTGGGCTCCAGGCCCAAGGGAGAGTGGTTAGGAAAGGGATGTAGAAGAGTTGAAAATCCCTTTTTATTTACCTAGAATTTGGTTCTGTTGCAAAATCTAAACTACATTCACCTGTGTAGACCTTTATATTGCTCAACAAGATGCCGTCACTCACATTCTCCAACAATCTTCCCTCAGAAGCCTTGGAACAGAGAATAGATAACAGCCGCATCTTACAGGTGAGAAAATGAGGTCTAAAGACACTTATTCTTCAATGTCAAACAGGCAGGCACAGGATCGGGGTTAAACCAAAGGCTGTTCTAAACCCCAGCCTCTAGTTACTAGACTGTCCCGCAGCTCCCAATATTGACTCCTTTATAGTTCGTGTAAACATCTGTCCCTTCGGAGGGCTTTTCTGGGCAGAGAAGAACTCATTTTAACCTTGTCCAAACAAGAACATGATTAAATAGACAAATTTTTTTGGAAGACAGTGCAAAGCACATGAAACAAATTCTAAAATCAAAGAGAAATTTAAGAAATATTATTGTTATTTATTATCCATGACCCTGATCTTGGCTCTTAGAGAGGATTGGGAGGAACTTACAGAAGTTTTATTTTATTTATGAACTCTTTGGGCACTAACAGACTCATTTTTTTCTTTGTTTAAATTGTTGTTCAAGTATAATTGTCTCCCACCATGCCACCCCACCCCACCTATCCCTGCCTCCCACCCTCGAACCCACCCCCTTTGGCTTTGTCCATGTGTCCTTCATACATGTTCCTTGATGCTCCCCCATTACCCCTTATTATCACTTTCCCCCCTCCTCTCTGGTTACCATCAGATTGTTCTTTATTTCAATATCTCTGGTTGTATTTTGCTTGATTGTTTGTTTTGTTAATTAGTTTCCACTTATAGGTGAAATCATATGGTATTTGTCCCTCACCACCTAGCTTATTTCACTTAGCATAATATGCCCCAGTTCCATCCATGCTGTCATGAAGGGTAGGAGCTCCTTCTTTCCTTCTGCTGTGTAGTATTCCATTGTGTAAATGTACCATAGTTTTTTGATCCATTCATTTACTGATGGGCACTTAGGTTGCTTCCAGCACTTGGCTATTGTGAATTGTGCTGCTATGAACATTGGGGTGCATAGGTTCTTTTGGGTTGGTGTTTCAGGGTTCATAGGATATAATCCCAGCAGTGGTATTGCTGGGTCAAAAGGCAGTTTCATTTTTATTTTTCTGAGGAAATTCCATACTGCTTTCCATAGTGGCTGCACCAGTCTGCAGTCCCACCAACAGTGCACTAGGGTCCCCTTTTCTCCACATCCTTTCCAACACTTGTGTGTTGATTTGTTTATGATGGCCCTTCTCACCAGTGTGAAGTGGTATCTCATTGTGGTTTTAATTTGCATCTCTCTGATGGCTGGTGATGCTGAGCATCCTTTTATATGTCTCTGGGCCCTCTGTATGTCCTCTTTGGAGAACTATCTGTTCAGGTCCTTAGCCCATTTTTTTAAATTGGATTGTTTGTCTTCTGGAGTGGAGTCATGTGAATTCTTTATATATTTGGGGGATCAAACCCTTGTCTGAGGTATCATTTGCAAATATGTTTTCCCATATGGTTGGTTCTCTTTTCATTTTAATGCTGTTTTCTTTAGCCATGCAGAAGCTTTTTATTTTGATGAGATCCCATTTGCTTATCTTTTCTTTATCTCTCTTGCTGTAGGGGGCCATTTTTTAATTAATGGATGTGAAGCTCTTATGAACAGTGTCTGGCATATACTGTGATGAATTCCTCTATTGTTGAGTGAAAAACTAATACTTTTGTGTGCAATAATGCATTTGGTAATCACAACAGCCCTTTGGACCATTTTAAAGAAGAGGAAACAGAGGTTTTTAGAGTGCCGAGTGTGGTATAAGCTCATTTTTTGGCTACATGTACCTGAATGTAGAGAAGTCTGCAAGGAATACACCTGTCTCTGAGTAGTAGAGAAACTGGAGAGATAGTTTAATTTTAACATATTATTTTCTACAAATACAACGTATAATACTTAAGTATGATATATTCAATTTTACAAGAATTTTAATTTACTTCCTTTACAGGTTAGAGTTTAATACTGTCTGGTCCTCTGTGATTTAACCTTTGTCAACTACTTATTCATGAACATCTTCTCAAACATGCAGATGAAATGTCCCATTGATTTCTAGCCAAAACCCTGACTGACACCAGCATCCCACTATATGTTATTATAATACAGTGTTCTTTTAAGAAAGGTATTTTTAGACCCAGTTTATAGACCTTGGTAAGAAAGCTCAGGTGAGCTGTTTGCCAGCCCAAGGCTACACAGAGAGGGTTGTGTGTATCTATCTCATGACAAATCCTTCCACTAATTTTGTCTTCACAGAATCTCATAATAAGCTTATGGGAGCAGAAGGAGGTAGAAGGGCAAAGATAAGAACTCAAGTCACTGACAGTCAAAGGGGGTAAAACTCCTGGTTGAGTTTACTCTCCCCAGTGATGATCCTAGAATTCCAAAACTTTGTATGTTGGCGGGGGAGGGGGACAGGGGGATTTGGATGAAGTGAGGGGTGAGAAGTGAGGGGTGAAGGGTTGGCAGTGGGTAGTTGTGAAGACAGAACTTCTACTAAAATTGACTGGGTGAAATTGCAAGGCAATTGGGATGTTGAAGAGGAAATGTTTGCAAGACATACCCCACAAATGTATTCTCTGGTTGCTTCCCAGTCAGAATTACCCAACGGGTTTGCTGCCCGAGGTAGAGTTAATGGCCACATGTTTTCCTCTGGAGAAAATTGTTACCGCCATAATGCCTGATACCATGTGCCCGGCAGGGAGAAAATAACCTTGAAGTTGAGGGAAACTTGAAGTTCTCTAGGCCCCACCTTTTCCAAAATGGAATTGGAAAAGGCAAGGCATAGAGAAGTGTTTTTGGGGTATCAGAGTACATACATACTAGATTCAATGGCTCTCTTTGCCAGGATTTTGAAAAAAAAAAAAAAAAAAAAACAGAAATGCTAAAATTCAAGTAGCAAGAGCATTACATACCCCACCACACACAGGCAATAGTAACTGTACCAGGTTCACATTTGGAAACATGGGAAAATTTGCTTGTTCATTCAGATCAAATTGGTATCAAATAACCACAAATTCCTTATGTTGCTTTTTCTGTTTTGGTTGTTAGGCGCAAGAAATTTATGGGGAGCTTGCTAAATATGTTTGACACATTTCCGCATGTGAATTATAAATATTGGTGGATTCTTTTCAGGAGTGGCTGGCATTCAGAAATATGTCCTGAATGAAGCTTTCCTTTTCAGGAGAAAGACCTGGCTTTCAGGCTGGAAGGCAGCCTGGCGGCGTGGGAGGCAGCCCCCAGGTCTGATCTAAGGGAGGAGTGGAAGTGACAGTCCTTTAGGGTTGTGTGACACTTCACAGTTAACCAAATGCCTCCCCATTCACAATCTCATTTGATTCTCACAACGCCCCGGTGAAACATGCATTATGCCTGACAGCTGCCTCCATCCCAGAATGAAGTCGTGGGCACCAAAGAGCCATCAGAGGAAGAAAACCCTCCAGGACAGGAATCTCCGGAGAATGACTCTAGCTCATCTTGGCAGTTCTGGGGCTGTGCTTGCTCCTTCACTGTGGAAAACGCGCTCCACCACCCTGCTGAGTCCAGCCATTTCATTTCTTTTCTTGGTTTACTCAGTACCGAGCCAGTGGTGCTTACATAAATGTCCTTCTGGCATGAGGGGCAGAGAGAGAGAGAGAGAGGAGAAAGGAAACAGCAGCTGTCAGCAGAGTGTCAGGCTGGGGACCAGCCATCTCACTGAACAAAGCTTGGGTCAGCTCCAACAGTGTCCCGGGTGCAGCTCTGACAATGAGCGATGGGATTACCCCCAGGCTCAGGATTACTTCCTGTTCTTAAAGAGAACAGGGAGAGAGGGTCACCCTGAACCGTTACCAAGGTGCCACTTGTTAATCATTAACCAGGAGCAGAGAGGAACCTGAGCAAGGTCAAACAAATGAACCCTGATACTGAGGCCTCTCAAGACGGTTTCTTAAATGGTAACACCTGAGCATTACGTATTTTTTTGGACTATAAGACACACCTCCTGACCCCCAAATTTGGGAGGAATAATGGTTGTTAATGCTGCTGTTGAGTTCTGTTTACATTTACATTGGTGAAATATTATGTTATTTATGTTATTACATATTTTACCACATTTTTTCCTTCAAATTTTTTTCCTATTTTCCTCCTCTAAAACCTAGGTGCATCTTATGGTCCAAAAATATGGTAATTTTTTTCCTGGTGATCACTAACATGTGGGTGGGACAGGCTGTATTTTGCATTTCTTTTAACTCTAAAGAGCCTTCTAACATTTAGTACTTTCCACCGGGGCTGCAACACCCCCACCCCTGTCAGGTGACTTAATCTGCCCACCTGCTTCCAATGGCACGGTTGACCACTCTGCCCTCGGCAGCTCTGTTCCTGGAGCTCGCTGCCTCTTCTTCTCTGCAGCTCTTGACGAAGCCCACTGCACAGTCGTACTCCAGACCCCACTTCCAGGCCTCCATCTTACAGCTTTCTTTTCTCTGCGAGGGCCCACCGCGCCATCAAGACACAAGACTGGTGAATGCGCACAATGGTTGAAGCAGGTTGATGGGTACATGGGGAATCTTATACCAGCGTGTGTAAAATCCCATTAAAAGACAAAGCCTCAAGATGACTGGACTTGACCGAAACATAGAATGGAAGTCTTTATTCAAGCTCTGGAGTCGGGCTGGCCAGAAATCACCTCCCAGCTCTGCCATTTTCCAATAGTAATTGGACATGACACCTAACCTTTCCAAGACTTCCTCATCTATAAGATCAGAGAAAGATTCATTACCCATCAGGTTTCTGCCTGCATTAAATAAGATAATAAACTTTTCATAATGAGCGATAGAGATCATCTTTAATTAAAGAAAAATAGAGGGACTGGTGTATAATTATATAAGGGTACTTCAAAATTCTAAAATGTGGGTGCAGCTGCCTCTCAGGAGTGAATTGAAATCAGGACTCCAAGGACATCGGGACCATACTTGTTTTATGTCTTTGCGCCTTTCTGCAGGATTGTTCTACTCTTCCTTTTTTCTTTCTGTCAACAGCAGCTTCCAGGTTTATATTTTCTCAATTCAATAGCACCACCAGGCTGAGTTTGGATCTGGTCTGGATTCCAAGATTTTGGGGGCAGGTCTTTGTCTCAGCACTGAAGGCCAGGGGCTGGGGGTCACACCGTGTTGACACGGAGGCTCCCCGGCTGGCCACATGGATGCAGTTGGCAGGGAGAAGTTCCCAGAGGAAGGGAGAACAGTCTCCAGAAAATGGTTGGGGTGGGCGGTAGTGGCGGTGCTGGACAGATAAAATGATAAGAGTCTGCATGCAAAATGCTTAGAACAGAGTAGATGAGTGTTGGCTCTTATCCCTTCTAACTGATCCATCTTGATGTGTTCAGGGTAAAGCCTTAGGTTAGCCCATCCAGAAAGAAGAATAGGGAAACTACAATTACAACTATTCATTCATTCCTTTATTTCAGAGTGCCTACCTTACACCAGGCAAAGAGGATACAGCAGTGAACAGAGACAAACATCCCTGCCTTCATGGAACTTACGGTGGTGACAAACAACAAAAATTAAAACATGGAAGGTGATGCACCTCAGAGGAAAAATTAAATGGAAAAATGAGCCAGGAAGTGCTGGGGGTCATAATTTTATAAAAAAGGGTGGGCAACAAGAAAATGACATTTGAACGACTTGAAGAAAGCGAGGGAGTGAGCCATGAGGTTCTCTGGGAGATGAGTGTTCCAGGCCGGGGGACCTGCAGGTGCCAAAGCCCTAAGGCAAGAAGGCCAGTGGAGCCAGAGCACATGGGAAGTGTATGGAAGCGTATGGGGTGTACAAAACCAATGCCGTTTCCCAGGATCTTCAGGACTGTTAACCAGGGAGAGAGGGGAGGTGAGATACAGTGCCAAGGCTGGTAGCCGGAGCTTTAGTCTCATTCGCTCTTTGGTGATCTCTAAGTAAACCATTTCTAATGGGGGAGAGAAAGTTGTAAGTCAATTTCTCACACTGTAAGAATAACAGGACATTACAGACAGACAGAAAACTGAAGGCCCCGCTGTAGGAAAATGCTAATACAACCGTCACTGCCAGGGGGCTGTTCTTCCCCAAGCCGCTAGGATGGCTGCATAGCGTTGGAGGAAGAACCGGGGGTTTCATGAAAGGTGACTGCCCTCTTGCACACTAAAGGGAGAAAATGCAAGGCCGGAATTTCTTGTAAGATGATGGGGACACCACCCGGCAGCGTCCGCATCGTTATGGATGAATTAAAACATACACACAGACGACTGAGTCTGGTGGAGGAATAAGGACGACAGCATGGCTTTTCTCTCAAGAGGAGCAAAAGGCTTGGCCTCCGCCACGACAGACCTTTATCTTAATAGTATCTCCTCACATTCCAAGATGGTTCTTCCTCACTATGCCGGTTACAACAAAGGAGCCAATGCCCCTCATTACATCACAGAAGAAGGACATTAGCAAATGAATAGGCAGCCAGTTACACTGAGCCTGCAAGGTACTTGCAGGGTGAGTGGGTTTTAGCACAGAGCAAGACTCAAAACAGCCTAAGTATATTGCAAATCTAACTACCCACAGGGGAACCTATCTGTGGGCGTGGGTCCTGTGCACCTCCGAGTGGGAGCTGGGCCCATGCCACGCAGAAGTGTCTGCCACAGTAAGAAAGAAATCTAGTAACAGCTTCTGAAAGATGCTGACAGAATAATTTTTTTAGTATCTTTAATTCCATGTGTGAGTCAAGAATTGGCCCATGTAGTACTGGAGGAGAAAACCCCTGTGATGTGGTTGCATCCACAGCCCTTTTTGCAATGATCACAGCTGAGTATTTTGAGCAATGACATTAGCCAATAAAGAGGCCAAGAGGAAACAGAAAGGGAGAGCCAGACAGAAGCCCTTCCCTGTCCCTGGGAATCAGTGCCAAGCAAAGTCCACACTGAGGGCTCTCCTCTGGAAGCTATGATTTGTACATGCAAGAGTAGTGTGTGGTCTTGTGCAAAATGGAGTTTGCTCCTGAACCTCGGAAAACTACATACAAGGAAGAATGTTTGGTTACTGGGTGAGGGATTCCAGAAGTTAAGCACCTGTCCAACATCTGGGCAGAATGAAAGAGGGAAATTTAATTTAGACAGAGCAAATGAATTACAAAGGAGAGGTACAGCAAAGCCAATCCTCCTGTAGCAGGTGGTCCAGGAAAGAGGGGGCGTGTGCGGAATAAGCCTCTTAACCGACCTAGATTAGTAATGATATTTGCCCCCTCTTTAATACTGATTCTGATGATAAGGACAGGAAACTTCTTTCTGCACTTTGAAATGGGTGCTATGTCAAAGGACAACCATTTCTAACTGGTAATTTGCATCTATCTTTAAACTTATGTAACAAAATGTGTGTACAAACATACCCAAACATATTGGTCACACAGAGAGATGAAATGAGGCAAGATGGAGGAAGTAGAAAATTTTTTCCATGTTTTTCTCCCATGTGTACATTCTGGTTAATTGATCCAATATGTGAATGTGATCTTATCTATGACATGGATTATGATAACTAACATTTCTTTCTCCTTGGCATCTGATATCAGGAGCAGATCTGGGGATCAAATATCCCATATCACACTGTATCACAGAGTGCGAGTCTGTCTCACTACCTAGCTCATCTATGTTCAATGTCTATTTATCTCATAAACAGTACAAACATATGGCACAAAATTCAAAGATTTTTTTTATTCTTTTTCCCACTCCATCCTACTCACCTTCCCCAGAGACAAGAGAAGTTAGAGCACTTATGCATACGCACTTTGTATGTGTCCTTTGTTTAATGGTGCCATGTAGGAGACCACTGTGGTGGTGTGTGCCCAGTTCCCAGTGGAAAGCAAGGTCCAATGCACAGGACCCAGGCCCACGAATAGGTTCTCCCGTGGGGAATCAGGCCTGCTTTGTACCTAGACTGCTATGAGACTTGCTTTTGCTAAAACTCCTTCACCCTGAATTGAGGCAGCAAACATTTACTGCAAAGTAACTTCCTAAAATCCATTCTAAACCTTCCAAGGATGAGTGTAACCAGTTCAACCACTTTTCCCTTTTTATTTGCGAATATCCTTCTTCTGTGATGTGATTAGCGGCATCAGCTCCTTTGTTTTCTGTAAAAGGTAACTACCTGAAGCGAACCTGTGCATAGTAAGTGAGGATCCTCATGTAATGTGCCCAGAAAAGAAAGAAAGACCTGTCATGGGGAGGGCCTTGGTTTTTTCTCCCCTTGAGAGAGAAGCCATGCCATCCCTTTTCCTCCACAGGACTCAGTAATCTGTGTGAATTTCTCAAGTCTCATCCACAATGTAGTGGACCCCACGAGCTGGGGTCCACATCAGTGCCATACCCACAATTCTCACATTGCCCTTTTTAACTTAACAAAATAGTGCTGAGGGGGCTCCATATCAATCAGTGCCTCATTTTTTGCAAAAAAAAAAAAAAAAAGGTATAGTATTTGGCACAGTATTCCACTGCGGGTTTCTTCTGATATTTATTTAATCACTCTCCTAATGATGGATATCTCTATTGTTTCCAAGCTTTTGTCACTTCAAACAATACCCTACTTCTGGATTCTAGGCAGTATGTAGAAACAGCCAATTTAGAAACTGCTCAATTTGTTGATAGACGCTGCTTTACAGTTGAACTGACAATGTGAAATGACAGACTTGTGACTCAGCTTGACATGATGTGGAGTAACAAAGTGCTTTCTTTCCTACCATCAATTACCACGAAGCAAATGAACAGTGTCAGGAGAAGGAAGCGAACTGTTCTTGATTATTGTTTAAAATCAACTTTTAATGTTTTGTTCACCTGGAAAGTGTGAGGGGAGCATGAATAAGAACTTTATTTTAATTTAAGGAATATTTCCAATGCCTTTCTTCAAGCTTAAGTCTAGGCATTAACTGCAATACACGGAAAGGTGAGGCAATATGCTAGATTCTGCTACTTCATCCTGGGTTATGCTGATAATCTCATGGTTTAGAGCAGAGCTGGGCCAAGAGAAACTTGTGTGAGATTTGGAAGATGGAAAACAAAGAAAATCATGAAGGCTGTGTGGTCGTACATGGTGATGAGCAAAAGCGGAGGTATCCTCCCGCTAGTCCTTGCTCTCCTCTGCTCTGCTTCTGGAATGACTGGCACCAAGCCCTCCATGGTGCTTGGCTATGGCCTCACATAGCTGCGCAGAGATGCAGCTCTATCAGAATAGACCTTCCCATGTGCTTTTCCTTAAGGCTGTTGTCTATCAGCTGACATGTCGACATGCTTGATTTCGCTGACTTGCCTGAAAGGCCTGACATGTCCTCCGTGTCTGTGCTGAAGTTTGACTGGTTGGTGATGTTTTCTTTGATCTTTTGGCTCTTCCTTCTAGACCTTTCCCAGCTTCTCCCAGACTAGTGTATGGTCTCATTTCCATAATCAATCCCTATTCCTGTCAAAATCATCTTGGCTCTGCTTTCTTGCCTGAACCCTGACTCCTACATCCAGGAAAGGAATTGTTGCTTATATCCTTCCTGAAACACCTTACCATGTCTGGGCTTTGCGCTGAGACATGGATGAGAGATGCCAGGGCGACAACCAGGTGATGATGGCTTCCCACCCACTTCCAAGCAGGCGGGGCAGAATGAGTGCTTGGAACTCCCGTCAGGGGATGTGCATCAGACTTCCAAAGCACCGTTCTGGAGGGCTTCTGAAAAAGTGCAGTTCTCAGCTCGAAATGGCTTAATTGTGATCCCGCTTCACACCGAAAGGTGAATAAATGGCCCCGAGATTCCTTTCTTGTGCTAATGTCATCTCACAGCCACATAAGACTCAAGAAATGCTACATTAGGCCAGTTCATTGGTCCCAGCCCGTCATTTCCTCCCAGTGGCCCCAGGAGAGGTCTGTGGAGGATACAGCGCTATGAGGTGTATCACCTAAAGGTGAATGACGCCCTCCAGCAGCCCTTCCCAAACTCTGTTAACATCCTTTTGTCCGCCTCCTAGTTCACTCCGTTAGCTGTTATTTCACTGCAGTTGTTCGGAGGGCAACCTTGCTTCCCCATAGAATGGTACGTGTCAAAATCAAAGCCCCCAGATTACATGTTTTCTATATGAATTTGGTGGACTAAATGCCTGGTTTAAGGTTGGCTGTTGACCTCTCCCAATGTTATTTTCCTTTTATGTGAGACCCGCTGAGCTATCCAATTATATTTTTTCTTATTGTGATAAAATATATATAACACAAACATTGCTATTTTAATGATTGTTAAACGTAAATTTTGTGGCATTGATTACATTTACATTTTTGCAATTGTAATGGAGTGTAGGCTGGGAGGCCCCAGGGCCCCCCAAAGGGGAGATTTGTAATGGGGTCCAGAACTTGGGGTGTCCAGGAATACAGGGTATACTCTCCCCAAAGTGTGGCTGGGGGATGGGAGACATGAAGCAGGGCCACTGAGAGTTATTTTGCATGTCAATAACAGCAGACTAGTCTTCCAGCCTGAATGGAGTCAGAAGGTACGCATAACTTTGACACATGATGTAACCGAGAGGTAGTTCCCCTTACCACACCTGTGCGAGACCTTGGAGATGGTTCGCTCCGCAGCACTGGGCCATGCCTGCCCATACTAACTATGGCAGCCAAGAAAGGCCGAAAGTACTGGAGTGCTGGCAGGTGTAGCCAATTGTGGGAGGAGTCAGAAACGGGGTTATGGAGGAGGTTCCAGGCTGGGATTTAAACTGCAGGCGGGTGGCCACAAGGTGTGGGAGACAGTGTAGGACTATGTGGAGGACAACGGGAGACCATGCAGAAGGAAAGGGGTGAAAGGACTCTCACTGGTGAGCCATGAGGAGGGGCCACGTGGTTTTGGATTAAGAACTGGGGTTGCAGGCGACACTGCTGATGGCGCTGGGGACTGCGGGAAAGCACGGGTTATTGGGAGGAACCGGGAGTGTGACTGAGCTACAGACCTCTATTTCTTTCTCCTGAGATCTGGTACCCCTGACTGGTCTGGTTGGGCAAGGAGGGGAAGGTCGGACTGTGTGTGTGTGTTTGTGGGTATTTTAAAGTGACTTTGGGGTTTTTAACAGTGACATTCCCCCATTAGTTTAAACCTGGATAACTTTTGAACAAATACCTCCTTTCCTTTTCACCAAACTCTGGCATTGAGAGCCACAATTCCTAACACCTGGCAGCGGGCAAGACAAACCTAGAACAGAAAGAACCTGGGGGAGGGGGCTCATTTTGGGAACAGTAGCTGTGCCCGCCATGGACTCATTCTGTAACGCAACCATCACCACTACCTATTTCCAAAACGTTTTCACCCCCAACAGAAACTCCGTAACCATCAAGCATACTCTCTGTTCCTCTCTTTCCCTATTTTCTGGTAACCTCAAATGTAATTTCTATCTCTGTAAATTAGCCTATACTAGGTATTTCATAAAGTGGAATAATGTAATAATATTTGTCCTCTGTGTCTGGTTTCTCTTAGTGTAAGTTTTGGGGTTACTCTTTCTTTCTTTCTTTCTTTCTTTCTTTCTTTCTTTCTTTCTTTCTTTCTTTCTTTCATTTTAGTTCAAGTACAATTGTCTCCATTTTCACCCCATAATGCCACCCCCACCCCACCCATCCCCGCCTCCCACCCCCTTTGGCTTTGTCCATGTGTCCTTCATACATGTTCCTTGATGCTCCCCCCCATTATCCCCTATTATCCCTCTTCCCCCTCCTCTCTGGTTACTGTCAGATTGTTCTTTATTTCAATATCTCTGGTTGTATTTTGCTTGATTGTTTGTTTTGTTGATTAGGTTCCACTTATAGGTAAAATCATATAGTATTTCTCTTTCACCACCTGGATTACCTCACTTAGCATAATACTCTCCAGTCCCATCCATGCTGTCGTGAAGGGCAGGAGCTCCTTCTTTCTTTCTGCTACATAGTATTCCATTGTGTAAATGTACGAGTTTTTTGATCCACTCGTTTACTGTTGGGCACTTAGGTTGCTTCCAGCACTTGGCTGTTGTGAATTGTGCTATGAACACTGGGGTGCATGGGTTCTTTTGAGTTGGTGTTTCAGAATCCTTAGGGTATAATCCCAGCAGTGGGATTGCTGGGTGAAAAGGCAGTTCCATTTTTGGTTTTCTTAGGAAATTCCATACTGTTTTCCACAGTGGCTGCACCAGTCTGCATTCCCACCAATGGTGAACTAGGGTTCCCTTTTCTCCACATCCTCTCCAACACTTGTTGTTTGTTGATTTATTTGGGACTTACTTATTCTTAAGATCCAGACTCCTTCTTTTCAATTGAGTATAAGGTTCCCCCTTGCCCTGTTCTTGGCATCTCCTTATGACATTTTTTATCTTGGTTTCCTACCTGTCATCCTAGGAAGAGGAAACAGATCCAAATATGTAGGCCCTTGTTCAAATGTTATGTTTAAAAAACATAAAAATATAAAGACATAAATTCAAAGCAACAAAAGGTACTCATTTACAAAGCTCAATAGCTTTAAAAACAACTATCACTCAGATGAAATATCAATGAAATATTTCTTTCCATCTTTGTGCTGAGACAGATGAGGTCATACAGCTACTGATACAAATGTTATTTCCAGCCTGCCAAGCACCTAATACCTCATAAAGGTCTACAAGTATCTAAACACAACCCTGTTCTTCGATATATGAGAGGAATAACATATCCATGAATCTTTAATGCATGAATAATCCTTTTTGACATTTCCCCTCAGTGCCAAGGAAGACAGTTGAATTTGCTTGTGGCTGCACTGACAATAACTTATCTCTTCTTCTTTCATTCCTAAAGGGAAATGTCATAATGAGAACCCACCATTAAATAAAATATATACATCACAGTTGTTTTTTTTATTTCTGAGAAACAAAAGAAGCTGACCGCAGAGTCAACATGAATTTATACTCAGCAAAGACAAAGTGAGAACTAAATATAGACTCTTGTTTATTTGTTTTAGCATTTATTATTTTTCCTGTGGCAAGAAAGCTATTTAGAGTATAAAGCGATGGGAAAGTAGCTACTGCCCACCTATGTAAATAGATTGTAATTGTAGAGATGTGAGCACTGTAACACATGTAGTTTATAGTCTGGTTCATTTAATCACTTATTCATCCATCCAGTTAATAAATGCTACTGTCTACTTTTTTGCGAGGTACTATGGTCAGCATTGTCTGTTCTGTCCAATATAGTCATTAGTCACATTGGACTTTGTGATGTAAATGCAATAAATTCAATAAAATAAAAAATATCAGCTCCTCTTTTGCAATAGCCCTGTTTCAAGTACTCAGTACTCACACATATAGCTGATGGCTTCCATGTTGGACTGCAAAGAAGGTAGACCATTTTCATCACTGCAGTAAGTTCTATTCAGTGGCACTAGTATAGAGTATTAAAAGAGCGTGATAAAATTTTTTTCTTAAAAAAGCTTGCAGTCTGGTGAAGGAGACACATATTTACAAAGAAAAGAAATGTCATTCTTGCTTTATCTTACAGCATAGGATAGTAATGAAATAGTAAGAGCTGCCCTTTCTGGGGCATATAGTATGTGTCAGGCACTGCTAAGTTCTTCACACATGTGGCAGAACAAAACTAACTCGTGAGAGTCTGGTTTCCCCTGTGCTTGTTGGCCTTTCCCCTTTTCTCACCCTCCAAGTGTGCTTGGGAGAGTACTGGCCTTGGCCGGACCTGACTGCTTTTGTTATGAATATTTACAAGTGGGAAGACAGGCACAGGACTGGAGGGGAGAGAAGAAATGGTGGTAGTAAGATTGCAAGATACTTGTGATTTGAAAAGGGTAGGAGAGGAGTTATTTGAAAGCCATGAAAAGAAACTGTATGGGAAAAAGCAGGAGATGTAAAGGGTTTGGTGTGGGCTACGTATGTTCCTTCCAGGTATAGAGAAATACGAGTAAAGAAGTTAAGTTATTTTGAGGTTTAATGGTTCTTTATTTTATATATTTTATTATTTTATTTTTTTTTCTTGTCTTTCTCTGACTTATTTTACTTAGCGTAATGCCTTCAAGGACCATCCATGTTGTTGCAAATGGCAAGATTTCATCCTCTTTTAATGGCTGACCAATATATCATATTTTCTTTATCCATTCATTCATAGACGGACACTTAGGTTGATTCCATATCTTGACTATTGTAAATAAGGTTGCAGTGAATATGAGGGTATGCATATCTTTTCAAATTAGTGTTTTTGGGTTTTTTTGGAGTAATACACATGTGGAAATGGTGGATCATGGTATTTCTATTTTTAATTTTTTTGAGGACTCTGCATGCTGTTTCCTATAGTGGCTGCGCAAATTTACATTCCCACCTAATAGTTTTTTAAATGGATTGTGTTCTTCAGTCATCACACTCTGAGACAGGAACACATGAGTCACGTATGCAATAGGTTATACAATTGTTATTCTCAACTTAACCTTTGCTACTACTCTGTGAGATAGGCTGTTATCATTCTTATTTTGCTAATGCACAGCCTAAAATTCAGAGAGGTTAAACACCTACTCATGGTCACACAGCCAATAAGTGTGGACGTCAGGTTAAAGCTAGGTGTATGTAACTCCTACGTCTCTGCTTATAATTGATCTGACTCACTGCCTCAATACAAGGAGACTCGGGTAGTGTGTGACAACATGCCAAGAAAGCCATATGGACATTAATAATGACTATGAAGTCCAAAGAATCAGAGGCAATACTGAGCTAGAGTGACTAGTTTATGCTTCATGAAGAGTGTGAAATACAAGCGACCCTTGGAGGGACTGCTAAAACTTAGATGGGAAGTGAGGAGAGACGAATAAACAGGACAGGAGCAAAAACCAGGGATTCTGGTAGCAACAGAGGCTTGAGGTCTTCTGATAATGACATTCTAGAAGCTGGACCAGATTAGGGGTAAAAAGATTAAATAAATAGATACATACTGTTCAACAGAACTGCTGTTGGGAGTATCTAAAGATTTAAATATGATATTTGAGATGATACTTAAACTTCAGCTTAGTTGCAAATTGCTCAGTCCTCCCAAGAAGCCCCTTTTGGGGGATAGTCAATAGTGGAGCTGTCTCTGACTACACTTTCTATGAGATTCTACGGTGTGATGATTAATTTCATGTGTTAACTTGATGAAGCCACAAGCTACTCAGATACTTGATTTAAAATGTACTCTGGGTGTGTCTGTGATGATGTTTCTGAAAAAGATTAACATTGGAATAGGTAGACTGAGTAAACCAGATTACTCTCTCTTTTGTGGGGGGATTCTTTGAATCCTTTGGAGTCCTGAACAAAAATTAAAAAGTGGAGTAAAGGAGAATTCACAGTTTCTCAGCCTGCCTATTTTTGAGCTGGGACATTGGTGTTTCCTGCTTTCAGATTTGAACTTGGACTGGAACTATGCCGTCAGGTTTCTTGGGTCTCCAGTTTGTTGGCTACGGATATTGGGACTTCTTAACCTTCATAGTCACGGGAATCAATCCTTTAGGATAAATCACTTGCATATCTACATCTCCTGTTAGTTCTGTTTGTCTGGTTTATGTGGGTTGATGATGATGAAACAAAGAATCAGAAAGTTCAGCTGTCTTCATGCTACCACAACATGCAGCTCCTTAGTGTGTGAACTGAGAGTGAGGGAAAGGCAGATACCTAGATCTGGTCTGAAACCACACTCTGTCTGCATCAACAAGAAGATCCAGAAGGGGAAAATGGACTATCCAAGAGAGGTGAAAAAAGTTTGTGACCAGACTTGGCCTGGGAATGTTCTGCTCATGAATCTACCTTGCATTACTCTGAAAGTCATGTACAGGTGGAATCTGGCAGTCCCCAAATGTCAGAGTGACCAAGCCTCAGCTTTCCAGGTACGTTGGGCAACTGGTTCCACTGAATCGGACTCTGAGGTCAGCCCTCTGCCAGCAAGAGTGGGGACTTCTTTGTCCAGGCTTTTTTTTTTTTAATTTTTATTTTTTATGTGCAAAGTAACCTTTGCCACATGGATCAGTTAGACCAAGGTTTCTCAACCTGAAGAGATTAAAAAACAAACAAACAAGCAAACAAACAAACAACTCTTGAAGCTAAGGCCTTCCTCCAGATATTAAGACTTACTGGTAATTCTTTGGATGGAATTCTAGCATGAAATGCATTTTTCAACGCTCTGGCGATTCTAAAACGCAAGCACTCATCTAGACCAGTTCACAGCAATGGCCCATATCAGACCAAGACACCCCTAGATTAGCCCACTGATTCTGAGGAGAATTAGAGCCCTGCAAATTCTCTTATAAGCAGTTTTGCCTGGATAAAGTGGAGCCCACATCTCCCCTCTCCCTCTTTCCTTGTTTTGTAGCACCTCAAAAGTGTCTTACAGGGGACTACCCTCCGCTCCCTTTCCCCCACATTCCTCTGATCCCTGTCACCTTCTTCTTACTCTAGGCCTTTGCTATTTGAAGTATGGTTCTCAGAGAAGCCCCAGTGCCATTACCTGCATGGTTCACATAAACGCAGAACTCCAGGCCCTACCTAATGAGTCAGATTCCACATTTTAATAAGATCCTCAGGTAATAAGCCCTGGCTGGTGTGGCTCAGTGGATTGAGTGCTGGCCTGCAAACCAAAGCGTTGCTGGTTTGATTCCCCATCAGGACACATGCCTGGGTTGTGGGTCAGGTCCCCAGTAGGGGGTGTGTGAGAGGCAGCCACACATTGATATTTCTCTCCCTCTCTTCTCCCTCCCTTCCCCTCTCTCTAAAAATAAATAAATAAAATCTTAAAGAAAAAAAGATCCTCAGGTAATTTTTGTGCGCTCTAAAATTTGTGACTCACTGCTCTACACCACCTCTAAATGGATCCAACTGGGATAAATGCCCCAACACTAAGACTTTTATTGTGCAGACAGGATGCTTCACTCTGTTCCTTCTTTTACCTTCTAAGAAATAAGGTCATTAGTTCCCTACCATAAAGCAGAGCTACTCTCTTATGTTAGTTGTTAAGTGAAAGTATATACAATGTGTACTCAGAATCACATATTTAATTATATGAGGTCTGTCCAGAAAGTATCCAGCCATGTAAAATGCAAAGTAGAGACATTTATTGAAGAAGATACAAGATACAAGAAACATGATACGTAGGACAATGTCACCTCAGTCCCCTTCAAAGTACGCACCTTGGGACCTCACATGGTTTTCCCAATCACCATCAGCTGCCCCATTGTATTTTCCTGAATCTCATTGACAGCCTGAAAGCTCTTCCCTTTCAAAGGTGATTTTAGTTTTGGGAAAAGCCAGAAATTACAGGGCAGCAAATCTGGGCTGTGGAGAGGCTGAATCATGTGGATGATTTGATGTTCTACCAAAAAACTCTGCAGGAGATGTGATGCATGAGCAAGTGCATTGTCATGATGAAGCTGTCGATCACCAGTTGCCCATACCTTCAAACTTCTGAATCATCCAAATGGTTTCCATGGCTGTTCCAGCTTAATGCAAAATTTGATGCAGATTCATTGCTATATTCTCTCAGGCATTTTGAATATAACAACCATACATTACATGTGCTCACTCACTGGCATCTACCAGCCCCACTGACTGGTACAGTGACGTTGTCATTGTTCACACATGCACATTCCAGTCCACTCCCCTTGGCTGCCAAGTTATATTGATGTCACGCAAACCATTCTCGTTATAGTAACAGTGGCTGGACTTTTTGTGGACAGACCCTCGTGTGTGTGTATTATATTTTTATATTATATATACATAAAATATATATTTATTTACATGTATTTTACATATTTTATCTACACATATAAATATATTATAAGTGTATATAAATATTATAGATATAGAAAATATTTTTATTTACATGCATCTATAAATATTTTATATATTTTATGCCTATATACATAAACATATGTATATCATATTTTATTCTTTTTTAATATTATTTATAGAGAAAGACAGGCCAGCAAGTTGTCTCTGCAACTGGCCAGACAACTGGCTGATGGGGAAGATGCGTGTGGGAGAGGGAAGGAGACGCATGGGAATGCCAAAGCTCAGCACTCAGTTATGTACTCAGTGCACGACAGCTGAGCGTATGAGCTATCCAGATGCCATCCGTATCTTTTAAGTCACCTGTTTTCTAGTTGGTTTGGCGTGGGTGTCTCTTCACTTGTGCCGGGTGGGATCTCTTTGATTTATGGCCTGGTGACTGCAGGCCAGGCACGGGCAGCTGGGTCTGAGCAATGCTTTCGGTATTTGAGCATTTCAGTAGGACATACCAAGGGACTGACTGATCTCAGATAAATCTCTCGAACACATGCTGCTCATCACCTTATTATTAGTTAAGAAAGAAGTCTGTTAGTGTTGATAGTAGAAGCCCAGAGAAGTTTAAGTCAAGATGAGGCGGCTTTTCTCTCATGTTCTCTTGCCCCTGTCACTACCATTTAGTGAGGCATGTGTATATTATACACATGTCAACATTCAGCATTGAGATTGAGAACATGAATTTTGGAGCCAGGTACATTTTGCTTGAATACCACTTCTGCCACACCTAACCTCTCCCCTTGGATGTGTTCCTTCTTGGATTTTAACAGCAGCGTTCTCTTCTGTAGAATGAGGATGGTGAGAGACTCTCATAGGGATGTTGTGAAGACGAGATACAGAGTAAGTAGCATTGCATCTGGTGCACAGTAAGCCTCCGTGAGTAGTATCGTTTTGACCACACTCTGAGTTATACACATTGGCCACCACTGTAGATTCAGGTTGAGTCTGGTGTTCTCTCAGGGGCTGTACTTTAATCTCACTGAGGCATCCTCAGGTTCTGTGCGAGTAGTCTTGAGGCACGCTGAGTGTGAAGAACATGAACACCCTCTTCTTTAAAAATAGCAGGCATAATAACTTATACACAGCCTCCACTCTTACTGAAGAAAGAGGTGCCAGCTGGACCGGTCTCGGGTGACCATTAGGAACCCAAGAGTGTACAGCAATAAAATTTAAGTCCTAATGCAGAAGGATTTAGCACCAGGCATATATTTGTTTAAAGAAAGCTGCTACCAAGATTTATTATGGTGATCATTTTTGAGCTCTGCTCCAGTTCCAACCAAGTGCTCGACTGCATTTACTGTCCCCAGCGTGCTGAGCTTCACTGCGACAGCTCCAACACAGCCCTCACTGGAATGCCAAAGCTCGAAGGCAAAGACTTTGAATCCCTTGGTGCCAGGTTATTCTTGGCAATAACACACCTTGGCCTAGATGGAGTCTGAGGCTCTGCCCTCATTTTTGGGGGAAGGAACCAGGAGACACCTCTTCTGTGCGCAGTAATGCGGAAGTGGGATTCCCACCTGGGCACACCCGGGGTCCCCCTGTGGGTAATGAAGGAGTAGGATGTGATCACCGTTTTTTGCAGAGCATTTCCTTTAAATAATAGAATCATTTTTATCAAACGATGTAGTATCCCAATTCATAAAAGAGGTAACAGCCTCTTGTTCTGGTTGATAAATAAGGCCTGTGTGCATAAGGAATTTTCAGAGCCTCTGTTCTCCAGATACTTGCTGCTGTGAGTCCTCATTCACTCACACATACACACATATTCAAGCCTCTGTTGCTCGACACCAAGGAATCTCTAGGCTCTATGAAGATTGTTTAAAAACCACTGCACTAACGGATCTCCAAGGCATAGTCAGCTCCTTTTTCTATTATGCCAATGAACCAAATATGGCTTTAAAAGAGAAGAAGGCATTTCGTGTGCTGGAGTGAGGGTGGGTGGGAGGGACAGAGGCTGTAAGAGAAGAGAGCAGGTTCAGGGTTGAAGTAGAACGGCTGCACAGGGCCAAGGGCACGGCTGAGTGTTGGTGGTGTGTGTGAGCAGCTTTTTGAGAACAAACAAGGCAGGAGGGGATCATGTCTGTGTTCTCAGGCATGAAACACATGCCGTTAGCTCGTCTGAGGCAGGGTGTTTGCCCGCCATCTAGTCACAGCCTGGGTCATTCATATACCATCAAAGAACTAAACATGCTCCGGCGTCCAGCTTGGTAAGACATCCCTCTTCTGTGGTTCGTTTCCCGGGCAGGCCCAGTACTGAGGACTGGCAGGTTGGCAGAAGGCAGAGGACAGCAGCAGGAGCCCAAGTTTCCATGCACTGAAGTCCAACCAGGACCCAAAAGTTCTGGACCTTTTGGGTTATTGATCATTTACACCAGTAAAGTGTATGCTTGAGAGCACTGTAGGAGCTTTCTGTTCTTACTTTGACATTTGACTGATCAAAAATCCCCACTGGGTAATCTTCAGAAAGACTGAGTTTTAGAGAAATGGGTGTTCTAGATAGAAACGGAAAACATTAAATAGTAATTGGGTTAGCCAAACACATCGGCAAGATTAGAAAAGAATCCCAGTCTCTTATTTTTTTATATTTTATTGATTATGCTGTTACAGTTGTCCCATTCTCCCATTCATTCCCCTCCACCCTGCACACCCCCTCCCTCCCAAATTCCCCCCTTTAGTTCATGTCCATGTGTCATAAGTTCTTTAGCTTCTACATTTCCCACACTATTCTTGCCCTCCCCCTGTCTATTTTCTACCCACCATCTATGCTACTTATTCTCTGTACCTTTTCCCCCTCTCTCCTCCTCCCACTCCCCTGTTGCAAACCCTCCATGTGATCTCCATTTCTGTGTTCCTGCTCCTGGTCCAGTGGTTTGCTTAGTTTGCTTTTGTTTTAGGTGTGGTTGTTAATATCTGTGAGTTTGCTGTCTTTTTACTGTCCTATTTTTTATCTTCTTTCTCTTAGATAAATCCCTTTAACATTTCATATAATAAAGGCTTGGTGATGATGAACTCCTGAACTTGACGTCATCTGAGAAGCACTTTATCTTCCCTTCCATTCTAAATGACAGCTTCGCTGGATAGAGCAATCTTGGATGTAGGTCCTTGGCTTTCATGACTTGGAATACTTCTTTCCAGCCCCTTCTTGCCTGTCAGGTCTCTTTTGAGAAATCAGCTGACAGTCTGATGGGAACTCCTTTGTAGGTGACTGTGTCCTTATCCCTTGCTGCTTCTAGAATTCTCTCCTTCATTTTAATCTTGGCTAATGTAATGATGATGTGCCTTGGTGTGTTCCTCCTTGGGTCCACCTTCTTTGGGACTCTCTGAGCTTCCTGGACTTCCTGGAAGACTATTTCCTTTGCCAGATTGGGGAAGTTCTCCTTTATTATTTGTTCAAATAAGTTTTCCACTTGTTGCTCTTCCTCTTCCCCTTCTGGTACCCCTATAATTTGGATGTTGGGACATTTAAAGATGTCCTGGAGGTTCCTAAGCCTCTCCCCATTTTTTTGAATTCTTGTTTCTTCATTCTTTTCTGTTTGGTTGTTTGTTTCTTCCTTCTGGTCCACTCCATTGATTTGAGTCCCAGTTTTCCTCCCATCACTATTGGTTCCCTGTGCATTTTTCTTCATTTCACTTATTGTAGCCTCCATTTGTTCCTCTAATTTGTGACCAAAATCAACCAATTCTGTAAGCTACCTAATCACCAGAGCTTTGAACTGTGCTTCTGATAGGTTGGCTACCAGTGCTATGAGCTCTGCATCTGATAGGTTGACCACCTCCTGGTCACTCAGATGAATTAGCTCTGGGGCCCCGGTCTGTTCTCCCTTTTGAGCCATTCTTGGTTTTTTTTTTTTGTTTGTTTTTGTCTGGTTGCGGCTGTTACGTACTGAGGGGCAGAGCCTTAGGCGTTCCCCAGGGTGGGGCAGCCCAGTCACTGGGTTGTGATGCTGGACATGGGGGTGGGGTCCTAGAGGGAACAATGGCGCTTGCTCCACTGTGTGCCAGATTTCGGTCACTTCTGCTGCTTCCCCCAAGCAAACTGGACCCCTCTGGTGCTGATTCCCAGGTGGGTGGGCCTGTGCATGCTCCAGGACCCCGTGGGTCCCCCCAGTGAACTCTCCTGTGAGGCTGGGACTCTCTCCCAGCACCTCAGCCCCCACAAGTGTTTTCAATGGGTGCTTTTAGGCTTCAGTTCCTGGCGCTGGGGCCCTGCGTCGCACAGTCTGTCTTGCTGCCGTTTTCACCTGGGGTATCTGTGTGCGACTGTGTGTCTGTGTTCTGCTGCCTTGTGCGCCCCACTTGGCCTCCTTGCATTTGGCAGCACTGCTGCCTGTGTGCCTGGGGTGACTGTGCACCCCGGACCACCACTGGCTTCTCTCACAGCCATCTGACTCCACCTGCTGCGGACTCTGCCGCCCCTCTTACTGGTCTGGGTGAATCGTTGTTGTTGGACTCCCGCACAATTCAATTTTCTCCCTTTCCTGGTTAGGTTTTCTTTTTTTTTGGTTCTATATTTTTGTTGTCCTTAATCCTGGTTGTGAGAGGAGGCCAGTGCGTCCAGCTACACCTCCATCTTGGCCAGAAGTTCAGAATCCCAACCTTTTAGAACCAGGACAAAAATACCCACAAAAACAGAGACAGCCCCTTTCCCCTCTAAATGTTTTCCTAACTTTCCTCTTAGATATTTACATATTTAAGGCTTTAGGTTTGTAAAACTCTCTCACAGAGTCTCTAATAAAACCTGCAAAAATGTTCCTCTTCATATTCCAAAATATGCCTCTTTCTGCCTGGAAGGGACTGATACCTGCAAAGGAGCTGCGAGTCTGTCAAGACTGGTTTAAAATGCAATTCCATGTCCATACTGGGCTTTCTGACCCAGACTGGGCTTTCTACCTGAGTGCTGTGTTGCCTTCTTTCCCTCTCCTCTCTGACATATCTTGGAAGTGCAACCGCCAATGAACTGCTCTGTCCAGTTCAGTGTGAACAGAAGCCGAAATGGCCAAAGGTTGTGGGAGAGAGGAGGGAGCAGCACATAATCTCTGTAGGGGCCCAGGGGTGCTGTTTCACATCAGTAAGATAGACTTCCTAACCAGGGAACCCCCTGAGAAGGGACTAGACTTGGGGGCAGCAGCCGTGAACTGATTTCCTTTTCCTAATTCAGAGGCTGGAGTCTGGCCCTGGGGAGGTGACCGTGGTGAACTTAAGAAAAAAAATCACTGCAGTGGCACTGGACATGGAGTGGCGAGGGAGGTGACAGGGTGCCCTGAGAAGTAGGGATGGGTTGGTTTTGTAAGGAAAATGGGCTAACTGCCATGGCTTTTGCAGATTTTGAACGATCTAGGGAAAAAAAATTAGGTTTTGCAGAAGAGCCCACCTAAGAAGCTCCGTCGGCGCCAGCCAGTCTAGTTTTGATATTCCTGAGGTGCCTAAGGGCACTGTTTGCCTCAGTCCCGTCTCTGTCTCTTCATCAGGCAGCAAGTGGAGCCATGGGTGCGACTGGGCCTGTGTGGGCGCCTCCCTGGGTGAGCTGCCTCCTTGGTGTGCAGGCTCCAGGCATTTGCTCTCGCCGCCCGCCCAAAATAGAATGTCTCATTGTGATAGATTAATCCTTTGGCTCAGATCCTGCCTGGGTCACCAGCTCAGCCTACACTGCATGGGTGGGGGAGGGTGGGGACAAGGACACTTAACTCATTCAGCACATTCCCCCTTGTGTCCTGGAGAAGCGCCCTGTCCAGTTGCTCAGTCTCTACATAGAAAGGGAGACAGGGCTGGCAGGTGCTGGGGGTCTTCTTGGCTCCTGGGCCCCTGGGGACAGAGAACCAAATTAAGGGAGACTGTTCCTTTCTCTCATATCTCTGAACATTTACTTTGGACTGCTCCCTTAGCCTGCTTGTATTTCAGTTTTCTCATCTGTAAAATGGAGATAATCATCTTTATTTACCTCAGAGCTGTTATTATGATTAAACGAGTTAATACATAGGAAGTGCTTGCAGCTTCACAAGAGGATACATATTGAATGATTCCATTGATATGTGGTACCTATCAAATTTGAGGGAGTCGTCAAATTCACAGAGACAGAAAGTCAGAGAGTAGAATGGCGGTTGCCAGGGGTCGAGGAGAGGCGGGAAGCGGGGTTGTTGTTTAGTGGGTACAGAGTTTCAGTTTGAAAAGCTGAAAAGTTTTGGTGATGGTTGCACAACAACATGCATGTGCTTAATGCCACTAAACTCTGCACTTAGAAGGGACTAACATGATAAATATTATGTTATGTGCATCTCGCCATAATAAAACACACCCAGAGACACACACAGTGCCAAGCATTCCTTTTCTACTGCATTTTATAAATAGTTATGTATATTCTCTCCCCCAAAAGGCTCTTGCTCATACATAGGTATTCCTGTCATCTCAATCATAGGTATCTTCAATTTATCCCCACAGAATGAATAAATGAATAAATGAATGAACATGCGTTGGGCCAGAAAAAAGAGTAACCCGAAGTAAGGTCTGTTGCCCTTCACCTCCTAACTTACAAAGGGACGATGCTCTCCACCAGCGGGCGGATCTGAGGGTAGCCCAGACACGACACACAGAAGGCTGCAGCGCAGTGGTGGTTTGTACTGCTTCTATCATTCTCTCCTTGATGAATTCGTTCTACAGTTTAGGAAAAATCAAAGTTAACCTGCGAGAGCTGCTCAGGGACCTACCTCGGGGCTGTCTATGTTTGGAGGAACATTTACAGACTGCATGAGTGTGGCAGGCACCCCAGAGATTTGGGCCCACCCTAGAATGCACTCGAAGCTTCATTGAAGACTCATGAGTGCCAGTCTCCCAGGACTAGCCCTTCGGAGGAGGAAGCAGGGACTTGTGCCTGCTACCACTCACTCTGAAGTCCGTCCTTTCAGTGGTGTGTGCTCTCATCTTTTCTGAGCATCGTTATCACCCCATCCAAGGTGAACGAGGATGAGCCGGCAGCCCGTAGGTCTTGGAAAGGGTTTCAAACCTAACTGTTGCAAGTCTCAAAAGATAGTGCAAAGAAACGCTAGGAGTCATTTAAAAGAATTATTTGGAAAGATCCAGAAATGATTAATTGTATCTTGTAAGCAAGGAGAAAAAGCAGAGGGAGCAATTTAAGGCTGGGTGCATAAAACCTCTACAGTCTCACAAACTAAGCATGAGGCTATTTTTGTGTGGAATATTTTCACAAGCTCATGGCGGTGTGAGGTGTCATCAGAAAGCAACAGTTCACCTTGTGGTAGACAAAGCTTAATTTTGGGGGACCTTAAATAACCTTTGGCCCTGGCTCAGGAGGCTGGGGAAGGAGGAGTT
This sequence comes from Anoura caudifer, assembly GCA_004027475.1. Classification (NCBI taxonomy): domain Eukaryota; kingdom Metazoa; phylum Chordata; class Mammalia; order Chiroptera; family Phyllostomidae; genus Anoura; species Anoura caudifer. The sequence continues at coordinate 230,131 of PVKU01000611.1, forward strand.
GAGGGACACTGGGCAAACAGTCACAAAGCAGAAGATTAAAATGGTGGCTGAAGACGGCAAGAGAGGAAGGAGGAACCAAAGGCTGGAAGGTGCTGCCGGAAAACCTGGGAGAGGAGATGCGTGATTCGGCTCTGGCCCCGGCCCTCCCACTGACCTGAATATTTTTTGCCCCAGCTGGCCTCCGATCTCACACACTTTGGTCTTCTAAAGCAAGCTTTGCCTAAATCCCCGGGTAGCTCGAGATTACAGATGAGTCGCTGTGTGTAAAGTGTTGCATTCTTCGTGCCACCTGGGGAAGCACATTCTGCTGAGTCAGTCCAAAGGCAGCGGGGTGACAGGTCAATTCCTTGTCAGCCCAAGGCTCTCTTTTGCAGCCTCCGAGTGGGTCCCTTGCAGGGACAAGAGCAGAATAGCACATGGAAACCCGACTTGAGCTGCCGTGACTTTTGCTCCCTTGTGTAGGCTCGGATATAAAGATGCTTCCCTCACAGGGGCCCTGGATCCATTCAGGCTCCCAAGATTAGCTGTATGCAGGCACGTACCATGAGTGCACGTGTGTGCATGCACACCCCCCCACTCGCACACTCCATACACCTGGGACCAGCTTCCAAAGCCAGGCCTGGGGCCCAACAGGGCCTTATTCCAGAGGAAGATGGGATTGCCTGCTGGAAATAGCAAGCTGATGCTTTCGGCAAAAGGACTAAGATATATAGTCCACAGATACTTCGCATGCAGACAGAAACCCAAGGTAAAAGTGAATTCATGTAAAGGTATTTGACATCCCCACTAAAGTGGGAAGGCAGACTGGCTCAGTGCCCAGAGAACCAAGAAGCAGTGATTTCTAAATCTAACTACGTTGTTGGTGACCTCAGACGGATCATTTAATTTCTCTCTTTTTCAATTCCTGCCTGAGTGAGTCAGGAGCTATGATTCTGACTGCTAATCAGCTGTGCAAAAAGTCACCTGGAAGAGAGAACAGAAAGCAAGCGGGGATGTTAGTAAAATTTTTTTTCTATATACAAAGTACAAAGTGGCCTCGGCTGGTGTAGCTCAGTGGATTGAGCGCGGGCCTGTAAACCAAAGGATCGCGGTTCGATTCCCAGTCAGGGCACATGCCTGGGTTGCAGGCCAGTTCCTGGCAAGGGACATACGAGAGGCAAGCACACACTGATATTTCTCTCCCTCTCTCCTTCCCTTCCCCTCTAAAGATAAATAAATAAAATGTTAAAAAAAAAAAAAAAGTACCAAGTGTTAGTAAAGACTTGGTAGTGCTGTTTGGACATACATGTCTTATTTCATGTCTTCATCCTATACCTTTGAGCTGAGTATTCTCACTGACTCAAGCTGAGATCCACCCACGCTCAGTGCCGAGCACCCCACAGAACTGCTTGTCCCAGTGGTGATGGCATAACAAAATAGGACGTACACCCTCACCCACCCTAGCAGGTCCTGACGTGACCGGTCAGCTGATGAGGTGAGTCTCAGCGTGGTTCACCATGTGCAGTAAGAGCCCTGTATTACCATTCATAGACATCTGAGCTTCAGACTGCTTGTTCTGCTCCTGTTTCTGGACGAGTTTGCTCTCCCCATCCTCCCGCAGCTGTAAAAATAAAAATGTCACCATTTCATTAATTTACATTTAATTTATCTAAGAGCTGATCACTTCGGGATTCAGATCTGGAAATATTCAATTATGCACTCGTCAGAGGCAGAAATAATGATTTCTCTCGAGCACGATGTTCTGTGCAAGGGGATTGCGAATCACAAACCAATTTTCATTCATTCCAATCAAGTCATATCTGCTGTGAACCTCCTCTTACTAACTTACATATTTGGATCTTTGTGGGGTGAGGATGACAGAGATCAGCTGAAGGATATGTGTGAATGAGAACTACAACATTCCGTCGGGACTGGGGCGAAGGATGACATTGATGTAAACACTTAACCTATGTTAGTAGCCAATTTGTTTAAACGATAGGATCTGGCCTTTTTGCTCAGTCATCTACAGAGAGACTAATGTGGTCTGTTTCTATTTTAGGTGTGGCCCATGCTCGAAAATGAAACGGCAAGCTATTTTGAAATGAAATGAGTTAATTTCTCTTTAGCCCGTGCAATTATTCTCATTGAGTATCCTGCTTGTCTGTGTTATTTTCTGCAGCATTTCTATTTCAATGTCTAACAAGGTAAGCAGGAATAATAAGCTCTTGACATTTCCCTCCTCTTCTTGGATAGAACCTGGTTAGTCCCTAACACCGACCTTCCTTGTCTGAAGAGCCCCACGGAGCCTAGAAGCGAGGACATTTTAGCCTTTCCAGATTAGCAGGGCTGAGGAATTTGTGCATGTAGCTTTAAAATAGCTGAGGTGTCAAACAGGGGTCAGTTTTCGCAGAGGACATTTATGGTGAAGAGTCTGGTAAGTAACTCACATTGCTTAGTGTACTTATTTATAGTAAATTAACTCTTGCAAAGCTTGGTCCTGATGTATTTCAGAGGCTGTAGGGAAGTCAACCACATACACACACTTGTGCACGCACACAGGCATCATCTGAATGCTAGTTCTTCAAGTTCATTCTTCCTTCTAATAATGATTTAGAGAAATTTAAAGGAATTGTCAGAATCAGATGATCTGGAGAGTTGATGTGAAAACAAGACTTTGTGCTTACAAAGGGAAATGTCCGTTACCCATATTTGCAGATTCATGCTTAGCTTGGAATGGGACCACCTACACAGAGTGGGCAAGGCAGCTCCCGGTACCTTTTCTAGGCCTCTCTGCCCCTCTCGACTCATCTTTCCTTCTGAGGTAGTCTAACCATCACCCTATTCTAAAGACCCAGAGCTCTCTGTGGGCCTGAAAACAAGGTCAAAGGTCATGACCAGCAAGTTATTAGGAAGGAGTTCATGGGGGACCTCTTTTAGAAGTATTTACAAGTTCAAGGAGAGGCCCAGAAAAGGTGAAACTGGAAAGAACTTTATCTTGGATGCGGGAATTGTGGGGCCCTTGGCAGAATGGAGATGGGGGAGGAAGAGTGTGATTGTTCAGGAGGGAAGAACATCTTACTAGTGACCTTAAAACACACCATATATGTCGCTTTCTATTCTGTACGCTTATAAAGCCACTGCTAGGCCATTCAAATGAAAGGCACTTTGGGGGTTATAACAAAGTTGGTTCAGTTCTATATTGCTTGATTCGTCCCCAGAAACTGTTTATGTTTATTGGTAAACAGTGGGCATGCAGTGGGCATGCAAAAAGTAGCAAGTGGACTGGTAAAAATTTTTTAGGGTTTCTGGCAGATCTGCTTTGTGTACCCCATTTCTGCTCTTTTTAAAAAAATGTTGCTAGCACAGTTCTCCTCCTCCAGGGAGCCCGCTTGGTCCTGTCTGTCTAGTTGCTGCTGCTCCTGGGCAGTCCGAATTAAATGGTTAAAGGGGAGATTATGTAAGTCCACCCAGCACAGCGACCCGCACGTGTGAACCGCCAACGTGTCCAGGTCTGCGAGGTTCCTGCCTGAGGCACAGCAGTGCACTGTTCTGGGAGGTAAGGGACAGTGTGATCACCAGGGTGGGCTGAAGGGCAGGAAACATCATGTACTCTCCAGTCTCTGTCTGCGCCATCTGGCAGCTGGACAGGGCAGAGGTGGCTGCAGGCAGCGAGGGCACATCTGCTCACCAGCTCTGCACCTCTCGAGCCATAAACTGCTCATTTGTAAGGACAGGTGTTGGTTCACACACATGGCTTCCCTCACCCGTTTACAAAGTGCACGGCCCTCAGAAATAACTGTTGTGTATATCTAAGTTTTCAAATTGGAGCTGGCATTTATACTCAGCCAAACCTAGGGAAGGGTGGTAAGGTGCTGGAGAACAAGGTTTAGGGCAGGAATTTGTTCATGTTGCTGAACACATTTTAGGGACTACTGATCTCACACTGGTGATGGCCAATCATCGGACTTACATTGGAGGTGTTTCGGTAGATACAGACTTTCCCACCTTCTCTGCAGTTTAACTCAAGTTCATCTACCCTGGGGTCCTTCTCTGAATGAGCTCAAACAACCCCTATGGCTTCCGAAGGATCAACTCTGTCTGGTTAACCTGATTGTCCTTCCCTTCCCTTCCCACGTAACTGATATTTGCTACCATTACTGAGGTGGCAGAACTTGAAGAGCAGTGATCGCTGTTATTATCTAGGTCTTGGCTGAAACCCAGTTGCATGGTTTCCATGCAACCGTGATCATGCAGCTTGTAGAGACCAGAGTGATGTGCCTGTGGAGCCCAGGGTGCCAGGTCAGCCTCTGTCCTATGCTACTTGAGAAAACCTCTTTCATTTTTCTCTGTCTTGGTTCTTGTAGGTCTGAGAGGACGGTATTATCTGTCTCCCGCTGTCAGAGATGCTATCAGTAGGGAGAGAAGAGAAGGAAGTGAGGAGGTTCTCCAAGGGGTTGCAAGGGGAAGTCACTTTGGCTGGGGGACATGACGGGACAGCCTCCCCTAAGGCAGGAGGCCCCAAACGGCCTGGTACTGACTATAGTAAGAAAGGACTCTTGTTACTACATAAGTGATACTCCTGGAGTACTAACTTCATGTTGTTTTCCCCATCCCTGGGTCCTCAGTGCCTGGGAGGTGTTTAATGAGTACTTGAGTAACTGAACAACTGGATGAATGAAAATACCCTTTGCTGGACTTCAAGTGCAGTGTTTTACCTGCAGTGACCACTCATTCAATGCTTGGTTGATGATGTTATATTTTCATTCGTTTTGTGTACGTAACTTAGAGCCTGCTGTTAACTGCTTTGGCATTGTGTTGTTCTCACAGTGAAGGTGGGGTGGTGCTCAGGGCCGACCACGCCAGCATTCTGTCCGCAGCGAGGGTATCGATAGCCATGCAGTGCAGCAAAAGGCGGTGGCAGTCTGTGGCTTACCTGGAGAAACCCAAGAGGCCCAGGAAGTTGCTGGAAAGTCACCGTTGACTCTCAGGGACAAATGGATCCATTCTTTCAATTCGTCAATGAACAAAAAAGCCAGACGCAGCCCTATCTAGCTAGGCCAAGCCAACACCCTTGCGAAGGGTTTGCTCTTTAGTATTTATCCAGAAAATCCAGAACCACGTTTGCGTTTCTTTCTAAGTCCTTCTCCAGGCGGCTCAGCGAGAAAGCTCATCTTACCTATTGTACAACCCCAGGGTCCGCCGACACTCAGCCAGTACGTGGAGCAGAGGTTGCAGGTCCACTCGCCTCACACCTGCTTTCGCTGAGTGAGAACTGAGATGTACGCTGTCTTTAGTCCTGTCTCATATGCACGTTGTCAGTGTAGATGATCAAGAGTGTATCAAGGAAGGCCTTTTATATGGACTATCTTATGTTCATGTGGACTTGTAAGTATAGCTATGTCGTGTCCTGTTTTCATTGGACAAAAATGTATTGTGAGGAAGTGAGTATCAAAGGAGTAATTATTCTTGTGGCTGATAAACTCAGCCACCTCAATGTCTGTTAAAGTGAGTGATAACTGACCACAGAAGTAAGGATTGAGGTGAATAAGAAAGACTCCAAGTTTCACGATTTTATTATGACATGAAGGGGAGAAGATAACATTGAAATTGTGACCCAAGACAATGTGAAATTAGGGCTGGATTAACATAGAGTGATATGCTCCTGAATGCGATGAGTTCCGAATAGCTTAAGCAGTTTCGTTTTAGCCCCTAGTGCATTGGAATAAATACTGTCTAACCTCCTAAGGAGGCTGCACGGAGGCAGCACCCCTTTCCAGCCAGGGGAGCATAGCTTGCCTGCGTCTGTGAGTTGTGATGGGTGTCAAGTTTAGCTTGTAAATGCTTCACAGGAACACTTAATATCAAATTACTGAAATAAGAGTGTATTTTTCAAAAGCCCCTCCCTCCCCCTCTGCTCCATCTGCTAAATGTGCTCAGGGCCGTGCGCGGTTCAGCATTTAGAACCCTCCAATCATACGAGGGGAAAGTGACCTTCCCCCGGGTTGGAGAGCCTTGTGTTGTGACCTAATGAGGACATTCCCTTCAGACAGATCTGCGAGCCAGGAACCCTTTCTCTTCTCGGCCCATTGTTCTGGTGATGTCTGCTGACCAGTTTGGCTTTCCCACCCTGGCGCATGCCTTCACTCAGAGTGGCCTGTCAACAATGCAATTACATCCACTATTCATACGTGCCTTTAAGGAGAAAATTCTGTAACCACACCTGAACATCGGTCTCATTGCTATTGTTGCACATCATATGTTGATATTACATTCCTTAGGGTACCACAAGGCCTTTTCCTGGTGCATTTAACCCTCCTGTGTGTCCTTGCTACCCCTCAAGGACAGCTGAGTTGTAGCTTCTATCACCTCCGGTCTAGGTGCCCCCCGCCTCTAGCCTTGCTCTCTCCACAGCCAGCCTGAGCGCCCTCCTGTGTTTGCCTCCCCGTGCACTGCTTTGATCATGTGCTCCAGTATTCGAGAAACTTCAGTGACCCCCATTGACTATTACTGACACCCAAATTCCAGAGGCTGACATTTAAGAATCTTTCCAATAAATTCCCACCTCTTCTTTCTAGACTTATGTGCGTTGATAGCCTGCTGACACCCCTTACTGTCAAACAGAGATACTTACAATTTCCAAATACAGATTATAATTTCCCAGTTTACACTCATCCAATTCCCCACCTCTTCGTCTACCTTCTGAAGTCCTCCCTGCCCTTTTAAATTTTCTTAAATTATCAAGTCTTTAGAGAGGGAGAGGAAGGGAGAGAGAGAGAGGGAGAGAGAGAGAGAAACATCGATTTGTTGTTCTGCTTACCTATGCATTCATCGGCTGCTTCTTTATGTGCTCTGACCAGAGATCGAAACCTTGGCAGGATGATGCTCTAACCAACTGAGCCCCCCAACCGGGGCCTCCCTACCCTTAAGAGCTGAGTTCACGTGTCCCTTCTCCACAAAGCCTTCCTGGTGTAAGAAAGCACCCCCTCATCCAAATCTTTTGTTTTTCTTATTTCAGCTCGAAAACATAACTTATACAAATATTATATGTTTGTCATAGAAAAAAATTTAATATTCAAAACATAAAGAAAATAAAAATTATTCATACTCTTATCTCCAAAGATAAGTTCATCTCAGTAGAGCATCCTATTATGGATACTTCCAGACTTCTCCACATCCACACACACACACATCTTACACGTTTTGTTTTACCTAATTGGCCATGCTTGGGTGTTGGTTTGACTTGTACTTACTATGGAATTGCGTTGTAGCCTATACCAGACTGTAATCTCCCCACGGGCCGTAATCCTTTTTATTCCTCGTAGCACTGAGTACAGAGCTGTGCTGAGTTCCGTTATGTAAGTGTTTGTTGCTAACCAGGATGAATTCATGTACTTCCCGGAAGACCTGGGGAATTCTCAGTAAACATTAACCAGTGCCAACTAAAGAGCTGTCATAAAAAAATTATTTCATGTCATCGATAAACTTCTTTTATTATTTATTTGTGATGAAACTTTCAAGTTTGAATCCTGTACAATGACGGGAAGACAATAAGCTAAGCCAAGCAATAGTTGGGAGTTGATTGGTAGTGCTTAGCAGTTTCACAGACTCTGAGGTTCTTAGCAGAAGTTGGGGAGATGTAAGAGATTTAGGGTCTTGCGTAGAAATACGTTCTGGAAGCTCCTGTTTCTAGTCTACTCTGCATGTCCCAAATAAGGATCCCAGCTCCCATCTAGAGCTTTCGCAATTCCTAGAGCAACACATGGTTTTTAATTAGGAAACTAAGGGCTGTGAATATCTCGATGCTCACACTTTTAAATCACTTACCTGGACTTAGGGCTGCCCCTTCTTTGCCCTCAGAAGCCAGTTCTTTGCTCTAGCTCTAAAGGAAGTGCCCGTATCTTGTTTCCCAACTGAAGCTAGAGTGGTTGCTGAGTGCTTATTCAGAAAACATCTTCACAGGAGGGGAATGACTATTCAAGAGCGGAGCTGCCAAGTTCCATTTTTCAGATGACTCACGTGAGAGCTGAACTGACTCCTGAGGGAGTCAGCAGCCCGGGTGCTAAGCTGGTATGGGAGGCGCAGCCCTGGCATTGGCCTGGGTAGGTGAATCAATGTGGTCACATTCCTTTTTAGGAGCTGTGGAAGAGGAAATAAATGTGGCTCTCCGCCACTCTAAGCATTAGACAGGGGAGAGGGCACTGTAATGGGATTGTTGGGAGTCTGGCAATGCAAATTCTTTCATTGAGAAGAAAGGGCTGAGATTCTTCAATGAACTATGAAGATGCTGATGGCTTATTGTGTTGTCCTTGTTGCTGTTATTGTTTGTTTACTTTTTTAAAATAATACTTTTTATGAATTCAAAGTAAAGTGTGGGGAAAATAGAGCAATTCTGATTATTTAGATACAGTTTCTGTTTATGGAGAACAGGGAGAATGCATGTCTCATTATTTAAAGCCATCACTTACAGAGATATTATTTTTAAAAAATCCTGAAAGTGTTCAGCAAAGTTCAAAATAACCAAATGGGAAATACCCAGTTATTTGATGAAACACACTCTAGTAATGCTGATTTCTTGGGCAAATTAAAATAGATCTAGATAAATCTCAGCTCCTTGCAGGACTGGGCTGAGCAGTTCTGCAAAGGTTTACATATGCTGTGGGAAATCCCAGGTAAGTCAGTGCTTGTCAAGAAATTCTACCTGTTTCTCCAGGAAAGGGCTGGAGACGGGGAGGTGAGATGACATCTCCAGGCTCAGAGTTTTCCTCCTCAGAGCCATTATAGGTAGGATGCTGTATTTTGTGGAAACTAGTTCACAAAGTAAAACTTTCACTTATCATTCATCAGTCTCTTAAAATTAAGTAGCTGCTCTCTGCAAGACACTGTATGTTGTGTTATTATCTGTGTCTTGGCTGAAATCACTTTCATGGGGTCCCCTGCAATGCAGCTCATGGAGCTCAGAATGCTGGCTGGCCCAGCCTTATCCTCCTTTGCTATTTGACAAAACCTTTTCCATCTTTCTCAGTTCCCCCATGTCTGAGATGAGGGGATTATCTGATCTTCTCTAGGAGATGTTGTCAGTAGGGAGAGAAGAGAAGGAAGTGAGGAAGGGCTGAGGATATGAGATTGAGGCCTTCCAAGTTGGTGGCGACATTGTTGTAAAGGGGGAGTCACTTTGTCTGGGAGACATGGTCATGGACTTAATCCCTCCTCATAGCCTTACAGCTTCTTCTAAGATGGAAGGGATCAAACAGCCTGGAACTGGGTGTGGTGTGAAAGCAGTCATGTGTTTATATAAGCCCTCCTGTTGGCATATTTACTCCATGGTGTTTTCTTCATCACTGGGTCCCTGATGCCTTGGAGGCGTTCAGCAAGTACTTGTTGAATAATTGAACATCTGGGTGAATGAAAATACCCTTTATTGGTCTTCAAGTGCAGTGCCCTACATGCCCAGACATTAAATAAGCGCTTGGCTGATGATATGCTGTTACATTTCAACCTACCTTATGTACTTAATTCAGAGCCAGCTGTTGATGCTTTGGCATCTCATTGTCTTTAAGGTGAATGAGAGGTGGTGTTCAGAGCTGTCCACGCCAGCATCTTATCGGCAATGAGGGTTCAGATATCTATGCAGTGAAAGGTAGTAACATTCTGAGGCTTCACCGGGAAATGGTGAAAAGCTTGTTTATTGGTCTTTCTTCCACCTCTCCCTGGTTTAGGGCTTGGACTTTGCAATGAAAGGCTCTGTTGAAAAGCTAGCAACTAAGAGACAGTCAGACTTGATAAGACCTGTTGAAATCTGCTAGGATTCTGCATTATAATGACCACATCCGTACTGATGACAAAGAAGCCCCCTTAGAGAAGAGCCAAGGGCTGCGAGTAAATGAGTTAATTACCGGGTAAGCAGTGCAGTTAGAGGAGACACGGGAAAGTCTGACGCCTAGTGGTCATCAGGGAGGATCTGGAGCTGGCCACATAGGATTCCAAGGAAACTATCTAAAGAGCATCCCTGAATCCCAGGCTTGAAAGGGACTGAAAGAGAACCATTTCCAACTTGAAAAAAAAAATTGTTTTAAGACACCAGGTCTAAGATCTTATCTGTACCCTGACTGCTGGTCTATGTGGTGTGGTTGATTAAAGTTGAGGTGGAAAGGACTAATCACGAGAAAGATATCAACCTACTAAAGATAATCTATCAGGGGTGTCTAACCCACGGCCTGCAGGCCACATGTAGTCCAGGACGGCTGTGAATGCGACCCAATGCAAAATTATAAGTTTACTTAAACCTTTTTTTTTGCTCATCAGTTTTTCCTAGTGTTTATATATTTAATGTGTTGCCCAAGACAACGCTTCTTCTTCCAGTGTGACCCTGAGATGCGGACAGGATGGACACTCCTGAGAACTTGTAGTGATGGAGCGTCAGGATGGCCCAAGTCAAGTTGAAGACACCATGCTCCAGGTCAAAAAAGAACTGTAGACAGGCCCTGGGGTCAGGAATTACACAGCTCCCTTCCTCAATGTGTCTCCAGGCTTGGGTGGAGTGATTTCAATGGGTCTTTCAGCTCTAAAACACCTCAATTAAGGTTTTTAACAGATGAATATGAAGGCTCCTCAGCGAGTAGTTGAATTATCTTCAGCAAACCACTGAATATCCCTATGTGGCCCTCGGAAGAGTGGAACATAATTTTATTCCCTGAAAACCTTTCTGAAAGGTAATTTTGCTAGGGTTACGAAAGGAGGTTAAAACAGCAAATGAATACCCTTTAATCAAGAGTCTAGTAATGGCTTCTAAGAAAATAACCAAACAAATGGGGAAAGGTATATGAATGAGTTGTTCATTATAAAAAAATATAAAACAATTAAATGTTCATTAGCAAGGAGTTGGTTAAATAAATCCAGTATCCCTGTATAATAAAATACTATGGAGGAAGTTTTTTAAAAGATTAAAGTAGGTCTATATGTTCTGATATTGTAAAGTGTTAAGAATATCTTGAAAAAAGGTATCTACAAGACATGATGATGATTTTCTTTGCTATATATATGTCTATATATATCTCTATATGCATACATACATTCAGAAATGTTTGAAAATTTCAACATTGAATGGTGGGATTATTTGTGTGATCTTTCATTTGATACCTTTTCATGTGTCTGATTTATTTCTGGCAGAGAACACATATAATTTCACAACAAAAAAATAATAATAAAACATCATAAATTTTCCACTTTTATCCTTGTACCATGGAGAAGATGGAAAGATATGAGGAGATAATATATATGAAAACTATTAGGCTTTACTCTAAGGCCCATGACTTCCTGGTAAGGCGCTTTTACTGATCCCATTTTCTTTACAATGAAGTGTTCGCAGGGAAGCAGGGCACTGTGGAGGGACAAGCAGTCCTGCGTGGATCCCCTTGGTCTTTTTGTTCAGGAAGAGCAAAAAGCTCTTCCTGAGCCATTTTGCTTGCTGTGGGGAAATAGCTAATAAATACAATCTCTTCATTTGCAGTGATTTTTAAATAATTTCTTTTGCTGTTTTCATTTAAACATGAAGACAAGATCTAGTCACCAAAAAAAGATCACTAAGAAAAATCGAACTTTGGGAGCATTTTTAAACTAGGGCCAGGCTTTGCCTGTTTTTATAGGCACCGTGGTCAATGATGTTGATAATACTGACGGTGATACTCCCTAGGCACCTGGCCAAGTGCATTTCTTAATGATGTGTTTTAACCCTTACTAAAACTGGGGACATTGGGAAATCCATTTTACAGAAGAGGAAACCAAGGCTCAGAGGGTTCACCGTAACTTCTCCAAGATAACCGTTGTGTCTTCTTGCCCATTCTGCTCCTGGCTATGTTTCCCTACAGAAGTAATGAGCTTGACTTCTGAAATAAGGATTCTGGCTCCATCACTGACTAGCTGTCCACATGAGTGCTAATTATTGAACCTCTCTGTCTGTCAGTTTCCTCAATTTCAAAATGAGGAATGGAACCCCTACCACACAGGGCTGTTACGAGGAGTCAGTGCGTTAACATCTGTAAAGCACTCCTCAGAGTCTAGCACACATCAACAAACGTTGACCATCCTAATTATTATCGGTGCTGTGTTCTTAACGCTTAGTGTTTTACATGCATCATCTCACTGAACCCCTGCCATAAGTCTATTAACACAGGAAACTAAGGCTCAGGGTGGTTAAATAAACAGCCAAAGGGAAGGGACTAACCAGTGGAAAGCCTGGGATTCCACCTCAGCTCTGACTTCAGTGCCCACTCTGCAGCCTCCCCAATGTCACTGACCTGACCAAGACAAAAGCAGACATCAAGGAGGGAAGAGGACTGGTGAGTTTTCTGTCTGTGGTGTAACAGGAATATTTGTGTTTCAGGGACCTTTTGTTGTACAAGAAGATACTCAAGTTTGTTCCTGAGGCGAACACTGCATGGTGGATTGTTTAAGTGTCGGTGTAAGTCAGAGTTTTTCAATGCACGTGTTAGCAGCCAGTTTATTGGCTGACCAAATGCAATGCCCAAGGATTGATCTCCCCTACCTGCAGATGTGATTTGATCCAAGTATCAAGTGAGGCCTCCAGGACTGCTTCTTTCATCATTTACAAGCTCTTTCCCTCTGTTGACTTGTTTTTCCCTCAGGTTTTACCTTCTTAGAGGCAAGATGAACACCGGGGCTCTGAGCTTGTCCCTTAACAGTCATGTTATTGAACAAGGGCTTCTCTTTCCCAATTGTTTCAGCCCAAATCCTGGATGGCATCTCATTAACCTGGAGCCACACTCCCCTCCCTGAACTAAACCTTGTGACCAGGGTGATGGAATGTACTGATTGCTCTTGCTTGGGTTAGGTGACCCCCCAAATCTCCAAAATAAAGTGAGATAGATGGACTAAGTAAGAGCGGGGTCAGGTGGCTTTCCAAAAGAAATATTAACTGCCATGAGCAGAAGGAGAAGGAATGGATGCTGTTCAGGCAGAAGGATCTATGTCCACTACCACGCTCTTCACTTGCAGATGGTGGTGTGTTGAACTGGAGTGAGGAGACTGGACCCTACTGCCCACGAACTGCGGCAACATACAATCAATCCCTTAACTCCTCATAACTCCAGTTCTCCCGCTTGCAGGAGCATCTGGCACTTGTGTACGGTCCCCTTGGCTTCTCACAATAACCTAATATTGTAAATACTCACATTAGCCCACTCTCATTTTAGAGTTCAGTAAACCAAAGTACAGACAAATAAGTCACTTGCTCATGGTCACACACCTGGAAAGTGGCTGAGCCAGGCTAACTCTTATGCCTCTACTCTTTATTATTATTATTATTATTATTTATTTTTATTGTATTTTTTCCATTACCATTTTATCCTTGTTATAATCCCCTTCCCTCCACAAACACCATGCTGTTGTCTATGTCCACGAGTCCTTTCTTCTTTTTCTGAGCCTCCACGCTTTTTTATTTTTAAAAACTAATTTTATTTATTTATTTATTTTTAGAGAGGGGGAAAGGAGAGAGAAAGAGAGGGAGGGAAACATCGATGTGTGAAACATCGATTGGCTGCCTCTTGCGGGGACCTGGCTCACAACCCAGGCATGTGTCCTTTGCAGAAATCAGACCAGCAACCTTTTGGTTCACAGGCCAGCACTCAACCCACTGAGCCACACCAGCCAGGGCCTGAGCCGCCACTCTTAAGCATTGGACTTTCCTGCCATTTATCTGTACAATGATGGAACTGGACAAGACGAAGCCCTATTTTGTGCCTCAGTGTTCTGTGTTTTAAAAAGAAGGAGAAGAATAATTAATAATGGAATGGAAACTCCTTAAAACCCCATTTTACAACAAATGCCAATTTGGGGGGATAATGTGGATCTGGTCTCTTGGTTTCAGGCATTCTCACCGTGAATGGATGTTCTCTTGATCCGTTACAGGGAAATTGTTGCTCTATCATTGTCAAATGAATTTTGAGTCTGTCTTTTAAGAGCCAGCTCTCCAAGGTCTTTATTCATTGTCAGTTTAGTTGCAGAAATATAATGATTTCTTAATGCAATTGCATAAAACACACTAGTTGGTAAAAACTTATAGCTAAAGGTGACTGTGAAGGAGACACTTTTCTGCCTAACAGCAACTTCCTTTTCAATGTTTCCTTTTAATAAATTATTGAGTAAAAATCAAGCTGACTTAAATATTTCCCTGCTTAAAGCTGCTCATCTTCAAAATCTACTTCTGGAACTGTGACTTCAGGTGACTTGATGACTTCAGGTGAAAGCAGTCTATAAATTAGTAACTCACATCAAAGTGAAAAGTAGCTACTTAATGTTGAATAATGAATAAGGCAAAGCCTTTTCAGGTTGACGGTTCATGGTTGAGTAAATAAAAATAACCAGGTTATGTGAAAGGTTAACTTATTTCAGGGGGTTCAATAATATGAAAGATTAAACTATGGCCTTTGGTATAAAAATGTCAACATTAAATATATTCATTTTTTAAATTACTGAGCAAAAGAATGCATAAATTTTTTGGTGTCCTTTTTTAAAATTTAATCTTTATTGTATTTTTTCCATTACCATTTAGTCCCCTTATGTCCCCCAGCTCCCAGCAATCACCACACTGGTGTCCATGTCCATGAGTCCTTTTTCCTTTTTGCTCAATCTTGGTATCTTAAAGAAAGTTTTGAGTTTATAGATTGCTCTGGTGTTGGCATGTATGTTCCAAATTGTCCTTTTCTTGTTTGGGATTGTTCAAGTTTCTCACCAACTGGTATCATGATTTTAATTAATATATAGTAGTCATGGATTTGCTCAGTACTAAGATAAATTTAGCAAGCATGAATAATAATTTTCTTCTGAGTTCCCTTCCTAAAAACATGAGTGGTCTATGAAATAATAACTACAAATATGACATCGGCAACAACTACTATTTTTATAGCATTTTCATTGGACTAGGATTTGTGCTAAGTATTTGACTTACATTTAGTCATGTAATTCTAACAAGTCTGTAAAGTGGATAATGGTTTACACTGTTTTACAGTGAGAGTCAGAGAAGTTAATTAAAATTCCCAGCGTCACACAGCGACTGAGCGGTGCACTTAGCATTTAGACTGTTCTTGAAGTCCTATTCTGAGGCTAACCTTTTCCTCTCAAGTTCAATACACTTAAATCCTGAACTTTAACACAGGCGCTGTACAACATGGCACTCTGTTAAAAGCTTAAAAGTTTCTAAATAGAGGAGAATTTCTCTTTCATGGATTCCCCACAACCAAATCTACAGACTATTTGGTAGGAATGATCTTGAGGCTGAAGAAAAGCGACTCTGACTCGGGGCCCACTCAGATCATATGTCATATAGACACTGCGCTTGCATCCCTGGGAAGTCTGGTTCTTTAAGCCACGGACGTTGACTTTTTTAGCACAAAACACCACATGTATTATACTGTCATCAGAGCCATCCTCGGTGATAATTGTAACATGCCAGCAACGAGACCACCCAGCCCTGGCCCCCCTGGCCTACTTCTGAAAGGAGCGGCATGGCTTACAATTATCACTCAGACGGGCAGGGAGAAGGGGAGGGTGGGAGAGCAGCAGGAGAAGAGATCTTTTCAATCGGGAAGAACAGATCAGCCGCCTTGGACACCATGCTGTTCTGGCCAAGCCACGGTTCCTGTGACCTCATGCCTCACTCCCATAATGTCAGCAAAATTCCCTGAGGACAGCAGCTGCCGCTGCCTACAAACGAGCGCTTCTGCTCACTCTACTCGGGAACGTGTGCCAGTTCCTCCCTCCTGCGAGGCTGCTCATCTCCTTTCCACTGACCCTGGATGCTGAGCGCAGTGAAGGTACGATACCAGAACACCATGTTTTAACTAGAGGGCCGCAGGTGCGGTGGCCAGACATCGGCTTCCCCCCTGGGGGCTGCAGGTGGGATCTAGGTGAGTAGAGACGTAGGTCTCTTTCCCTTGAGCCGGCAGGAAGGGGCGCCAGGAGGCCAGGGCCCCAGAGCCCCCTCCATTTCTCTACCTTCCCGTACCATTACTCCCCATTTGTGCCAAGATGTGAAAGACTTTGGGCAGCACTGATAAAAATGACTAGTTGTGGCTCTAATATTACTTCTTTTTTTAAAAAAAGGATTTTATTTATCTGTTTATTCCTTAGAAGGGAGGAAGAGAGGGAGAAAAACATAGATCAGTTGCTTTTTACATGCTCCCTACTCTGGGGACCTAGCCTATAACCTGGGCATGGGAATCGAACCAGCGACCTTTCAGTTCACAGGATGGTGCCCCGCCCACTGAGTCACACTAGCCAGCTGATATCATTTCAATTATCATTAATAACAACAGTGTAAAAATACAAGGAATCTTGAGGGCAGTTAAATTCTTATTTCTTGGAAAATAGGCAAAGTATGTCAGGTATCTAAAGTCCGCCTCTTATTCCTTTTATAATCTATGGTAATACTGTAATTATATCCAAATAACCAGAAAATTCAAATGTCCAGGTTTCCATGGTTCAAACTGAATGTTCTCAAGCATAACCCTAGAGTACTAAAAGGTTATTAAGGGTCTCCGAATCATTGAAGGCTAAAGTGTTTCCTGACTTTGCTGGGTATTTGATTGCAGTCTAATTCATCATGAAATTGTAATCCATTTATGATGTGACATTAGAACATTTTACAGTTTTATCACTGAAGTTTAGCCCTTCTGAGATACTTTGACTGTGATTGAAGTAATTTACCGAATCCTCAATTGTAAAACAGTGATTATGCCTCGGTTACAGAGTTGTAACCTTGTTCCCAGATTTCCTAACATTGTCACATTATCCACCAGGGTATTAGGGAGACCGCCTTTGTCTTTCATTCAAGAGTCATTATTGATCTTAGCACTAAGTATGGCAAATTGATCTCTAAAGTGACTTCTAAAAACCGATCATTTCTGGGGATTTGTCTGCAGGTTCCTAGTACTCCAGACCAATTTGGCATCAAAAGACTCTCACTTTATTTTCCTAGGGAACAAAGCAACCTACCACCATGTACATTAGATTTCTGGTCCTAAACCAACATTCTTGTCATTCTCTGGGGTTTCACCAGTCTTCCCTTTTCTTTTCTTTTTTTTTTTTTAACCTAACTGCAAGCAATAATATTGGAGAATATTGCAATATTGCAATATTCTCCAATATTATCATTTTCAAATCAAAATTTCTTCTGCTAAAATTTCAAATAAAATTTCTTTTCCAACACTTTCTTTCTGCATTCAGGAACTTAGTTCTAAATTGTGTTTACTAGTAATTTGTGTGTGATCATGTCCTAACTAACCAACATCTTGCCTGTGACAAAACACTTGGCTAAAAAACAAAACAAAGTAAAAACAACCTTGATGTACACTAGAGGTTGGGGAGGTGAGAGGGTGGAGAGACTGAGCAAAAAGGAAAATGGACTCATGGACATGGACAACAGCATGGTGATCGTGGGGGAGGAGACTATGAGGGGACTGAATGGTAATGGAAAAAATACAATAAAGATTAAATCAAAAAGTAAATAAAGAAAACAATAAAAGTGCTACAATGAGAAAATTGGCAAGTAATTTCAAAGCACCTCATACATGGCAGATGCTCAATAAATATTAAATTATATATACAATTTATTTGATATTTCTTTTGCTGTCAATCAATAAAAATTTATTAAACCATACCATTCTGCACAGAACCTTAGGGGAAAATGACAAAGTATAAAATATCACCTCTGCCTTATTTAATTGGCAATGAGCTGGGATTCAAAACCAACACTTGGCCAACGATAAGGAATACAGAATAGTTTGTGTTCAGTTGCTTAAACGCATGGCTAAAACTGTGCATATGTCAGAATGCAGAAGCATGGTGAGTTTCTTGAGACCTGGAATAGACAAGCATGGGTTTGGAAGGAAGATTGATGGGCCTGGGAGAATCTCGAACACAGGGAGTAAGAAAGTGAAGGCTTCGGGGCAAGAGCCCATCCAAAACCCACCCCAGATCTCCACCATTCTCAATACATGTGGCCTACGTGAACTGCAGTGAACTAAAAAGAAACATAGCACTTGGTTAGAAAGGATTTTGAAAGACTAATGAGTGCTCTTCCCTGTCATTTCATAGCCCACTCCCAGGCAAATACAAATTGGAGCTATTTTTAAAGACCTAAGCAGATTTTACAACCTTCTTGGGCAGCCTGGCCTGTTTACGGCTCTTGCCGAGAAGCAAGGCCTCCTGTGGAGATAGTATTCTAGTCCCTCTACCCTCCAAACCTGCTCATTGTTTCTTGTTCTGTCCTCTGGGATCTTAAACACAATTACAGGTTACAGTTCTCTGGGTCGGATGCCCTTTGTGTAATTAAGACACTCTTTGGTTTTCTCTTCTTTGGTCCCAAACTGTTTCTGAATTCAAGTATTCCTGTTTCCTTTCCCGAATGTTCATTCTGACTTCATGGTGGGGAGAGGCCTGCGGAGGAGTGACAATCAGCCTGAGTGAGGACTGCCCGCTCTCTTCCTGTGACCAGGCCGTGTCCAGCCCCGACGGGCACCTGGGGAACAGAGCCCATGAAGAGGCAGTCTGGTTTCTAGGGAAGCCCGTGAAGGGAACAGATTATAGCCGCATCTCATTAGCAGCCCGTGGAACATCTAGAGAACCACATCATCATGATCTGAGAGAGGACGGTTACAGAGAAGATGAGAACTGTGAAAAGGGAGGGATTGTCTTCCAACCCCGTGTCCGTGCTATGCATCTAGGCCACAGGGATGACAATTTTCTACTCTAACTGGAAATGTTCATTGTTGTTAAATTCTCTGTATGATAGGAGGGAAGTTTCACTTTCACTAGTGATGACCACTGCTTTCTTTAATTTTTCATTAAATTAAATTTATTGGGGTGACATTGGTTAATAAAATTTTATAGGTCTCAAGTGTACAATTTTCTAATATATCATCTGTCTATTGCGTTGTGTCTACCACTCAAAGTCAGTTCTCCTTCCATTACCATATATTTGACCTTTACCCTCTTCTGACCTCTCCCACCCCACCCTTTTCCCTCTGGTAACCACTATACTATTGTCTGTGTCTATGAGTTTTTGTTAGTTTGTCTTGTTTGCTTGTTGTTATCGGTTTTATATCCCACATGTAAGTAAAATCATATGGCTCTTGGCTGTTTTCATCTGACTTATTTTGCTTAGCATTATATTCTCAAGATCTGTCCATGTCATCACAAATGGCAATATTGTCTTTTCTTATGGCTGAGTATTAGTCCATTGTATATGGAATAATATACAATGTACCACACCTTCTTCATTCAGTCACCTATAAAAGGACACTTCGATTGTTTCTATGTCCTGGCCACTGTGAATTGTGCTGCAGTGAACACAGGGATACATATATCTTTATGAATAAATGTTTTTAAAATCTGGGTGTAGATATCCAGAAGAGGAATTATTGGGTCATAGATTAGAACCCTGTTATTAATTTTTTGAGGAACCTCCTGAATATTTTTCATAGTGGTTGTACCAGTTTACATTCCCATCAGCAAAGTATGAGGGTTCGTCTTTTCCCGATAACCTTTCCAACACTTGTCATTGTCTTGATGATGATAGCCGTTCTAAAGGGTGTGAGGTGGTATCCCACTGTTGTTTTGGTTTGCGTTTCCCTAAGAGCTAGTGAAGTTGAGCATCCTTTTAAATATCCACTGGCCATTTATATATCTTCTTAGGAAAAGTGTCTGTTCAGGTCTTATCCTAAAGAAACTATGTTCTTCGTAGTGTCCCCCAACTCAGGATCATGACAAATACTTTGTCTCGCCATAGTACCAACCTGCAATTTCTCTGTCAGATTTTCAAGGCCTCCTATAACCTGGCCTACCCATTCAACCACATTTCTCATGATTTCTAGAATGCTCCCTTTGCTCTCAACCAGAGAGATCTCTTCACCCATGCCACTATTGCTCCTACCACAGTCCTTCACTAACATGGTTTGGAAAGCTGTCCCTTCTTGCCTCCTCTCTACAAAATCCAGCGAATTCTTCTAGGCCCAATTCAATTTTCTCTGGGAATTGCAGATTCTGAAAATCAGAAGGGATCCTTAAGGCTATCCAATCTAGGACCTAGCTTATCACAGAAAAAAATACTTTATAAGTATCTGTGGATGAATTAACAAGCTACACTTCTAGGAACTCCAGCTAGGATTATTTTTATTATACTATTCAAAATATATCATGAGTCAGAAGTAGAAGCTAATTAGACTCTCCAATACAACTCACCCTAAAAACTTTATTTTCATGACTGTGGGCTACGGCTGGGGTTGCCGTGGTGAGAGATACTTCCAGTCTGACATGAGAGTCTGTTGGAAAGTGTGCTAGAGACAAGCAGGCTGGCTGCATTGTTCCCTCTCTGGTCCCATCCACATAGGCAGTACAGCAAAGAGGGTTGCCTTGCCTGGGTGAGTACCTAAGGCCCCGCCCCCTTACAACCTATCAGCTGCACCAAGACAAAGAAATATGGCCCAAATGAAAGAACAGAGTAAAGCCTTGGAAAGAGAACTAAGTGATGAGGAGATTGCCAACCTATCTAATGGAGAATTTAAAGCCCTGGTAATCAAAATGCTCACAGAACTCATTGAGCTTGGTCAAAAAATGAAAGAACAAATGAAGGATACCCAAAGTGAAATAAAGCAAAATATTCAGGGAACCAACAGTGACAAGAAGGAAACCAGGACTCAAAGCAATGATTTGGAACAACAGGAAGAAATAAACATCCAACTGCATCAGAACGAAGAAACAAGAACCCCCAAAAATGAAGAGAGGCTGAGGATTCTCTGGGACAACCTAAAACTTCCAATATCTGAATTATAGGGGTCCCAGAAGGAGAAGAGCAGCACAAGAAATTGAAAAGTTATTTGAACAAATAATGAAGGAAAACTTCCCAAATCTGGTAAAGGTAATAGATTTCTGGGAAGTCCAGGAAGCCCAGAGAGTCCCAAGGAAGTTGGACCCAAAGAGGGACACACCAAAGCACATCATCATTAAGTTACCCAAGATTAAAGACAAAGAGAATATCCTAAAAACAGCAAGAGGAAAGGAGATAGTTACCTACAAAGCACTTCCCATTAGACTATGAGCTGCTTTCTCAAAAGAAACCTTACAGGCAAGAAGGGGCTGGAAAGAAGTATTTGAAGTCATGAAAGGCAAGGAACTACATCCAAGATTACTCCATCCAGCAAAGCTTTCATTTAGAATGGAAGGGCAGATAAAGTGCTTCCTAGATAAGGTCAAGTTAAAGAAGTTCATCATCACCAAGCCCTTATTATATGAAACATTAAAGGGACTTATCTAAGAAAAAGAAGATAAATACAAACAATAAAGTGACAATAACCTCACAACTATCAACAAATGAACCTAAAAGAAAAGAAAAACAATGAAAATAAAAACTAAGCAAACAACCAGAACAGGAACAGAACCAGAGAAATGGATATCACACAGAGAGAGTTCAGTGGGGAGGGGGAAGGGAGGTATGGGGAGAAAGGGTACAGGGAAGAAGAAGCATAATTAGTAGGCATAAAATAGATGTAGAAAGATAAAAATGGTATGGGAAACAGAAGACTCAAAGAACTTATATATACAACCCATGGACATGAACTAAGGGGGCAGGGAATGCTGGAGGGTTGGGGGGCAGGGTGGAGAGGGGGATAAAAGGGGAAAAATTGGGAAAACTGTAATAGCATAATCAATATAAATACTTAAAAATAAGTTCAAAAAACTTTATTTTCACTTTTCAAAGATCTGAGATAAACAATTTGATGACTGGTATTGATTATTATAATTTACTATAATTATGACCATGTATTAATTGTTTAAAGTAGTTAGATTGGACCATGTTTTGGCTCAACAAGACCTCCATCAACAATTTAAAACGTTTAGACCAGGGAGCTCTCTGTTAAAAGCATTTACTCCTGCTAATCCATTCTTTTAAATTGGTGGAAAGAGAAGACAAATAAAGATTAAGGGATGCCCACCAAGGACATGGCTAAACAGATGCCATCTTGTCTTTTAGGGAGGACAAAGAGGACATACCAGAGCCAGCGCTGACAGTGGACACTTACTTGCAGAGTTCTTGATGACTAAGGGAAGCACGAGAGTATGGGCTTATGTTTTGTAAAGTACAGTAGCTAATAGTTTCTGGAGTGAGACTTCCCAGGTTCAAATCCTGCTGCTGTGCCTGTGCCCACGAACCAGTTGCCATGCATCACTTTCCTCTTGTGTAAACTGACAAAAATACTACATGGGAGTACTTTTAGAGAAAAGTAACTGAGTTGCTTCAATAAAGCAGTGAGCAATGCATCTGCTACAACATAACTTTTCATTAAACGTATGACAAAAAATACTACTTATTTTGTAGAAGGGAAATGATAACAGATAAAAGAATAGTAGGATTTTATCACTTCCTGAAATACAAATACCACTTCCTGTTGGTAGGGACAGGGAGTAAGGTCCAGGAAGAAGAATGAGCATTTTTCCAGCTTTCCAGCAGGAAGGGATAAGAATGAATTTAATGGTTTTGTGAACCGGGAGACGTGAGTCATGTGAAAGAAGTTGATGTAACTTCACACTGAGAGCTCAGTGAAGTACAAACAGCGTGGAAGGTTGTGAGTGTGGAATTAATGAAAAGACAGAACAGGCCTCTTGGAGGCTGGGGCTGAGGGTGCCAGCAGAGCAGAAAGAACACTAAGTTTGGGAATCCTATGAGTGACTTGAGGAAAGGGGCCAGTTCCAGGGTATGAAAATATGGAGGGAAAAAATCAAACATTTTTATAAACAGGCGGCCAGAAAGCATGGAGTGAAATCCTCTCAGCGACCACAGTATTGGCCCAGCAAAAATACTTAGCCTTCCCGGATGTCGCCCGCAGAAAAGGTGGGGCAAGGAAGCGTGCATTGAGGGCAAGGAAAGCAGACATGTGGTTGAGAGGCTGGGCAACGCACAGATTCAGGGACCTGAGCTATCATAGCGCTCTTCTGTTGAAGTTCAATGTTTGGAAAATGGTGTCTTAGGAGAGCAGTGGCCCCAGAAAGACCAGTAAAGACAGAATTTGCCAGCCCTACTTTTAGAAAGCGGCCTTCCTGGGGCATGCTCTAGCAGACATGCATGCCTAAGTTCAAGTTTGGGTACTCTCATTCTGAAGTCACTGACACCTATTAGTTCATTGTTGCCCTTGAGAGAAGGCTCTGCATTGCAAGCTCTGCCTGGGTTATTCCCTGAGAAGCCAGAGGATCGACGGGTGTCAATGTTGGCTCCTTGTGAGAGGTCACTTTGCTTGGTGACAGACTATAAGTAAAAATAGAAGCGCAGCGTAGCCTCTCGGGCAAATGACTTATTCATGGGTTCTAAATTATTGAGGTCATTGAAGAGAGTGCTATTTTTAATGCTTGAGAGAAAAAATGGGGTGAACTGGGCTTAAAGAAGGCTTTGTCTTTGTAGGGCAAAAGGTGGATGCGTGAACAATGACTGAAAAGAAAGAGGTGCCGGCACCTCTGTGGTTGGCACGTGCTCGGTGGGCGACCCTCGGAAACCTGTGTCTCTAGACACGCCTGCCTCCCCTGTAGCCGCTGGGCATGAGGAAGGGCCCGTTGGAGAGATGAGCTGGCATTGCAGGCGGGTACTTAGGTAGAGTGATTTCACAGCACCGGGAAGGGCTCTCTGTGGCAACACGCCGTCCCCACCTTCTGTCACTCCTCCAGAGCTGGAGGGAGTTGTTTTTTTCCTAAAACGCAGATACTCCCTGGGAAAGGAGTATCGTTGATCGTTTCACACATCGATCGTTTCTCAGCTGCCACCTCCTCTTTTGGTGAACACCTTTGTAAGAAGATGAATCAATAGTTGATTAAGAGCAAAAATAAGATGTGGAATAGTTCTTGGGGTGAAGGTAAGGAAGGAGGGTTGTGGTAGGTGAAAGGCATGGGATCTAGGAACTTTGCGATAAGGACCCTGGAAAAGGAGAGACAAAGTGCCACAGTCAGCTTCGTATTTGCTCTGCACTGTCCCTGTGCTCCTGAAGGAATTTTGGATGATTTTCTCTTCGGTCATTTTTTCATTCCCTTTTGAAAACTCCTCACCCAGATCTGATCAATAAGTACTACAGAGAGTCTACAGCGTATTCAGCCTTCCGTGTGGATTTGCTGCTTTTTTCACTTACCATTCTTATAATCCTTTCTTGGTGTTCTCTGCCCATTCACCTTTCCTTTTCTCTCCTTCGTGTCTGAACTTCATTTCTAACATTAGGAAATCTGCAAATTCGTTAGACAGGGCTTGTTTCCCACCACAGGAGCTCCCTTGCAGCGATGACATGAGCCCTACCCCATGCCATCCCAGGCATGAATCAGAGGCTGGTGGTCCAGCCAAGCAGGGATGTTATAGAATTCCTTCTGGGGAGAAGGGAAGCAGCACCAACACTTGGGTCCAGCATCACGCCTTGGCACACCGCAGTGCCCCTGGCGTCTGTGCTTCGTGCGGGTGCTGTCTTCAAGAGCTGGGCTCTACACCCTGCCCATCCTTCTACACCTCCTACGACGTAGCCGATATCCTCTTAACCAAGCCCAAGACCGCTTAATTGACAAGGGTTGGCTTTTGTTGCATGTAACTTAGAGTTTTGATTTTTCATTTATTTAACCCTATACATTTTGCCACGTACCAGTACTTTACAAATATTGCATATTTTGCTGCGTATAAAGCACACCCACATTTTGTGCATGCTATATACAGGATTATTATACCTGTTATTATACCCATAGTATGTAATCATTATACCCATGTATAATGCACACCCTTATTTTTCCCTCAAAAATTTTGGCCAAAAATTGCACATTATGCACAGCAAAATGTGGTAATTTATTCAATCATGACATTACATCTCTGAAGTAGGGACTATTACTACTCCATTTTACAGAGAAGGAAACCAGGACACAGAGAGGATGCATAGTTTGCCTTAGACATCTCAGTGGTCCGGTGATAGACCAGGGATTGAAACCCAGGCTTTTAATCGTTTTGGTCCCTGCCTCCCAGACAGATCTGTCCCCAGTTTCTTCCCTGGCAACCCTCCCCGGCCCTCCTGCCTGCCTCCATGCCTGGGCCTCCCCACCCCGTAGTGAGCCATAAGGGCCTGTGTCTCAGGCCTCCCTGGTAACATCGCCATTTATAAATCTAAGTGATTTTTTAAAAAGAGTAGGTGTTTTCCTCCTGAAACCTAAAAACACTTCATTGCAATTGTGAGAATCCCTTTCTCCTGAAAAATCTTAATGTTTGCCTTAACTAAGCCCCTGTGGTAATACCTAATAATTTTTGGATGTAGGGAGAAAATATTGCTGTCAATTAAGGGAAAACAAAAGAAATATTAATTCAAACCAACTTAGGAGACCTTTCCCTGTGTGCAATAGCCTACGTTGAAATTATGAATAAAGAAAGCTATTTCTATGTATGATATTGAGAAGAAATGTGTGAAAAATATCAGCTCTGGGTCTGATGGGCTTTATGGTCTCTGCTTTTCTCTGGCTCTCTTTGTCTCTCTCCTTCCAGGCCCTCTGTATTCTTATTAATGTGCTCGGAATCCTGAGCACAGCGCTGACAGGCATCCAAGAAGACACACCTTCACTGGGCGGGGAGCCAAGCAGGGCGACCGTGGCCCCGAAGACCTGTCAGTGCCCTGTTACCATTGATTCCTCCCAGAACTGCCGAAGCCTCTTAACAACTCAATTCCTTCTGCTGGCTCTGGCTGAGTGTCTGTCCTCCTAATTACATTCCACTTAGATCACATATGCACTTAGGTATTTGCCAGAAGCTACCGGCATGTGAAGAGACTTTTCCGCAAATGCGAGGTAACGGTTCAGGGCCGGATGAGAGAACAGTGGTCACGCACGTCAGCGGTGCTGGTCTGGAGGAAAAGTGAGGAGGAATTCTCAGATAGCGAGAGCGGAAAGGCGTGAATGCTGTATCAAGGGAGGGAGACTCTAAGTTCTTCTTCGCTTTTTTCTTTTTTAAATGCCGGCAGTTGCCAGTTAGCATAGCCCTGCCTGAAGCAGGAGTTAGATATCTCATTATGACACCAGAGTGGGCACTGGCATGCTGAGAGTTTACGGAAATACCAAGACGACCAGGAAAGGAGAAGAGAAAAAAAGAGAGAGGGAATGGAATTAGGCATATCTGTAATGCTGTACTCTTCAGAATCACTGACAAAAGTGCCCATGAATGGTAGCTAATGTAAAAATGAACAAATGTCACAGATCCAAATAATCTACAAAACAAGAACATTTCTCCTTTGACCCCAAGGATGTTTGTGGTCAACAGACAGAACTCCTGGTGGCGCCCTTTGGAGTGTCTTCATTTATCTTCCTCTGTCACATGAAATGTTATTCTATCTTCTCTCAAGCCTCACTCACCCCCTGTGACCTGAGCTGGACCCTGTACCTTCCATGAAGCTGTCAGTGGTAGCTCTCATCTAGCTGATCACATTTTCTCTGAAATCCTGTTAAGTTCAGAGTCTATGCACTCAGTTAAAGAAAATAGTTAGATACTTATGGGCGAATGTGGTTTAAAGGTACAAATTTGCTGTTGTGAAATAAGTAAGTCATGGGGCCATATTGCACAGCATGGTTGATAATACTGTGCTGTATATTTGAAAGTTGTTATCGTGTAGATCTTGAAAGTTATCATCACAATAAAAAAATCAAGGTAATGATAGTATGCATAGTGATAAATGTTAACTAAAATTATTGTGGTGATCATTTTCCAATATATACAAACATTGAATCATTATGTTGTACCCGTGAAACTAACACAATGTTATGCCATGTCAAATATATCTAAACATTTAAAAACCCACATACTTATAACATGTATTGGATTGTTTGTCCTTGTTTCTTGTGAGTTAGTCTCATCTCCAAATCAGGAGTTGAACTTCTTGAGGGGCCAATTTATCTCCTGCATTTATATCTCACACTTTTATATCTCCCAAACTCCTGGCAGAGTAGGAAGCAACTTAGTTTTCAGCTTCAGAAAACTGAGAAGACCAACTAAATGAGATTAAACATTTATTATCTCTTGTAATAAGAGGATCAGCAACAGGTTGGGCTCCAGGCATGGCATGTTGGGGTTCCTGCTGCACCTCTCTCTGGGAGGTCTTCCTTGTTTTATGAGTCAATTTTACTTCCAGGCTGGTAGGAAAATGGCAATGGCCACACCTGAGCCCATTCAGTCATGACTGCATCTGGATCTTCCCATGCCTCTTTTCTAAGAACGAGGAAACTGCTATTAATCCTGCGGTAGACTTTACCTACCACCTTATTAGCCAGAACCTAATCACATGACCTTTCTTCAACCATGCAAGGGGACTGGGATCACCATAACAAACTGCAAACTGCCCCAGAACTGAGGTCGTCTTCCTCCAAGATATGTTTGGGGATGGTGAGAAAAGTGAGTTATTTGAACACAAAGGAAGAAGGAAGAATGAGCATTGGATAGAAAACCAACGGTGACTAGGAGTGTCTTGTGCAGGCTTGTGAGAGCCGCTGTTAAGGAATTTTGAATTCTGATGGTTAAACATAGCCACTATCGAAAATTAAATTACATAAGCTTACAATCAAAGTATGTTAAAGCAAAGGAAATAAATACTCAAAAGTCATCAACTCAATTATTTTTACTACATCATTCTATTAGCTTTGCTTTTGATCAGAAAATGATTTATTGTTTCACTGTCTAGATCTAAGAAAGAGATGAAGAGATGAAGAAAATGTTAATAATGCAGCTTGAACACACTTGCTTAAGTCTAGACAATTAGTGAAAGAATAAATCATGCCCTGATTTGTAACACTTGACTATTTCCAGGGTGTAAATACTTGCACCAGAGCCTCTTTCGATTGGCCCAGGTGATGTCAACTAAATGCAGAGCTGGGAAGAGATGCGCAGCAGCCCACCATTGTATGGTATCCCCACCACACAAATACAAGATCTGTAGCCACTTTATTGTGAATGGCACAAAAAAATTGAAGAAATATTCTTCCAGTTTTCAAAAGCCATTATTTGAACCAGCAAAGTCATTCACATCATTGAAAAATGAGCAAAATTTTCACATATATCTTCCTTGTTTCATATTTGTATTACTCATCAACATGATAAAAATATCAGCCAATATTCAGATCAGAATTGTACTCATTTGTTAACTTCCACCATAAAATAATTATGGATAAAATAGTTCAGAAAAAAAATCAGCAAAAGCATTCCGTGAAAATTGGCTTTGTCAAATTTGTAATAAAAAGTATTGTATCATTATCATTATTTATAAGTTGTATGTTGCATATCCTTTATATTAGTAAAATTTATAATAACATATAAGTACTAATATATAGAATTCATATTATATACAGTACATATAATTAACTATAAAATATATAAATAAAATATATTATATATAAATATATATATTTTCTCCCTACAGAGCTTGTCATTAATTAAACACCAGCACAACACTGGGCTCACCAATATGTTCACTACAACATCCTTGACAACCCACTAACTTAATTTTGTTTCAGTGTCATTTAAAAAATATGTTAATCTGATTTTAGATTTCCTCAGTAAGCAAAATGTAGGTTCAAAATGGTTCGCTAAATTTGTTTTTGTGTGGGTAGGATTTTGCATGGACAACTTTGCTTTGGTTTAGTTTGCTGGAGTGTTGAGCAAGTCAGTGAGGTCAGTTTCCCTGTGGAGTCCCTGGTTTGAATCAATTCAGGTTCCTGGTGATAATAAGCCACACAGATAAACAGATTTACCATAATCACATTGTCCTCTCTGGCCGGGGTGAGCCCTCCTGGACTTGTCACGTGTAGACTTCTGACTCCTGCTGAGAGGTGGATGTTCAGCCAGGACGGTGCTCAGCTTCTCTGACTGAAATGATGAACTTCATTCACACAGCGTCTCTGCCTCCTTTCAAGTTGCTTTTCCCGGAAGAACAGATTAGGGTTCACCTGCTATGCTACACCTTTATCATGTTTCCAGCGGTAGGAGGAGAGAAGAGTTTTTGGTCCTTGGGAGTAGCTGTTAAAATTTGATTCTCCTCTCAGGCCTTCCTTCTTAGAAATGTGCCCTCCTTGGGGCGGGTGCCCTCCGGGCCTCACTCCTGAGTGATGGTTTCTCTTCTCGGTGATGGTTTCACCTGGTTTCACAGGTGATGTGTGTTGACACGGGGAATGAAACCCAGGCAGTGTGGTTTTCTTCATCATCTTCTACCTCTGTATTGCCTGTCTCGGCAGTGCTTCTTTTTTAGGTTCTCAATGTGGTTAGATAAACCTTGACACCTCCTCTGTGGTTGTTATTATTACTGCAAATACAAGGGCAACGGTGATTATTTACTGATCCTCTGCCGTGTGCCAGGAACTAGTCCAAACACTGAACCTGTCTCTTCTCTCATCCTCAGAATAACTACACAGATAGTGATAATTATTTTCTTTTCACAAGTACGGAAACCAAAGCCCAAAGAGATTTAATAACCAAGGTTTAACCAGCCTGTGTGATGCCAAAGTTTCCATTTTTCCCCTCTACCTGGATTCCTTTCTTCCCTCAGTAACTCAACAGGACTGACTCCTGTTGGAGAAACATATTGAATGATGAGAAATTTCAAATGTTGCATTTGGATAATATTAGCCAATAATCCATGTCAAGACATTTTACTTTAAGCTTGACCATTACTTTGCTAATGAGTTCATTAATGGTATGGATATTTAAAAAAATGCATTTTTGGTGTCCTCATAGTGTACAAATGTCAGGCGGAGCCAGGACGGTAAGCGCTACAAGACACTTCCTGAAAACCTAGTGGTTACCTGGGCACACTAGGGCGTGAAGTCCTCTGTTTCATTAGTTTCGTAGCCTGGTGGTATTTGAATCTCAGAAAGTGGGCTGATTTCAATCTCTTGGACTGTGCCTCACAGGGTTTTTTCCAGGTTTTGTTGTGTAGGTGACACATTGTAGAGGTCCAGCATGCCGGAAATGAAAAGTGTTCTGCCTGATAGAACTACAGCTCGTTTTCCTGGTGGAATCTCAGCCTTCAAGACAGAAAAGAGATGTCTTGGGTATAAGGCCATCCAGGCAAAAAGCTAGCAGCCTTTCAACAAAAACGATCCTTGACTGTTATAGAACTTCTTTGTTGTAAACTCCTGCAGTGCACAGTCAGAAGAAATAAAAAGGACCGAATCATACATGTAGAACTGCGGCAGCTCCTGGCATCCGCAGCCACGTGGCATTCTGCCTAGAGAGAGAAAGGCTACTGCTGGCATCCTTTTACTTTGGCGAATTGCTTCTAAATATCGGAATCAAAAACAGATGGAAATGCTTGGTATCATAACAATCAAGATGTTCCATGTCATGACGAGTCAGAAGAGGCTTGTCCAAGGTTGTAAGCTCAGCACAGAGCTCAGACATACAACTAGGTTCAGTCTCCCCCAAGAAGATTCTCTCCAGGCCCCTTCACGGATGGTTGAAATAAGAACCGGGGCAGCCTTGAAATAAAGGAAGACTCGTTACAGGGCAACAGCGCCTCTGGCCATGTGTTCAAAATGTTTTCCCCGTATACCTACTGTGAAAAATTATATGCCCCTGATGTATTTTAAATTTACAAGTTTTGTCATAGTTTTTTGTAGCTGCAGAAGGCATATGTTGTACATGGGCATTCAAGATCTTTTGAACAAAACCTTGAAGTTATGGATTTAGTACATTCAATTTATTGAAAACACCTACTATAGAGTCTAATTGACAAAGGCAGTTTTCATTGTCAAATTAATAAGAAAATCAGTAATCCATTGTCTCAGGAAAAAAATGTAATATGAAAACTTCAAATAAATTATTTCATATGCATCCTGCCTTGACAGTCTTTTCCTTCTGAACCTTAACCATGAGGAAGAGAAAGAGAGAGACTGAGGCAGCAGAGCATGTCACCCAGGTGACACAAAGTCACTGCTGTCTTCAATGTGTCTCATCCAGCCTCTCTTGGTTGTCCTCCAGGGGACTCTGCCTCTGGAGTGATGTGTTCTTGGATTGCACACTTGTTTTCACTCCCAGAGCAACGGAACTTGGTGCAGAATTGGCGTTGGATGGCCTGTGCCTTTCTTTTTAAAGCGGGGGAGGGTCAGCTGTGAAGGTGGAGGTGGGGAGGGAGAGCACACAACTGCGGGGAAGTCCTGGACAGAGCGTTATTTAGACAGGGTGGTGTAGACATCGAGAGTCTGAAAAGTTATTCTCTCAACACTGTGTTTGTTTTTCCAAGGGATTATTTTATTTTATTATTTTTATTTATTTATTCTGTATTGCTGTGCAAGTACAGTTCTCTCCATTTCCCCACCACCACCACCACAACCCCCACCCCACCCATCTCCACTTCCCACCCTCAATCCTACCCCCCTTTGGCTTTGTCCATGGGTCCTTTATACATGTTCCTGACAACGCTTCCCCTTTTCAATACTGTGTTTAGGTTGAAAAGTTGTCCTTACCCTCAGAAGTGAGCAAGCCATTTTTGAAAATCACTGTTCCAAGTCATGGGCGCGGAAATGGGGTGTTGCTGCCAGGATTCTGCGTTTATTGGTTTCTGGATCTTCTCCTCCTCCCTTTCCCATTCACTCTCCTGTTCTCTTCCCTTTCCTTCTTTCCTCCCTCCCTTCATTAACAGACAGAAGCAAGGACCATCTGTTTTTCCTCCACTATCTGCTGCTCCTACAACCATTAAACTGCCCCTCCCCAAAGTGGGTAGAAATCCCCCCCTATTTGCCACACCGTAGGGCTGACACGCAGATTTCCTCTCCACACTGAGTGACATGGAGGGAAACTCACCACTCAGCTCATTCTGCTGAAGTGCCAGGACCCCACTTACCCATCTTCTAAGGGCCTGGGGAGGTCCTTAACATGTTTACAATATCATATATTTTTGCAAATTTTTCAAAGAAAGATATTTTGTTATCTTACTTAAAGAGGACACCCCCTTCCAAGTGTATAAGCTTGCCACCCCATTAAGATTTCTACCTCCTTGGCTAGGTTTATTCCTAGGTACTTTATTTTTCTAGTTGCTATATCAAATGGGATTTTTTTCCTGATTTCTGTTTTGGATAGTTCATTGTTGGTGTACAAAAATGCCTTTGATTTATGAATATTGACTTTATATTCTGCTGTTTTGCCAAATTCACTTATTAGGTCAAGTGTTTTTTTTTTGGTGGAGTCTGTAGGATTTCCTACGTACACCATTAAGGTTTCCAGGTCTAACAAATAAAAGTTCAAGATGCCTAGTTAAATGTGAATTTCAGATAAACAATTAATAATTTTTTACTATTCAAATATTGCCTGGGACACACTTCTACGAAAACAATTATTAGTTGTTTATCTGAAATTGTGTCCAGCAGCTGCCTCCCATCCCACAAAACTTTGATCTTCTCCTGTATGGACACCAAAGGGTAAGGCAAGCCTTGCTCTTTACAATCATATCAAATAGCTTTGAATTTATATTGTAAACTCTCTCAGATTATAATTGAGACTTTGAACTGTCTGTACTGACTGATTATGCAATCCTATTTTTTTGGCACATTTTTGCTAGAGACACAGATCAACATAATTTGCCAACTCTGTGGGAAAATGACAAACTCTTTTCTAGTGAGAGACGAGAGAGCTGTGAAATGTTGCTCTTGTGCTTTGTGCTGGGATTCGGCAGGAACGGTGCGTCTGGAGAGCAAGTTCTGTAAGTAGCTGCAGAGAGGCAATAGCGAGTGGGGAAGGAGGGAACCCTGGCCCACGCAGACTTCGGTTG
Source organism: Anoura caudifer (assembly GCA_004027475.1). NCBI lineage: Eukaryota > Metazoa > Chordata > Mammalia > Chiroptera > Phyllostomidae > Anoura > Anoura caudifer. The sequence continues at coordinate 262,920 of PVKU01000611.1, forward strand.
CGGCCGGAAGTACCTAAGAAGTGTTTCTCAAATGTTTTGAACTCTGACTGACCTACAGTGATAAATGCATTTTCCCTAGTGACCCAAAACACACCACCATATATATGTGATTAAAATAAGTTTCATGAAATATTCACCATGATTACATAAACAATTACTATGTGTAATGCACACTGATATTTTCTACTCTAATTCTTTTTTTTTTTTTAATTTTATCACACTCAACTAATTTCATGAAAGATCATGATGTGTGGTGCATAAGCCATTGCAGAAGCGCAGTGCCCCTCAGACCACTGCTCAGGGAGCTCTGCGGTGATCTCCAACAGGAAAGGGGCTGGTCCCACAATGCAAGTCCACGCGCTGCTTCCTGCACTGAGAAAACCTTGCTCGGAAAACAAGTTCACCTGAACAGCATGCTTAGTGACTGTTGATTCACTGTTCTGCTTGAGTTCCTTATTCTGTCCTAACGGGTAACGCAGAGTCAGAGGGTGAGCCTTTGGGAAGCAGGGCAGGTAAACCCACAGAGCAGGAGTCCACAGGAGCTCAAAGGGGATGCAATCCAGAGTGTGAGGAGAGGTGGGGAAGAGCAAACGGCGAGTGCCCGTACAACGTCCATGAATGTCCGTCCGTGAATGCATGGCACCGAGACCGAGGCTCCAGCGTTGGAGGAGGTGTAGACACTTTTCCAGGTAACCCGTCCAAGTGAAAGAGAAAGTCCCCTTCAGACAACCGGTTTGACAACAAATTTAATTCCTGCGTATGGAGGGATGGGTTGGAGAAAAATGTGAACCTTTTATTGCAAAGACCTAGGTTGGTTTTTCTTACCCTGAAAAAAGTAAACTCCATCTCTCACCTCCATTCTATAATAGTTTCCTTACTGGTCTCCCCATTTCCATTTTTGTTCCCTACTCTCAGCCTGCCCATCTATTTCCTATATAACAACCATGGTAATATTTCTGTAACATAAATCATATTATGTCACTACCCTGTGTAAAAATAATAAATCATTTCCCACTGAACTTAAAATAGAATCCAAGTTCCTGAACACATAAGCCTATGTGATCTGGCCCCTACCTGCCTCTGCCCCCACACCTCTTTCCCTGCCCCCATCACTCACTCCTCTCCTGCCACACTGCCCTTCTCACAATTTCTTATAGAGTCAAGATCTCTCCTGTCCCAGGTTCTTCGTACACACTACACCCTCTTCTGGGATTGCCCCCCCTTCCACTCCACCTGCATAAGTCCTGCTCATTTATCTTTCAAGTGGCAGTTGACAGGTTAATTTTTTAGAGAAACCTGTCCCGAATTACTCCTGCCTCATCTAAATTAACTTCTCTTGGTTATACTCTCAGCACCCTGTATATAAACATATATTACAGTTTATATTTAAATCGTTACCTCTGTATTCTTTTGTTTGTTTCCTTAATATCTTCATTCCCCGTTTAACTGCAGGTCTTATGGAACTAATTCCTAGAACAGTGCCTAAAACATTAGTAAATGGCCAACAATTTTTAAATCAATGAATGAGGGCTATGATGACTACTCGTTTCATATATATGCTAAACATGGACAAGCTACATCTCTTTCAACCCTGAGGTTGCTGTCAAGCGTGTGCGTGCACAGTGGGTCAGACCCCCGTTTCTTAGTGTCTCCCGGTGCTGTGCTGGAGTGGGCCTGTGTAGGCTTGAGAGAGTTAGTTCTGGGCATTTCTTCCCAGTTTCACATTTGGTGTCATGGTGGGAGCGCTTGTACCACAAAACCAAGAATATGCTACAAGTGAGGACTTTTTTTGTCTTTGGAGAGCTGGTTTAGCAGCACAGCACTGATGTCTAACATATACCCAACGTCACGTTAGGTGTCATAGAGCCACCATTAAAAGGAGGTCACAATCCCTGTCCGGCAATGGTCTCCATTCTCGTTTAGAGAAGGACATACATCAGGCATCAGGGAGGGTTCGGGTGGAGCTGTGCGGTGTGAGCACATCCATGGTCAGAAAGGATGAGATCAGTACAGGTTGCAGTAGGTACCAGCAGACATCCTTGAGCCATGTGCGTTCCTACTACATGATCCCAATCACACCTCCACCTGCCAGGTATTCTAGCTAGGTAAGACTCTCTTGTCTTAGCCCTCAATTTCCTAGTCTGTAAAATAAAATGGTCCAGCTTGATTGCCATTAAGCTCCTGTTTAGCTCAGAAAAGCTACATGGTTCTAAATGGTTAGAAATGGAAACAGCCTAAGTGCCCATCAGTAAACAAGTGGCTAAAAAAACTGTGGTACATTTATGCAGTGGAATACTATGCAGCAGAAAGAAAGAAGGAGCTCCTGCCCTTTGTGGCATCATGGATGGAACTGGAGAGCCTTTTTCTAAGTGAAATAAGCCTGGCAGTGAAAGACAAATACCGTATGATCTCACCAAAAGCGGAGCCAAAACAAACAAGCAAGCAAAATAGAATCAGAGACATGGAAATAAAGAATGAAGTGACAGTGACTGGAGGGGGGAGGGCAGTGACAGGGGAAAGAAGGGGAAGGCTTGTCAAGGAACATGTATAAAGGACCCATGGACAAAGACAAATGGGGGTCAGATTGAATGTGGGGGTTGGGTATGGTGGAGGAGAGTAATGGAGAGATAATGGGGACAATTGTAATTGAACAACAATTAAAAAAAAGAAATGTGAACCATAAAACACCATTTTGAAACATCCTTTTATTGATTAAAGGACTCTCAGGGATTCCATTTGGGGATAAAATGGTGAAGCAAAAATGACCCTCTTGCTACAGAGTTAGGTCATTTCTCTGTTAGCCAAAGAAGAGATTTGATATCTGAGTATGGCAGGAGATCTCACGGTTTTCCTCACAAGCATCATTCAGTAAATCCAGTGACCATTGGTCGGGAAAATAAGGTTACTATTTTTAAATCAGCAGAAAAAGGGCAGAACAACAAGACTGCTTATTTATCCTGTGGCCATAATGCACAAAATTGACTGGAGAAACTAATCAGACCAGACTTGATAAAACTGATGCTGCTCTATGTCTAGAAGCTTTGTTGGAGCTGGTCTGCCAGGGATCCTGATTTACGGTACAGGCTGACTCATTTGCCTCTTCTGAGTAGCAATCCAACCGCATGCATTTCAATTATTGGATTTAAAAAATGATAATTACCATTAAATACCACATGAAACTTTCAATGACACTAAGTAGTGGTAAAAAGCTGGTGTCTGTTGGTGGGATCTGCTCTCAGGCACCTGTAGAACCCCGTGGTGCTGCTTCTGGGCTTCCTGGGCCCTCTTTCTCTCTCACTCTCTGCCTCCCCCACATCCCTAAAAGCCAGAACAGCCGCTGCCAGGTTGGATGATGCAGCCCACTCATCTCAAACCACCTGAAGCTTGCTGGACAGCAGGAAGCCAGCCTGACACACTCCCCCACTCAGGACAGCCCAGCTGCGGCCTGCGCTGCGGCAGGCGGCCATGTGGGCCTCTGGCTCAGAGACAGGCCATCCGGAGTTACCAACCCAGCTGGCTGCGGCCATGCCAGAAAGTGAGGGTCAGGGCTGGGCCACTGCAGAGGGCAATTAGACATTTGTTTGAGCCTGAAAACTTTTTATTTTTTCAGTTATAGGATGAAGACAGTAAAGATCTAGTACTCGTGATAGTGAGGGCCTACACTTAGGGTAGAAAGGTGAGCTGGGAGGGCCAAGGGGAATGAGAACACAATTTTTGTATCTGAAGAGTTCACTGTCTAATGGGTGACATTTTACATGAACAAATTCTTCCAATGAAACAGGGTAAGTGATAACATAAACATATGTGCAGGTTGCTATGGGAGCACAGAGAAGGGATTTTAGACCAAAAGGAGCTGTCCCCGCACTATGTTGTGAAGGATGAGGAAGAGTCAGATGAAGCAAGTTAGAAAAATGAGCTCCATGCAGAGGGAAGTCCACAGCGCACTAAGAGCACGGTGTAGCTGGGCAATCACAGGCAGCGTGGTGTAGGAGGGGTAGAAAGTGGGAGACGTGTAGCTGGAGGGGGAAGTGGCAGCCAGGTGATGGAGGGACTTGAGTGTCTGGGTAAGGAAGCCGAGCTCTGCTCCATAGGAGTTTGGGGGCCACTGAAGGATGCTGAGTAAGGAAGTTACATAATCAATTTGCACCGCTAGATCCCTCTGGTCTGGGGAGAGGGTGGGTTTAAGAGATTTGGAGTAAAGGCAGGCAGTTCATCAGGTTCATGCGAAGATATTGGTGCTCCAAGGCAGCAGTGGCAGACAGAGAAAGGAGTGGGTGAGTCCAGAAGGGTTTGGGAGGTAAGATCAGAAAGGCTGAAAGATCTCGATGATGGACTAAGTATGGACGGTGGGATGGTGAGGGAGAGGGTTTTGCTTGGGATGGCTGTCAGGTTTCTTGCTGGGTGATTTGGGTAGAGCTGCGTTTCTCAAAGTCTGTGCCTTGTCCCACCAGCTCAGCTAGATGTGAGGGGGTGTTGTGTCTAAGTGGCTATATCCTCGGATAAGTCTGAGAAATGCTGGATTAAACCAAACGACACCAGATCTGTCTGCTGCAGGACTTCTCAGAGGCTTAATTTAAATGTGTTGCTGCTAATAATAATAATAACAATAATAGTAATTGCAATCACTATTAAGCACTTACATGAGTTCCACTTACTATGTGCTCTTTGATCAGTTTAGAAACAAACAAAATCCCTGAAAAAAGTTTTCTGAAACTTAAAAGTAATCTGCGAATAAGCCCACCAATATGAACTAATAACACGATGTAGAACTACTAGCATGGTCATGAAGCAAGAGGCTTCTAGTGCAGGTAACCTGAGCCAAAAGCATCATGGGACGTGGCCAGGTACCAGGCTAACTATTTGGTATACATTATTTCAGGTTCCCATAACAAACAACACTGTGGGATAAGAATGTTTTTTACCTATTTTATATGTGGGGAAACTGGAGCTCATAAAAGTTTAATAGCAAACCAAATATCACCATAAATCTAGTAAGGATTACAAGCTCACCTATAGAATCACTTTATGTCATTTGTATGTGCTAACGTATTTGATGATCTCTAAGGAAGGATAAGATCTAACACACGGTAGCCCCCAAATTTAAGTGACCACAGAACTCTGTTTATGGAGCATCTTACAAGGTTAGTAGTACTTGAGGTGCATTGTGTGAAATGTAGTGCTGTTAACTAAGAGCAGGAATATAGACTGATAACAGAAGAATTATATTTACGCAAATCGTGGCAGCCTAAGCTTGAAATTTGCCATAATAGAAATACAGCTAACATGTTATAGAAATGCAAAGTGGCCAGAGACTGTTCCAATATCACTGTTCAGGAAAAAAAGTTCAGCTAAGATGTTATCAGCGTCAAGTAACAGAAGACCCAACAAAAAGTGACATGACAGGGACATTTATTAGAGCATATAACAGAAGTTCAGAGGTCAAACAATTCCACTCTTAGTTAATTTGGTGGCTCAACACCATCATCCAGTGTGCATTTTTTCCCCTGGTTTTGGCGTTGCCATCATCATCGTGTTCAGTTGCCCCTCGGAGGCCCCGACGTGGCTGGCACAGTTCTGGAGGTCAGAGGCCGACAGTAGCACAGGAGGTCAGGACCGGCACCAGAGCTCTGAGACTCGCCATAAAGAGTGGCTGAAGAAGGGAGATACTAAGTGATGTTACTAAGAGAACAGCTGTCCATACTCCAAGAAGAAAGTGATGCTTCCTGCTCAAAAACATTTCACACATTTCTTGAGTTCCTTCTCAAATACAGGCTGAACTGGGCAAAGGCAACCCAGGCACAAGGCACTTGGGTTGACAGGCAGGCTGTGGTGAGCAAGCAGGCAGCTGGTGCTCAGCTGAGCATGCTGGAGAGGAGCCAGACCTCCATGAGGACTGTCCTGAAAGCCGATTGTGAGTCAGCAGTGACGAGGACTGATCACTTCAAAATAAGGGCCATTCCAGGGCAGGAAGTGTCCTGCTGCAGACGGCGGAGGCTAGGGGCACGGTGGGCCCAGAGACACGGAGCCGATCACAGTTCGTCATCAGTTCCCCAGTCATTTGTGTGACAGATTGTCACACAGGGCCTCCGAGAGGAGGTATACTGAGTGTGCATGCAGCCAAGTCGCAAAAACCCTACCTACAGTTATCTTCATAACTGAATGGTTGACACTTCCTGGTGTGTTATGTGGAGATATCTGGACTGTTAGAGTCAATCCTGGATCCGGCTCACATTGATTCTAAGAATCACGGTGAGCAGAACTGAGGAATCACGGCCTGTAGAAACTCATTTCTAAATTACCAACGCACTTGGTAACCTGAAGACGCCGTCCAAACAGGAGCCTTTATTATTAGGGAACATATTGAATAAGTTAGCATGCATTTTGGAGGAAAAGAAAATGCCAAAAAAAAGGAGGGGATTGAAAATAAAAGAAATGTAAAAGATGGTGAATGTGGAATGATTTAAGTAAGAGAAAACAAAAAGTCTGAGCGAACATCTCTATTGTCAGTTTTCTGGTTCACTAGCATCAGAAATGCAATAGAGCTGATAGAGATTCTCATGATATGATGCACTCGTAACAGTGCCGGGGAGAACCAGGGCAAAAACAGTTGGAAGGCCTCTCGGACAGCAGCCTCTGGAACAGCTCTCTAGTCCGGTGGTTCGGGCTTTCAAGTTTTAAGGCAGAAAATGACAATAAAATTTTAACCAGTTCAGATTTTTTCCTGCAAGTGTTGAAAGGCTAGTGAGAAACGAGTGCTGTGCTGAAGAGCAAAGTCTTACGAAAACGGAACAGCTCAACCTACAAAATGATGTTGGAAAGAAGTTACGGAGGGGCAACCAGAGGCCAAGGACTTAAAAAAGAAACGCAGGCAGGGGAGGGTGGGGCTGGAGAGGCCCCGAATGCTTCTGCGTTTGCAGCTGTTCTGCTAAGTGCTTTCACATGTCCAACCATTTCATCAGAAAGACGTAATTTCAAGGCCATATCAAATAACGACGAGGTTTATAACGCAGAGTTTGTGTTGTGGGCTAAAAGCAGTATCAAGTTCTATAGGGAACAACGCAACGCTGCCCAAGAGACAGATGTGGGGAGAAGGGCCCTCGCGACCGTTTGTCTCGGAGGACCTAGAAGATCGTTGGCCAAGGTTATCAGAGAAGCAGCGAATTTGCTGTGGTCGTGAGGAGAGACTGTTGGGTCTTATTAAAAAGCAGGTGTTGTGGTACCTGGGGACTTCTTTTCCTTGGTTTCATGTTGCAAGTGTAAGGGGCTACAGCTTCTTATTCTACCAATTTATTCTACTGTATTTAGAAATAGCTTGCATGGTTGGTGGGCTTGAGAGAAGCTAAAGCTGCCTGCGTCAGCCCCTTTCTCCTACCTCTTTGGGGATCTGCCACCCCTCAGAGAGCACGCATCTCACTCTGCTCCTCCGTGGAATGCACAGGGAGGACCCAGACAGCCAGCTGGCCCTGCCGTGACCCATGGGGAAGCTAAATCTGATGCTGGGCTGCATACTGGGGAACCCACTGTTGCTGCCTTCATAAGCCACGTCCTCCAGGGCCAACCAACCCCACAGCAGACACACAGGTGCTGTTTTTATTTCCACCTGCCCGACTCCTACATCTCCATCTCACTGTTTCTGAACTCAAGGGTCCTGGGAGGGGTACTATTCCTGACCCATTTCTGACCCCCTCGAACCCCAACCTCTGGAAATGAGGGAGAACAAAAATCACACATTTTAAGAATACAATCAAATGTAGTGGGTTCAAATTTACTTTACTCAATCAGTTTCTGACTCTGTTGCTTGGCATTCGATCGCTTTGTGATCTGAAACCAATAAACCCTCGCATGCGGTGTAACACATCTCCCCTGCATGCATACCAATCACCCACAGAATCAGAACACACTCAGCGTTTATCGTCTCTGTGCTAAAGGTATGCCCTCCAAATGGAAAGCCCCTTTCCTCATGTTTTCATACCTACATCTGACCTATTTCATACCTGTATCATTCTTCAAGGACTAGCTCAAATTTTACCAAATCCATAGATGCTTCTGTAGCAGGTTCTGTTTACAGGTTCCCCACCCAACAGTCACCCCCACTTTCTATTTTTCCACAGAACCCCAATTTTCTTTAGTTCCCAGGGAGCTGTATCCTCCAGGTGAGGCAGCGCCCCTGTGCCCCTTGGCCATCTAAACCCAAATTGGCAGTGCTAGTACCTGCCAGCGATTGATGTAGGAGTGAATGTGTGGCTGGGTTTTGGACGACAAGCCATTTAGAGAGAAAGTCAAGGCTGGAAATACATTTCCTTCCTGATTCTTGATACTCTGAAAACACTGTCAAAACTCCTTCAGCACCAGAAGTTTCTCTTTTAGCAGCATTTTAAGCTTTTTTTTTTTTCCCTCTCATTAAGCCTACTACCACCCTTCCCCCTTTCTTTTCTGGTATTTCTCCCTTTCTTTTCTGTTTCATCCTTTCTTGTTCTTCTTTTTTCCTTGCCCTTCCTTGACTTTCTTTCTCATCACCCTGACTCATACATAACATTGTAGCTGTTTTCTTCTTGTTTTGCCTTTCTCCCCACAACACTGTGTTCCAGTGAATTCTCTTCCAGCCAGAAATGTCTATTTTGGTTTGAAAACTCTTTGGCTCTACTCTTCCTTCAGAGAGTTTTGTATATCACATGTTCACCGGTCCAACCTCCCGGACACCTTCGTTGTCTTCCTACTATGAAGACACGTGCTGCTGTCTTCAGAGGATTTACTTCAGCCTCTGCGTTTCACTTTGCATCTGACAACCTTTCGTCCTTCTTGCATGCAAATCATATCCTGCATATCAATTCACTGAGCTTACACCCTTACAGAAGGTAAAGTACAAGTGGCCAAGTACAATAAATAAGTAACCTTTGATTTTTTTTTTTTTTTTTTTTTACCTTCTGATTCTAAGTATTTGGTTCATGGAGCACATCCCTGTTTTTAGTCCTTGCCATTTTGCCCAAGGTTAGAGTTCAACTTTTCTTCTAAACCCACCTTCTTAACCTAAGCAGGAATGACTCCCAAGCCTTAAGAACTTGAAGTCGTTTTCTCTTTCAGATTTCCTCATGAGTTGTAGATAGAGGTGTTTCTTCCTAATTCACGTTGCAATCCCATATTCATGGAGGTGGAGGGAAAACAGACTTCTTAGGATACGTATGTTCCCAGTAGCCCCGCACTGATGACAGACAGTCTGTAGTTAAATCCGGAGAAAGGGGCTAAGACACAGCAGAGAAGCTAAGATGATTGATTGGTAGAATAAAAGCTGGGTGAGAAGAGAGCAGACTTGAAGAAAACGCCAAAGGGGAGGAGGATGAGGACAGGAAGGGTGTGTGTGGGGTGGGGGGCGGGCGGGCAGGGAGGGAGAGAGAAAGATATTGTACAAAAGGCTCCAGGACACCCTCCCTCGGGACAGAACCAGTAAGAGGAAGACAGCATTGAGAAGTTGCTGTGGAGAAATTGCCAGCAGGGGAAGCACAAATGAGCAATGAGAAGCCAACAATTCTGGTAGATTTTTTTCACTGGCCCCATTTAAACGTAAAACACAGTGGAGATCTAATCAGAGCTGAAAGCAGTTGGCCCCTCAAATCTAATGTCTATGAATTTGTAAGACTTACATTCGTTATTTCTAACGATGAACCTTGTCCCTAGTGTGTAATGTGCCTTCGGGTGTTTGCTAGCAGTGGTGTAAGTCCTCATGGTTAACTCAATATTATAAATATTGTTCCTTTCACCTTTAAATCATCCCTTTGATGTGTCTGATTTCAAATGAGGGGAGTACAGGAGGAATGGGAGGAAGGTACAGGAAGAAGGTATAAGGAGGTTAGATGGTAATGGAAAGAAATGCAATAGAAAATGAACTATTAAAATGAGGGGAGTATATTAATATAGGAAGTCTATATATGATTTATAAAGAAAATGTAAATATACTTTGAGGGCAGGGACTCAAAATTTTTATTGATAGTGTTCACGATCAAAATTATTTGGAGACCACGCCTTTGTATTCTGGCTCTACTTGTAGGTCCAGTCTCCACTGCATGGCCAGGACCTCCCAGGCCCTCGAACTCTGAAAAAGAGGTGGAATGAAGACACAGAGAAGCAAGAGGCAATTCAACCTGAAGTGCAGATTCCCTGACCCTCCTGTTTAAGCCTGTAACCATGCCATTCTCTCTGCCTCCCCCTCCTTTATTTCTTTCTACAGTACTTATCAGTCATCACGTCCTGTTAAATTCCCTACTCATTCCGCTCACTGTCTCTCTCCCTCCCACTAGGCTGTACGCTCTATGAAGGGAGATTTTTTTAAATTTTGGTTTTGCTCATTGCTCTATCTCTCATGCTTGGAACAAGGGCAATAAATATTGGTGAAATAAATGAATAAAATGTCCATTCGTTCTTGAGAAGCAATTCCCAGGACACACAGGGTAGCCGATTTGGTAGTGATGCTAAGCCACCGCGTCTTCAGCAGGTTGGCTGTAAGTAAAGTTGCCAAGGTGGGAAGCCTTTGGCGTATTTCCATCCCTATCATCCACATTCTCATTCCGTTGCCCTGCTGCCCAGAGGGGACATAATGCTACACCCCCGTGCTCCCCGACTCAGGCGCTCCACATGCTACACTGCTATCCCTCCTCCCTGTTCTCTGGTTTACACACACACACTGTGAGCTTCTGTGCTGAATGCCATTTCTCAATGAACTGGTGTGCTGCACCGGGCTGTGACTGTGACCAGGAACACGCTTGCCTTGCAACTGGTAACTGAGGAAGCAAAGCCTCCTCTGGGGAGTCCCGCTGTTGGGATGCTGCAGAATCCAGAGCAGATAGAGCTGTGGTAGGTTAGGGTATCTCCTGGTGCCAGCCTGGACCCTCCGAGGTGTGCAGACCACCACCCCCTTTGGCTGTCCCTGGGTCTCCAGGAATTGCTCAGCTGAAAAATGGGGTGATGATAATAAGCAGTAAGCATTACATGGGCACTGCCTTCCCTCCGGGGAGTCTTTCAACGAAGTGCCTGAGTCTGAGATGCAGATATTTTGTGCTCTGGGTGGTTGGTGTCAACAGAAGCAGCGAAAGAAGCTCCGGCTGCTTCCTTCTGCTCTAGTTGGTGCCAAGTGTTGCAGACACAAACCAGGACTGAACACGATGCTCCCTCCCGCAAGTCTTTCAGAGAAAGGTGTTTGAAACCTCTACATGCCTGAAAACCGGAGCCTTGTTTTCCTGGCATGGGCTTGGTTTCTAAATAAAGCAACAGATGTTTTGTTTTCACCTCTTTCCCTTCTGTCTGTGGCTCCTAATGTGGGTGATATTAACCAGGGTGACAGGTTTCAGGTTTTTATTTATAGCAATGGAAAATGATTTTCCTGTCTTTGCAGAATTCTGGGCCTCTGAGGCTCTTTGCGTAGCATCAGCTTTACATCCTGAAGGTTAAAAGTGAAGGAAGCTTGAAGGTTCTAGCAATTAGAAGCTGCATTCAGAGGGTAGAAGAGAGCATGAGAGATTTGATGGGGCATTCCTCAGCACGTCCACCTAGTGATACATATGGTTTGGCTGGAAAAGTGGGGATTATAATTACAAAAATCTTTACATCATTGTAGCAGAAGGACTCTTATCTGACACCATCAAACTAAAAAACAAAACGTTGTAGAGGCAGATAACAGCATGGTGGTTACCAGAGGGAAATGCGGGGGGGGGGGGGGGTGTGGAGAGGGGGGAGAAGGCAGTGAAGGGTAAGGAGGATCAAATATCTGGTGAAGGAAGGAGATTTGACTTTGAGTTGTTTAACACAAAGTGCAATATATAGCTGATATATTACAGAATTGTTCACCTGAAACCTATACAATTTTATTAACCAATAAATTTAATTAAAAACTACTATCAAGACTGAAAAGCTTTATTAAATTAGGGAATCAAACTGATGCCTACCTTAAACATTTCAGTTTAGGTCACATAAATGTATACTACGGGGTCCAGCAGAGTAACTCCTTGGGTGTGGTTGGTAGGGTAATAATATGGGTGTAATAATTTATAGTTTTAACTTTAACATTTCACCTAAAAACTCATATGATGTGCTTGAGTGTGATATTGCTATCAAACAAAATAATAATTTATACAAAAAAGGGGCATTATTTGTGCTGGACCCTGTATATTCATTGACCAATCATTTTATTAGAGCCAGATTCTTTCACTTTGAGGTGGGTTTGTTGGTCCTAGCTCTGCATTATCTTTCTTAAATAAATCACACCTATAATGTATTTTCTATGATTTATAACCATTGTTCTGCACGTGGAAAAAATAATTATAAAGCACTTAAAAAGCACTTTGAACTGTATCTTCGTTCTGGATTTTTATAAATTTCACCCACCTCTCACCATCACCACACATATACTGCCCCATCTGTAATATTTGTTTCTCCTGCACCTGACCGATAACACTTTGTAAGTAAAAATGTATTTTATTGGGTTATTCCAAAGAATTCAACTACATTTTACAGAATCAACAACTCCTTTACTTATAAAATTTATTTTTAAAAACGAGATATAATTGATATACAATAAACTGCACATATTTAAATCATTCAGTGTAGTATTAGTATGTGTATATAACTATAAATCCATCACCACTATCATCGTAAGAAGTATATCCATCACCCCAAAGGTTTCCTCGTGCCCCTGTGTAATTTCTCTGTTCTGTTCCTCCCAAACCATCACCCACTCCCCTTCCATGGCAACCGTCAATCTGTGCCTTATCATAATAAATTAGTTTGCATTTCCTACAGTTTTATATAAATCAAATCATACAGTATGTATTCTTTTTTTGACTGGCAGCTCTCCCTGGGCACAATTATTTTGAGATTTACAATGTATCGATAGTTCATTGCTTTTTATTGCTTAGTATTCTATTTTGTGGATGTGCCATAACTTATTTACCCCTTCACCTGACGAAACATTTGGGTTGTGTCTTAGTTTATTGAGTGTGCTATAACAAAACACCACAGAATGGGCAGCTCACAAACAACAAAATATATTTCTCATGGTCCTGCAGGCTGGGAAGTCCAAGATCAAGGTGCCAGCATGATCACATTCTGCAGAGCACGCTCATCCTGGTTCGTAGCAGTCACCTCCTTACTGTCCTCACACGGAAGGAGCAAGGAGGCTCCGTGGGGTCTCCTTTATAAGAACACTAATCCTATTCGTGAAGGCCTCACTCTATGACCTAAACACCTCCCAAAGGCTCCGCTTCCCAATACCATCACCTTTGGGGTTTAGTATTTCGACACATGAATTTTAGGGACACAAACGTTCACATCATAGCAGATTGTCCCTTCTTCCTGGCTATTACAGATAAAGCTGTTATAACATTCCTGTATAAATGTCTGTGTGAACGTAAGTTCCCATTTCTTCTGGGATAAATACAATTGTTGGGTCGTATGGCTACTAGATGTTTAGTTTTACAAGTGAATTTCAGACTGTTTTCCAGATTCATGGTACGATTTTACATTCCCATCAGCAATGTATGAGTGATCCATTTTCTCTGCATCCTTACCAATATTTGCTGTAATGACTTTTAAAAAGTTATTTTAGCCATTCTGATAGGTGTGCAGGTATATCTTATTGTGGATTTAATTTTCATTTTCATGAGTTTGTAGTGTTGAGCCTCTTTTCATCTGTTTATTTGCCATCTGTTTATCAACTTCAAATAAATGTTTGCCCATTTTCTAATTAGTAGATTGTTTTTTGTTTTTTTTTTATTATTGAATTTTGAGAGTTCTTATATATATTCTAGACACTAGTCCTTTACTAGATCTATGGGTTACAAATATTTTCTCCCAATCTTGTTTCGTAGCTCATCTCTTCAACCTCTTCACATGGACTTCCATAGAGCAAAAGTTTTTCATTTTGGTGAGGTCCAATTTATTAGTTTTTCCTTGTGTGGATTGTGCTTTTGGTGTTAGGTCTACTAAGTCCCTGCCTAGCCCTAAATCCTGAAGATTTTCTCCTATGTTTTATCCCAAAATTTTTATATTTTTGTATGTTGACATGTATGTTTTTGATCCATATTGCATTAACTTTTATATAAGGCATGAGATTTAGGTCAAGGTTTATTCATCAGTCCTCCAAATCCTCCCTGTGCTCTCATCACCCACAATCCCTTGCAGTTTCACGGGAGGAGATGTTGTTCCCCACCACTTCCTCCGGGCCTGCGTGTGTGCTTCTTCCTCCTTCCTCGGCACAAAGCTCATTTCTGATCCATCAGGACTCTACTCACTCTACCTGTTCTCAGGATCCCACTCCTCTTGCCTCCTCAAGAACTTTGCCTTTTCAGTTGTCTCCAGCTCTCTCTCACTGTTAATCTCTCTCCTTTTTTCCAGGACTATTCCTATCACTGTACAAATATGCTTTTATTCTTCCCCAGCTCCGTATCTCTCTCTAGCTATCTGCCTCATCTCATTGTGCCTTTCACCATCAAACTCACTGAAAAGAGTTATCTGGACCCTCTGTGGATTGGCAGCATTGGCATCTCAGGGACGGGGCTGAAAATGCAGGACCATGGGTCCCACCCCAGACCTTCAGGGAACTTCACATGCACTTTAAAGTTTGAGAGGTACTCATCTATGATAGTGGTCCTCCAACTTGGCACATGGAAATCACTCGAGGTGTGTTTGATGCCTGAGACCCATCTACAGAGATCCTGATTTAATTGATAGGGGCTGCAGCATACACACTGGGATTTTTAAAAATTTCCCAGGTGTTCTAAATTCAGCCAAGTTTGAGAACCAAGGGCCTCAATGGCACGCTTCGTTACTTCCCATTATCCCTTCAGTACATTGCAGTCGGGCGTTTGCCTCTACCATCAACAGGAAGGTCTCTTGTTGAGTTTACCAATTGCGATGGTTAATTCTATGTGTCAACTTGGTTAAGCCATAACACCCAGATATTTGGTCAAGCATTTTTCCAGATGTTCCCGCAAAGGTATTTTTTAGGTGAGACTGATATTTAAATTTAGATTAGACTAAATTTAGCAGGTTAACTTCCCTAATGTGCATGGACCTCATCCAGTCAGTGGAAGGCCTTCAAAAAAACACTGAACTTTCTGGAAGAAGAGGTAATTCTGTGAGCAGACCACCTTTAGTCTCTAACTACAGCTCTCCTCTGGGTCCGCAGCCTGTCAGGTTTCCCTGTAGATTTCAGGCTTGCCAAGCCTCCACAGTTGCATGGTCCAGTTCCTTAAAATAAATTCACAGATAGATGGATATTTAGTGTTCATTCTCTTGATTCTGTTTCCCTGGAAAGCCTTAATACACCAACAAGTTTTATGTTGCCAAAATCAGTGATTAATTCTCTGCCTGCTCTCTTACCTACGCTCTTACCACTTTTCTTCTTTTTTGTTTTAATATATTTTATTGATTATGCTATTACAGTTGTCCCATTTCTCCCCATCAGTCCCCTCCACCCTGTACACCCCCTCCCACCCACATTCCCCGCTTAGTTCATGTCCATGTGTCATAAGTTCTTTAGCTTCTACATTTCCCACACTATTCTTGCCCTCCCCCTGTCTATTTTCTACCCACCATCAATGCTACTTATTCTCTGTACCTTTCCCCCCTCTTTCCTCCTCTCTCTTCCCTGTTGCTGACCCTCCATGTGATCTCCATTTCTGTGTTTCTGCTTCTGCTCTAGTTGTTTGCTTAGTTTGCTTTCGTTTTAGATGTGGTTGTTAATATCTGTGAATTTGCTGTCTTTTTACTGTTCATATTTTTTATCTTCTTTTTCTTAGATAAATCCCTTTAACATTTCATATAATAAGGGCTTGGTGATGATGAACTCCTTGAACTTGACCTTATCTGAGAAGCACTTTATCTGCCCTTCCATTCTAAATGAAAGCTTTGCTGGATAGAGCAATCTTGGATGTAGGTCCTTGACTTTCATGACTTGGAATACTTCTTTCCAGCCCCTTCTTGCCTGGACGGTCTCTTTGGAGAAATCAGCTGACAGTCTGATGGGAACTCCTTTGTAGGTAACTGCCTCTTTTTCTCTTGCTGCTTCTAGAATTCTCTCCTTCATTTTAACCTTGGGTAATGTAATTATGATGTGGCTTAGTGAATTCCTCCTCAGGTCCAACTTCTTTGGGATTCTCTGAGCTTCCTGGACTTCTTGGAAGTCTATTTCCTTTGCCAGATTGGGGAAGTTTTCCTTTATTATTTGTTCAAATTACTTTTCCACTTGTTGCTCTTCCTCTTCCCCTCTGGTACTCCTATAATTCCAATGTTGGGATGTTTAAGGATGTCCTGGAAGTTTCTAAGCCTCTCCTCATTTTTTTGAATTCTTGTTTCTTCCTTCTTTTCTGTTGGGTTGTTTCTTTCTTCCTTCTGGTCCACTCCACTGATTTGAGTCCCAGTTTTCCTCCCATCACTATTGGTTCCCTGTGCGTTTTCCTTCCTTTCACTTATTGTAGCCTTCATTTGTTCATCTAATTTGTGACCAAAATCAACCAATTCTGTGAGCATCCTGATCACCAGGGCTTTGAACTGTGCATCTGATAGGTTGGCTATGTCTTGGTCACTTAGATGAATTGGTTCTGGGGCTTTGATCTGTTCTCCCATTTGAGCCATTTTGGGTTTTTTCCCCCCCTTCTGTTGTGTAGTGAAGGGTGGAGCCTTAGGTGTTCCCCAGGGTGGGGCAGCCCAGTCACTGGGTAGTGATGCTGTATGTGGGGGTGGGGTCCAAGAGGGAACAATGGCATTTGCTCCTCTCTCTCTCATATTTCAGTCCCTTCCACCGCTTTCCCCAAGCAAACTGGTCCCTTCTGGTGCTGATTTCCATGTGGGTGGGCTTGTGTAGGACCCTGTGGATCTCTCCAATGAACTCTCCTGTGAGGCTGGGAGTCTCTCCCAGCACCTCAAACCCCACAAGTGTTTTCAATCGGTGTTTTTAGGTTTTATTTCCCGGCACGGGGGCCCTGGGTTGCACGGTCTGTCTCGCTCCCCATCTTTGCCTGGATTATCTGCACGTGAATGTGGGATGGCCTGGTCAGCCAGCCACCTTGCACAGCCTCACTGGGTGGGTCTGTCCCTTGCCACCCCGTGCCCAGGGTCCACTAGCCACCACCTGTACGCCTGGGGCTCCTGTGCTCCTGGGTCCACCAACCTCTGCTTTTTCCTGCTGCAACTCCACCCCTCTTACCGGTCTGGAAGAATGGTTGTCAGACTTCCCTATAGTTCAATTTTCTGTTAGTTCTGATTGTTTTCTTGTTTCTAAATCTTTGTTGTCCTTAATTTTGGTTGTGCAAGGAGGCACAGTGTGTCCACCCACGCCCCCATCTTGGCCGGACCCCACTTTTCTTCTTAAAGTATTTGTCTTAGGTTCCATGGCAGTATATGTTCCTGGGTTTCTACTTACCTCACTGGCCACTCCTTCTCAGTTTACCGTGTTGACTTCAAAATGTGACATTGAAGCTCCTCAGGGCTTGGTCACTCCTGATGCTTTGCTCTTCTCTCTTCACTCTTTCTCTGGGTAATCCCATCCAGTTCCTCTGAAGCCAATGACACCTTATTAATTTTTTTTAATCTCAAACTAAGCTCTCTACTCTAAATTGGTATGTGTATATTTCAATTCCCTACTCACTTACTCCTCCCAGCTGTCTCATTGGCACCTCAAACTCAGCACATCCAACACCAAACGCCTCACCTCCACCCTCCATCCTTTACAAACCTGTCCGTCTCTATTTGGTCAGCTGCCACCCCCAATTCATGGTGCTGCTCAAGGTGGAACCCCAGAAGTGATCCTGGACAACCTCTTCTGCCACCGCACATGAGTTTAACAGTGTTTCTGATCCAGTTTACCTCCAGTGTATCTTCAGTATGTCTGCATTTTTTATCTCCTCGGGTCTCATAGTCTAAACCCCATTAGTGTCTCCGGTACCAGGCAATGCCTTTCAATGTACAGTCATCATCCATCACCTTCTCTGTAAAGCCTTCCCTGACTCCTCTCTACTTGACCAGGTTTGGTGTATATCCCATGTACTTTGATGGTACTTTGTTTTTGTAAGTAGCATAGTGCCTATTATATCATATCATATCATATTATATTATATTATATTATATTATATTAATTATATTAAACTTTTGTTTATTTGCTTGTCCATCCTGAAAGACTATGCTTCCCTTAAGAGCAGGAAAAGTTGTTTTTATCTCTCGTGTCTAGTATGGTGCTTGGCACAGAACATGAATTCTGTAAATGTTTGTTGAAAGTTGAGCGAATGAATTAACTACTCAATGTATGGAGGGAAGGATGGGAAAACCATATTTGGAGCAAGTTGCTGCTTTACAAAATTACCTCATGGCTCCAAAGTTTACTATTTTTCATATTTTGCTGAAGACCCATAAAAATGAAATTCTTTTAGATTCTTTCAGCATTCTTTACCCAAGACCTATAGCTATTAAATTATAATTAATCCCAGATGCAGATCACTTTATTCTCTGAAGCTTAACTGTTATATCTTATTCTAATTTAGTTTAAAGTTCAGTCACAGGGATGTCCTGTTTGTTGTTTCTATGGGGTTACTATGGGACCTTTTCTCTTGTAACTCCAAGCACAAGGACAAAAGTCAAGGCACTCTGTCCCCATTCACAGGCTACCCATGCTCATAAGATTTCCTGCCCTAGAATCATTCTATTGATCTATTAAATATGTTCTCTTGCCCAAGGCAGCATCCCTGAGAAGGGAAAACATTGTCTGAAATCTCCTTAGCAAGCTGTGGAATGTTGACTAATGAGTACCTCTTCCTGCCTGACCTTCATACTCTCTCCATGTGTACAATCTTCACATATTTCATTTCAGGTATTAAGGCAAAATCACTGAACTTTTCAAGGATTGAAACGAAGTCCCATTTAATGCCCACATCTTAGGCTCCATCTTATCTCGGCACTGGGTCATTAGTGACTTTTATCTGCTTGGGAGTTACGTTATGAAGCCCCACAGAATGAGTACCAGCTACCAGGATGGAGCCGGGGATGGGCATGGAGATGGGACAGGAAGGCTGAGTGAGTGGGAAACTGCACAGCTGGGAGCAACTGTGGCACTTAGGAGTAGGAGGGGGGCACTGGGGAGTGTTAAAGGATCATTTCAAAAAGAGGGTATAATCATGATTCTCACATGAATGTAAAATGAAAAAGTAACAGGAAGAGTCACGTGTCTCTCACTGTAAGCCAAAAGCCAGAAATAACTAGTGGTAGTGAGGGAAGCTGAGAGAAGCTGAAAGCTAGGCCTCTTGCATTGGTTAGCACAAGTTGTGAGTGGAAAGGAGAAGTTCTTGAAGAAAAAAGTGCTGCTCAGTGAACACACGAGTGATAAGAAAGTGAAACAGTCTTCCTGCTGATACGGAGAAAGTTTTAGTGGTCTCAAAAGGAGATCAAACCAGCCACAACATTCCCTAAATTCAAAGCAAGGCCTTAATCCATTCATTCCCTTAATTTACCCTCTTAGAGCAAGGTCCTGACTTGAACTCCCTGAAAGCTGAGGGAAGTGAGGGAGCCACAGAAGAAAAGTTTGAAGCTAGCAGAGGTTGGTTCATAAGAAGAAAGAAGCCCTTTCCATAACATAAAAGTTCATGATGACGCAACAAAGGATTTAGAATATTACATGAACTTAGTTGATAAAGCCCCTGCAGTGTTTGAAAGAACTGGCTCCAATTTTGAAAGAAATTCCATGGATAAGGTGCTTTCAAACAGTATCTCAAGCTGCAGAGAAATCATTCATGAAAGTAAGAGTCGATCAGCATGGCAGATTTCATCATTGTCTTATTCTAAGAAGTTGCCACGGCCACCCCAGCCTTCAGCAACCACCACCCTGATCGGTCAGCAGATCAACATTGATGCAGAACTCTCCACCAGCGAAAAGATTACGCCTCACCAAAAGAAAGCTCAGATGATGGTTAGCATTTTTTAACAATAAAGTATTTTCTAATTAAGGAATGTAAAGTACACTTTTGGCACAATGCCATTGCACGCTTAATAGACCACAATGCACTATAAACGTAACTTTTATATGCACCGGGAAGCCCCCAAATTTGTATGACTCACTTTATTGCAGTATTCACTTTACTGTGGTCTGGAACTGAACCCACAACATCTGTGGGCTGTATATATAAAACACTTTGAAAATATAACCAGGGTGGGTGTTATTTCCCCCTGTTATTGGGTTTTGAAAGTGAAGGCAAATGTTGGAAGTGGGATATTTAAGGGAATGAGGCCCTGGAAACAACTAGACAACCAGAAGGCAGTAATTTCTGAGAAAAGACAGCATCCACAAACTGAATGCTGCCATCTCAGAATTCTTCAGCCCAAATTTAGAATGAGAAAGCGGAGTTGATGGTAAGCGGAAGTGGCATTCCATACTTCAGGTCTCTAGTGTTTAATTCATGTGTTCTCTGGGGCAGGTCCTGATACCGATCTAATTACCTCCCTGCGCTCACACTGGTTCGGTAATGAGCTCAGCCGGCAGCTGCAGTGATGCCCTCAGCCCTCAGATCGGATGGCAGTGTTGGACCTGTGGTTCGCAGGAGGATTCGGCAAGGTGTCTGCCCTGCTGAAGCAGAGAAACTTTCATTAGCCATTTATTAACCAACATGGAAAGGAGTGGCTTAACTCTTCGTAGCCCTTCTTCACTTTCACTCCCCCTACGCGGGGAAAATCCTTCACTTTCTGGCCTAGGAGGATTGCTGATTCTATCTCAGTTCCTGTATATTATACACAATAAGTATAAAGAAATTCATTTTTTTCTGATAAGAGATTTTTATTCTTAGATATTAGAGGATCAGAACTTTTAGTAAAAAAAAAAAATGTGAATTCAGCCTGTTTTCATTACATGCATTTGACTTTGATGCTGTGAAGAAAAGGTGACTCATTTCCTCTCGCACCTAGCAGTAACCCAACTTTGCCCATGAGGAAAAGCACATTTCTCAGGGAGACAAGGTGTAGAAGTTGCGCCCGTTGGCCATGACCATCAGACGTAGGCAGCTCTCACCACAGTTTGAAGGCAGCGTCCCCTTCTGTGGGCTGCCGGGCTTGTGACCTGGCCCTACGAGGAGAAGCAGAATTCAGCCCACCGCCTCCTTCTTCCTGCTGGCAGGGCCCAGACAGCACAGTCTATCCCTGTGTGCACAGCAGTCGACTTCTTAGAGCTCAGCTTTGTCAGAAGGTCCAGAACGGGGACACAGGGCTGTGTAAATAAGTATCTTCTACCACACACCACGCCTACCACAAGGGCAGATGATAAATAACAACAACAACAAGAAGAACGCACCCTGAAGAGGAGGGACAGGGAAGGATTGTGTCACGGGGCCGCAGGATGAGCAACATTCACGGGGAAAGGTATGAGAACTTGAACAATGAGAGCTTAGTGAAGGGAGGTAGCCGGGAGAGAGAGGTTGCTCTGTGAACAGGCAGCAGCACCGCTCAGAAGTGACGAAGAGAAAAAGGTCAGATTTACCGGGAAGGAGCACAGTTGAACCTGACAATGAAGAGGTGAGCGCCTCAAAAGCATGGCCGGGTCTTCTTCAATCTAATAGTCCCAGCGCTCAGTGGGGAACTGGGTTCAATATATTCACTTAATCAGGTGGCTGATTAATTAATCGATTTTTAGACAACACCAGATTGTTCTGGAGGATGCAACGGCAAGGTCAAAGCTGCAGCAAGTGAGGCCATCCCTACTCTTTCCCGATGACCCAGAGCCAGTCACTCCTGCGTCCACGTTCACACTGCAGCAGTCACATCGCCCGGATTCAGGGAGATCCACGATTTCAGCCAGCCATTGCCGAAGCTGGACAGTCCCTGGAAGGCCCAGGGAACTTTCAGCAGTACAGCTCCCGGGTCCCCAGGTGCTCTGGGTCGTCAGTCAGACTGAGCAACCATTAAGTTAACCAACAACAGAAATGGGGAGCAAACGGAGACCTGGAGCAGAGGGAAGTGGGGGAAGTGGGGCTTCCCTGAAAGGATGGTAGGGGCTTGTTGACCCCAGGCTCTGAAACACTCCCCCTCTTTATCCCCTCCCCCTACGCATCTCGTTTCATGTATCACCTGGCATTGATATTACAGCAGCATCCAGGTTACTTCAGGTTGGCAACCTTCAGGACCACAGCATCATGCCAGCTGGCACTTTGGATTTGTCCTGGGTCGTCGAAGCAATTATCTGTGTGGGGAGGCAGCAGAATGCTCCGGGCCCAGCCTCTCATATGGCTCCAGCTTCCAACCTCTCTTATTCAAAGTGCAGTTTCTGGACCAAAACACTGTATTCCGCCACCTCCCACCTTCAGGCACCAAGCGCCTCCTTTCTACCTGCATGGTTGTTGTTGTAGGCTATTTCCAGGTTACAAGAGATTGTATTCCAAACTCACCCTGTTGATTAGTCTTTTGGAACTCAAAACATATTTCCCAGAAAAATAATGTCTGATTTTTTGACCCACCCATAAAATTCTATTCAACATATCCTTAAACTAATTCATACATATTACTCTCACTTGTTGCTCCTCATTTAACTGGTGAATAAACCAATGCCCAGTGAAAGTGACTTGCCAGCATCATGAGTTGCCCAACCCCAGGCTCTCAGTGGAGTGAAGGCAGGGAGGGGCTTGGTGGTTGTGTGGCCGACTCAAAGGCTAGCTTTGGAGGACCGGAACTCAGGCAGTGAACAGACTGGACAGAGGGATGTGTGGGTGCAGTTCTACAGGCGTCGGAGAGAAGGGCTGCATGGCCACCTGGCTTCGATGTCCAGCCCGAGTGCTACTTGCACAGTTTGGGGATAACCCCTGTTCCCCTACTTCCAACTCCACTGTCCCCCACATTTATTATAACAGATCATTATGTATACTCACTTATACTTAGGCAGAGACTTCATTGTGTCAAGCACTCTATACATATGTTCTCACAATTTCACTCTATACATATGTACTCACAACCTTATGAAGTAGTTATTCTCACTTTACAGACAAGGATAGAGAGGTTGAATAAATAGCCCAAGATTGTAGACAATGGAACCCGAATTCCTAACCTCACACAGTACCGCCCCTTTTCTGTAGAGCTGATCTGCACTAATCCACAGCTGAATGGCTCCCCTTAAAGATCTGGAAAACTGCTGACGAAACACACAGTCAGAGGTGAGATCAAAAGGAAAAGGAAGGAAGAGGAAGGAAAAGGAAGGCATTTTCGGTGATCCAGTACAGGGCCTTCTTCTGAGGCGCGGCGCTGGAATCCGTCACAAATCCCGTAACTTCGGGTACACCGTCCAGTTTCTTCATCTATTAAAGGAAGGCACAGGATGAAGCGGCGACTTCAGCTCTAAAGTGCTGGGTCCCCAGCTCACAGGACGTTCAGTGTGCAGATCGGCTCTAATGCCTGTCTGGAAGTGAATACCGTGTCTAAGACTCAGTGTACTCATCTGTACAGTTCAGGCAACAATAATACTTACCCTTGGAGGCTATTGAGCAATTCAGTGAGAGAACAAATGCGAAGACTTTAACATTCGCTTTAACTTTGGCTATTTGACCAGCATGGTACCTGTTCAGGAACTGTTCCCTTTGCCTTCATCATCGCCATCACCATTGCCTTATACACAGCTGGTACCTGTCAAGGTCCTGAGTGCTGCGGATGTGATAGAGTGGGAGAATTCTCAGTCAGCAAATCTGCAACCAAGCTGTTATAACCGCCTTTATTTATTTATTTTTTTTTTTTGCATTAAAAAAGTGTATTTTGATTTGGCCTGCTCTAAGAGAACTAACATTTTAAAGACTTTGGGTAAAGTGATCATTCAAAATTAATTCCTTTAAATTAACCCTACAGGCTGATGGAAGAGGGAAAAATTCACTAGTATTTCTAGGAACGTCCCTCATTATAGTTTTCGGTCTTCAATCCCAAGCAATAACATGTTTTCAGCAATAAATGAAAGGGAGGCAGGCCCTCTTTTCCACTTTTTGAGAAATTCTCCCAGGCTATTAGATGCTCCTATTTCACATCACCTGGAAAAGGCACTGAGCTGGAGACAGAGTCAAGAGACTCAAGTTCTAATCCTGAGACTGTCACTAAGTACCTCTATGACCTTGGGCAAATCATGCCCCCTTTCTGTGTCCTCTTCACACCTGCAGAATGCTGAACCTGAACAGGACAACGTTTATGATCCTTCCAACTCCAAAATTTTGTGGTTGCCTCCTCATCGGGTGATTTTATCATTCTTATGACAGCCTGTTCTCTCTTTTTGTCTTCCCCCAAGCTCAGGGTGAATCCATTCCCAGGACCCAGTTCATACACCAACCACAAGCCACCAACAAGGGGACCTGGAACCTCCGACCTGGAGCGTCCATAAGGATGGAGAGAATTTCAACACTGGATGTCAAGCTTTGTTCCCCACTAAAGACATAAAGAGACCCAAAGAATGTGGATCTAATGTGTGGAAATTGTCATGGCAACTCACACCAGGGTCATGACATCACTGGAAAGCAAGCATCTGAGAACTGCGTTATCTGTCCTGTGGTTCTCTAGCAGGAGACTGGGCGATCGCTTCAGGAGAATGAGAAGGCAGCAACACAGTCACAGCAAACGTGTCTGCCTCTTTACTGTCCACCCACACCATCCCTCCTCGAGGCAAAAACACCTCACAGCTGGGCTCTCTGTGCCTGGACACAGCCCTCCTCTGAGAGAGAAGGGGGTGTTTTCTATCCTTGCCCTGATACCTGCCTAGTGTGTAGGTGTCCAGAAAGCTGGCGGCCCCCTGGGTTTGCACACACCTTCACTGTGGCCCTAGGGATGCCCTGGACACTGGGGAGGGAGGCTGAGGGACATCTTCACATGTGCCCAGGAAGAAGCAGAGCGGTGACCCTGCCACAACGCTCACTTAACTCTCGTGGATATTCAGCAGGAATGGGCGCCTGCCGTGGCCTCGGTGTTTGCGCACCCTGCTTCCTTCAGCCCTCGAAGTGCATTTTAATTTGACTCCACCCACACAAAAGTAACTGAATTTGGGATTTGAGGGGTGACCCTTTGGTCCTGAAGGTTACCAGCCTGAAGCAGCCCCGGGTGCGGCTGTAGTGTCAAAATTGGTTGATACTGAGATGTGTCACAAGTATATAGAGAAGTCCCACTCTGTGCAAAACACTGAAACGGATTGTGTGTCGGGTCAGGGAGCAGGGGAGGCAGCAAATAGAAAAAGAGTCCTCAAAGGAGTTTGCGATTTGTGTGGGGAATCAAATGTGCTCTGCACTATGGAGATGTCCGGCAGAGGGATGCCAGCTGTGGCAAGGGGATCCAAAGGGCCAGCCTAATATCTCAAATTGGGGTGCTGCTCCTGTGAACCCACTTTTTTAACAGTTTGCTTCTTCTGAATAAGTAACGCGTGCAACAATGCAAATGCCAGGGTGGACAAAATGACACGCAATGGGAAGCCTCTCTGTCTCCCTTTTCCCCCAGGCTTCTACTTCCCATCCCCAGAAGCAACCACACTTATAGTCTCTCGTATAGCTTTCTAGAGTATTCTGTGTGTGCACATATGTGCTTGTACTTTTTTCCTCCTTGGTTTACTCAACAGCGTGTCTTAGAACCATAGGGATGTAGGCAGACTGGCCTCACTCCTTTAACTAGGAGTGGGCAAAGGGCAGCTCACAGGTCAAACCCAGTCTCCGCCTGTTTTTGTAAATAAGGGTGTTTTTTTTTGTGTTGGGGGGGGAGCACAATCACATTCATTCATTTCCGCACTGTCTGTGGCTGCCTTCGCACAATAATGGCAGAGCTGAGTACTGCAACAGAGAACGCGTGATCTGCGAAGCTTGCCCTTTAGAGAAAATGTTCGCTGACCCCTGCCTTAAATGACTGACTATTATTCTATGCAGGATGTGAGGTCATTTGTTTTAATAGCCCATTATTAAAAATATGTCAATTATTTTTAATCTATTGTTATCACAAATACTGCTGGTGAGTTGATATATTGATACATGTATCATTCTCACATATGAGAGTATATCTGTGTGAATGGGTGTTGGATTACAGGGCAAAAAAAAAAAATGTCATGAGCTTTCCATGGATATATCTGTTAATCTAATGCCACCAGCATTAAAGGTGTGAAGGAAGATTCAAGGCCAGAAGATAAACTAATGGCAAGAATCAGTTGAGAAGTCTCTGCTTCTGGGAGGAGACACGAAGGACCGCATTTCAAAGGAGAGTAAACGGAGGGTGTTTTCGGCCCTCCCCTGGAATGGGACTAGGGGACACTGACAGATGGAAAGTGTGCATCGCCATTCAAACAGGCTCCTGACGTATCAGGACCGCGGAAACCGATACAAGAGCATTCTCTGCTGTTAAGGTCACTCTTTGTCTATTTGCAAACTCCTCACCTCCCTCCCTGTTCTCATTCCCCACAAAGCACTGCAGCAGAGCCTCGGAGGCAAACATGTGTGACTGTCATTGCTGCTGCTTTGGGGACAGCTGTGTAGTTCACTGGGGTCACAGAGAGTTTGACTTTGTGTGGACAGTTTCCCTGGACTCCGACTTTGCTTGCTGAGGTGATGGGGTGATGATGATGGGGTTTTGGTGATGGGGCTCTAGGTTCCCCGGTCCTTGGAGATTAGTTTGAGCTCTCATTGGGAATAATTCAGACCTCTACTTTCATGCACTAACCCCTTGTTATGTGCCAGGCACTAGGCTAGAGGTGAGTATACAGGATGAATGAGCGAATTTGGCTGCCTGTCAAAGGGCTCACAGCCTAGCGGAGGGAAACTGATAGACCCGCAGTTTTCAAATGGTGAGCGCCTTTTAAATTTGCAAGTAAAACACAGCGATATTTGACATCTGTCAGACACAGCACAAATAAATAACTCCAAGCAATTCACAGCTTCACCTTGAGATGGAAACACTTCTTTTGATGCTGCCACATCTTTGCAAAGCTCAATTTGGGGTACTCGTCATGCTACAAAGCAAGTAACATGCAAAACTCAACGTGGAACTGAAAATGAGGGTAGTGGTGTCCGCTTGGATTCCAAGTTTGAGAAACTGTGCACGCTAAAGGGACATACCCACCCCACTAAGTGACTGGTTGTTTAAAAATAAAATGGAACATGTTTTTTCTTCCAATTTATGTGTATTTTTTAAAATGACTACACAGTTGTCAAGACAGAAGTACAGGGATGGGCAAAAGTAGGTTTACATTTAATGAATTTGCGAAAGAGTTTATTCTTTTGAGTTAATGAAGCTATTGTTGTAATCACAACCTGAATGCTTTTTCCATTTGAACATATGTAAGCCTGCTTTTGCCACCCTTGTATCTATAAAGTTGTCTGGATTTATCTACCTAGTGAATGGAACTTCTGGCCTATGTGCACTGTAATTTTTACTGAAACACTATGTGTGCTGTGAACAGAAATATTTGGGAACTTCTGAGATGGACATGAACACTGCTTACCAGCACTGAGGCCTTGGGAAAGGTAACACTGCAAACTCAGCCACCAGTTTCTCGATTACAAAATAGGGATCGTAAGACTAACTACCCTGGGGGCTATTGTGAAGGGTAAATGGGCTAATGTAAGTCAGGAATTTAGCACAGGGCTGGGCAAATAGTAAGTGATCAGTAAATACCGGCACATACAAGTCCACAGAACCCTGAAGAGAAAACCATAAGAAAAGTATAATTAGTCCTAACTACTCAGCTTCGAATTCATTTGTAAGCCTACGGTTTCTCAAATCAGATGCTGTTGTCATGGCAACTGTTGTAATGCCTGTGATAATTGGTGTCAACAAAGTCATTCTGAATCCGGGAAATTACCAGTCCCCTGAAGTTTGTCACTGCACTATGTAAGTGATGTCACTGTCGTCTTCCGTCAGGGCTTTTCTCCTTATATTAATTGCTTGTTCTGTTTGATAAAAAACAACAACAACAAAGTTTTAGTCCTGATCAGTGTTTCAGTCGGTTGAGCATCATTCCACAAGGCAAAAGGTCAATTCCCAGTCAGGGCACATGCCTAGGTTGCAGGTTCCGTCCCTGCTTGGGGCACGGACACCAGTGGGTATTTCTCACATCGATGACTCTCTCCTCTCTTTCTCCCGCCTTTCCCCTCTCTCTAAAAAATTAATTAATTAATTAAAAATAGGACGAAGTAGATTTAAGACAAATTGCATCAAAACTATTCTCTGGTGTCTCTGAAATATGTCTTCCTATGTTCCAAAAGCTCTTACCTTGACTATACTACCGTTTTGCAGTGGTTTGTATTTTTTTTTTAAACCGATTTGGGATGTAAGATCTTCTTTCCGTCTATAAGATAGATATACAGTGAGATTAATGACCTCTCCTTTAAAAAGGCAAGCAAAAATAAGCCTCTTTTGTTTTGGTAGCTGCCCTAACTCCAAAGCGTCCACGGTCCTGGCTAGTCCCATCATGGAACAGAGCCTTCCTGCAAAAATCCGTTAACTTTTCTGCCAGTTCTGGAGGCGTTTCAAGAACTTACGAGGCTTGTTAATTTTAGGAAAGATGGGGCAGACTCAGTAAAGAAGCGGGGGAAACCCGCCCTCTCATGTCCCCACCACTGCTTTTCAAGTCGCCGGCGGGCAGGGATGCGCACCAGGAGCCAGTGGCAAGGACCGGAGACCACTTTGGTTGCCCCAACTTGGGGGTGGGAGCAGGGAGGTGGTGCTGCTCCTGGCAGGCAGGGAGTAGAGGCCACAGGTGCTGTAAACATCTTACAATGCACAGGGCACCCCCACAACAAAGAATGGTCGCACCCAACATTTTAAGAATACTGTTGTTGAGAAACCCAGGCTGGTCTTGCTTGATATTATTCTTTTTCTTCATTGAATCACACCTTTTGATTTTTCTAATACCTCTTCACCTGACCTCATAGTTTCTTTTAAATGGTTGGCTTCTGAAATTAGGCTGCCAGCAGCTGCAGAAAAATACCAAGTTTTTCTCCAAATCAGAGACATTTCTGCCCATTAGTATCGTCGGGGACAGCTTTCAAGCTCTGTCATGCTGGACTTCACCCTTGAACCACTTAAATCTCAATCTCCCAGGCTGGGGCCTGGTGGCAATACGTTTCAAAGTTTCCCAAATGATCCTCATGTGCAGCCAGAGATGAGCACCATAAATCAAAACAAATGGAAAAGTTATCTTGTATAATAAGCATGCACAGAAGACTCAGTTAGTGATGTTGCTAACCAAGTTAGTGATGTTGCTCTCAATGTAGAAATGCCTTTGTTTTTCCAGAGGTCCTGTTGACCATTAGAGCCAAGAGCTATTTGAGATTTTTCACACGTGTGGCTTGATCAGCTGAGATATTTGACTTTTTGTGGCTGATTCAAGAAGGATGAAAACTTTATATATCTATGCATTCTCAAGTGTTTTCTTAATCTTTTTTTAATTTACAAGGGAAAGAGAATCATGTACCCCTGTGCAGCACCCCAAAGCTTGGTTTTCACCTTCACTTGAGTCTAAAGAGGACAGGAACGTTTCTTCTGTGGATCTCAGGCACCAGCTGAACCTGGTGCCTCTCAGCATCCCCAAAGACCAAAGGAAGGTTTTCCAACTTACCCTTTCTCTGTCCCATTCACCCCTACTCCCAACCCCCCGGTAAATAATGGTGGAGCAGATGGTTTGTGTGTGATGCCCCAGAGGCTAACAGATGTGAATTCTGATGGAATAACAAGAGGACAGATCTTTTTTTTTCCATGGGCGCATTTTTTCCATGGGCGCATTCAAACCAAACACATGGTCTGCCCCCAACAAACAGCTGGTCCTTCATATGGCTGATTTTAAATATTCTAAGACAGGGTCAAAAACTTTTCAGAATGAGGGAGAAGGAGCAAAAGTCAGTAAAAAGAAATTAATTTCAACGTCACAGGAAATGAACTTTTTTTAGTAGACAATCTACTTCTAATTTCTAAGGGTTAGGTATAAGCACGGTAAGATGGGGTTTCCAAGAAAATAAAGACTCAGCACTCAATTCTGCAGAGTAGGAGGCAGCCACTTGCAGGCCCCACCCAGGGACCTCCTTGAAGGATGCCAGATGTTTGGGGAAATAGACCTCTCTGTCGATGGGCTGTGATAAACTAAATGTGTCCTGTCAAAATGGGGCCCCCTGTGCTGTATACCTGAAACTAATGCAAAATAATATTTTATGTCAACTATAATTTAAAAATAAAATTAAAAGAACTTAGTAAAGAGAAGAGAACAAAATGAGGCCCAGACTCATAGGTATATCCTTAGGGGTCCAAGAATTTTCTTTTAATGGATATTTTTAATTATGCCATCATTTCATTCTCAATAGTATGTTTGACATTATTCTGACCACCTGAATAAACTACCTTATATGTAGGATGCCGATCACTGATCGGTGCCTGGAGCTGTGCTTCGGAAAACCATAAGTGGTATTGAGGATTTCGTTGTGTGGTGCCAAACTTATTTTCTCCAAAATTCTATGTGCAACCAAGTGACTCATCAATGAAATTTACTTAGTATGTAGCAGAAAACATTAGTTCCCACCATTCCCACCCCAAGTTCTGTGTGTTCTCTGAGATCCCTCGGGCATCTAACTGGTACCTTATCATAAAACTAAGTCTTATGTTGAAACTGTCTATTTTAACCATTATCTGTTTCTTCACCACTAGACTATGGGCCCCTCAAAAGCAGGCACCATGGTTGTGTTTCAATCTTCTCTGTATGCCTTGCATCTAGCAGATAGTAGGTGCACAACAATTATTTGTAGAATAAATGATTTAACAAATAAATAAATTGCTAAAAAAAAAAAAAAAACTACTTGGAGGTTTTTTTCCTGGAAGATGTAGACATAACCAGCTGGAACGAAGAATGTGCCCTTTAAGTCAGAGGCGCAGTGGCAGCTGGGCACCAGGGCGGAGCCACCTAAGCCATCACACAGTTGCCCAGCATGCATGGGTGAGACCATCACACCCTGCTTTAGCAAGTATTTTGGAGGGTGGATGCCTCGTGGTCTGCTGCCTTGGGAAGTCTTCTATGGCCTCCTGTCCATGGGAGGAGCCTACTGTTGACTGCTAGCAAGGGAGATACTAACTGAGGTGACTCAGGTGAAAGCTTCGCTCACTCACTTCTGTTGTTAAAAGGACATACCGTTCGCCTTCTGAACTGCTTTCTTCTTGAGAGCTACTTACTGGCTCTATAGACAATATATCCTAAAGGGGGCAACACAGCTCTCCAGTAAAGCGCCGGAGAGTAAATACTTCAGGCAGTACGGACCGTGCAGTCTCTGTTCCAACTATAACTTTGCCATCACAGAGCAAAAACAACGACAGACAGTATGTAAATGAACGAGCAGGATGTGTTCCAATAAAACTTTGGACCCTGAAATATAGATTCTCGCTCTTCTTTTGATTTTCTTCCAACCATTTAAAAATATAAAAACTGTTCTTAGTTTGTGAGCTGTGCAAAGATAAGTGGCAGGCCCGATGTGGCCCATGGGATGGACTTTGCTCTAAATCATGTCTTCCCCTCAACTCCGTTTCCCCTCACACCTGTTCCTCTTACCTCAATTAAGCAATGACATTCCAAATGTGAACGTTTCTTAGAAACTCATGGCCTTTCTCCTTGGTCATTTACAGCTCCGTGTGAATGAGGAACTATCAAAGCCTTTTCTGAGAGGCTGGGTTGAAAATGAAGAGTAAGGACGACCAAAGGAACAAGGCAAAGCCAACTTTAACCCAACAAAGGCTTGCCTGCAACCTGGAAAACAGAGCCCACTTCTACGGCTGCTCAGGTCAAGTTCATTGCTCATGGGAGAAGAACAAGCCCGTTTATCTCGTGAGAGTAAGCGTTTTCATTTCAGCTTAACCAAGGGGGCTGTTGATGTTGCCTGGGCCACACACTTCTATGTGTGTGGCTTGCTGGCCTCAAATTCAGTGGCTGCCTGCGAGTGGTTGGACTGGGCCTCGCTGTGAGGGAAAGAGGCCTCCCAACTGGCATGATCTGGTGCTGTGCCAGTCTGCACAGAATTAGAAGATGGATTATTGTGGATTTGCTTTCCTTTAGGAATTAGGGCTGGCACTGGCTTAGCTTCGGTGCAGCGGAGATATTAACTGAAATGCATTTCTGTCTTAACAGCCACAGCCCGTTTAGCCGTGGTGACTTTGGGGTGACTTCCAAAGCAATCTCATCAGAACGTGTTGGCAGATTAAGACCAACTTTCATGTCAGAACTGTAGGCAAGGGGAAATGAAATGCACATCGGTCTTCCCACTGCAAAAAATAAAGCCGAACTGTGCGACATGGGCTACTGAGTACTGGTTAAACTGTCAAAAGGATCTCCCATAGTCAACTAGCTCAGAAAGAATCACAGCACAGAAAACCTTCCAGACCAGGTGAAAATGTGCCGCTTGCTGCCAGCCCCGCGCTACGCTGCAAGGCTGCCTCGCTTCGCCTTCAAAGTCTTTCCCTGGTCTCCTTACCTGGTGGTAAATTCTCTTAGCTCCAGCAGAACAGATACATGCATGTGCACTGAGGATGGATCCCTCCGGATGTCTTTCCACGTCACTGAGAGGTCACCTGACTCTGGGAGCATCCGCTTCCTCATATGCAAAATGGGGCTGAGAGTCGAGATCCCAGGATCTCTGTAAGGTTACATGAGATAAACACGTGAAGTAGTGACTATGATGTGTCCCAATAACACTGTGGACCCTGAAGTTGGAATTTCATGTGTCACAAAATATCATTCTACTCATGTATCCTACAAATATTGGCTTTTGTTTTACCCTAGGTGCTCATCTAAAACCCAAACAGGAATATGTGCTGTTCAGGGGAGTGGAAACTGGGGAGTAGACCACTGAGTCAGCTTCCCAGGGAAGAATTGCCTCTTGCCCACACAAAAGGATGTATGCACCAGAGCAGGAGACATTTGATTTACAGGAACATGAATTTCTTGAAGGATTGGGAATAAAAACATTTTTTTTTCTGATGAAATTCCATTTGTTGGAAGTGCCTCATTTTCTGAACAGATCAGCTGTCCTTCTACCCTTCAAACTCTCATAGACAATCCCCAACACATTACCTTGGAAATAAGCACTCTGCACACGCCGAATCAGCCTCACAAGCAGACAGCTCAGTGGTCACCCACATCCTGTGGCGTAGGAGTGCCACTGAAGCTCCCCTACTCTAGAATACCACCCTACACACTTGGGATGCATACCCCAAATGTCAGCATTGTAGAGTTGTTCATTTAAACTATAAACTAATTGCTCTTTTTCGAAAACAAATATTCCTGCCTTGGCTGGTGTAGCTCAGTGGATTGAGCGTGGGCCTGCGAACCAAGGGATCGTGGTTCAATTCCCAGTCAGGGCACATGCCTGGGTTGCGGGCCAGTTCTTGGTAGGGGACACTCGAGAGGCAACCGTACATTGATGTTTCTCTCCCTCTCTCCCTCTCTCCTTCCCCTCCCCTCTAAAGATAAATAAATAAAATGTTTTAAAAAATATTCCTTAGAAAGGTGATATTTCGCTACCAGTAGATATTCACAACTTCATGAAAATTTATTAAATTTTTTTCTAAAGTAGGCTGCCAGGGGCTCCTTTGAAGCTAGCAGAATCGGGCGGGCGGGGGCACTGAGATAGGGGTAGGATACAGCAAGAGAAGGGAGAAGAATACCAGAGGGACCCACCATCTACCTCTCCCTAATACTTATAGAGTGCCATGTATAAACCAGTATTCTTGGTTGTAAACAGCAACACATCAAGAAGACGTACCCGCTGAGAACTATCTACTTGCCCCGCAGTCAACTCATTTCAGACAAGTGAGCAGCCTTTGAGCAGCCATTCTTGCCAGTCTGGGTCTGTCCTCCAGCTCCCCATCTGGACAGGAGCTAACAATGTGAGGTGGATGGGTCTGATCAGCACCCCCAAGGGGAGAAGGGACCGAGGTGACTCTAGGACCTCAGGGTCCAGCTGCTTTGCCTTATCCATGCCTTTATTTCAAGTGTTAATTTAGTTCCTACTGCTGGCAGGCCCTACACTCAGTTCTCTGGGGTTATCAGAAGAAACACAAGACACAGGCATCAACCTAAAGGAAATTACAGTTGCTTTGAGGAGACAAGGCATGAAGGCAGGTTAACAAATGGCTCTATTAACCGTGTGTTGCGTTCCCAGAACGCTAGAGAATAATGACAAAGCTCCATACGTCACCGCGTGCTGATGCTGCACGGCTAAGTGCTAAAGATGAGCAAGAGAAAGGAAAGCGAAGTAGTGGGCAAGGTCAATCGAGAAGGCTTCTTGGAGAAACTGATTCTTAAGCTGAGCCTTGGAAAAAAGGCAGGATGTAGGTTCCTCAACGGAGAAGAGAAGGGGGAGTTTTCGAAGACAGGGGACCCTCAGGAGCAAAGGCACTGAGATGAAGACAAATAGGCAGTGAGCAAGGGACTGTCCAGACACTGGCTTCTCTCCAACTGGGTGTCTCCCCGGTGCAGTAGTGAGAGAGAGGGTGGAGAGCGCAGGGGGCCCAGCCACAAAGAGCTTCGAGTGTCAGGCTAAGGGTTTCCGATGCAATGCCCCAGAGGGTTCCTCCATGGGTGAATCACATAGCAAAAGATACCAAAGGGGGTTAATCATGGAGTTGATGCACAGCATGGCCCAGGACAAGAAGAACTCAAGATGTACCCCTTGGAGAATGTGTAGTAATTTAGGTTAAGTGGCCAACGGCTGGATAGAGAGTAATGTATAGACGAAGAAAAAAGAAGAAAAAATGTCAAATCTGAAAAGCACATTGAAGAAAGAGTGAGTAATCTTGATGGGATCAGAATTTGGAGGCAGAATCGAAAAATCAAAAAGTCCTGGCAGGCGTGGCTCAGTGGACTGAGTGCCAGCCTGTGAACCAAACGGTCGCAGGTGCATTCCCGATCAGAGCAGATGCCTGGCTTGCGTGCCTGGTCCCCAGTAGGGGGCATGCAAGAGGCAACCACACATTGGTGTTTCTCTCTCCCCACTTCCTTCCCCTCTCTAAAAAAAAAAAAAAAAAAAAAAAAAAAAAAAAAAAAAAAAAAAAAAAAAAAATCACAAAGCCTGCAGGAGACTTGGAGAATGCTAGTAACTCTGACAATAATGGAGAAAACAAACAAAAAAACACCCCACACTAATATGGGTGAGGAGGAAAGAATGGGCAGGTCAGATTTTGAAATGTCTTACATGGAAATAATAACCCCTCTTCTGTATCACTTGGACATATCACCCCTGAAGGATATAGGTGGTTGGCTCTATTTCAACTGTGGAGAGGGAGTTTTATGGAAAAAAATACAGAATTTTCATCCTTACACTTCCAAGATGAAACCCTAAGATATTTAGACTGCATGCCTCAACCTGTACACTAACCAGCCCGCCGTTTCACATGAATCTCCTGCACGGACTCCAGAGCCTGCGCCCTTCATCCCATGCCACACCGCAAACCGGCCTCTGATGGTCCCGGTGTGCTGGTCTGAACTAAGTTCCCTCATTAGCCTTCTTTCCTTGACCAAATAAATCAAATTAGTTTTCCTCACAAGTTCTGCAGCATTATCCTTTAATAATACTGCTTACTGTTCTCTGAATATTAAGATCAAGAACTCAGAATTAATTGGGCTAGGACATCAGTAAATAAGCATTTCATGCATTTTATATCTATCCCTAGAATATATATTTTAAAATTTCAAAATAAACAGCAGATAATATAGGTATTTTTCTTTTGTTCTTTTTATGTGTAGGCCTATATAAAGGTTAAATTTTACTGATATACTTTAGATCATGTGAGCTTTAAAATAAGCTTGAAGAAAGAGAAGGAAGGTGTTAATAATGGGTTAGCAGCACTGTGCTAGTTGTTTTAGATATGAGGGAACCCCCAGAAAAACTGGAATTATCCTCTGGAGGGCAGGCATCTTTGTAGTACAGGCTTTCCCCACTAGGTGAGTGTTCTAGGAGCCCATCTGTATCAGTGCATCAGCTGGCGTTGTTGTGAGAGGTTGTGTTTGGCTTCCGTGAATTTTTTTTTTAAAAGACTCTTTCAGTGCCTTTGTCCATTTCACGATGGGTAAAGTGCACCTGCCCACAGTGCGCTGAGTGTTCAGCAGTTTTTGAACAAACAGCATGACCCCCGAGGCCCACCCTACCTATTCATAGGATCTCACCCCAACTGACTTCTCTTTGTTTCCCCAGATGAAAAAAGTACTCAGAGGGAAACGTTTTGCTGATATAGAAGAGGTGAAACAGAAAACCGGCAGAAGCACTAAAAGGCATCAAAATCGATGAGTTCAAAAGCTGTTTTGAGCAGTGGAAAATACATCTTGATCGGTGTATTGCATCAAGTGGAGAGTCCTTGGAAGGTGACTGAGGTTTAAATACGTAAGAATAAACACACAATTTTTTATAAAGAAATTGCACTTGGGAGGGTCCCCCCTCATACATTATTTCATTTAATCTTTACAACAACACTATAAGTAGATACTATTCTCTCCAGCTTATAGATGAAGAAACCAAGGCTCATAGGAATTAAATCACATGTCCAATGTCATGAAGCTAAAAAGGGGTAGAGGTATATTTAAACCATGACGGTCTGGTGTCCACGCTCACGTGACACCACCTCCAAATCAGTAGCTAAGAAACAATTTTTAAATAGTCTGCATAGCATAGCATACATTATCAAATGGAGCCAGGGTGTGGGGGCTCTGCTTGGTGTACTCTGTAATTGCTTGTGACTTTGGGGACTTTTTTGTGATGGGAGAATGATTTTAGTCTTCCTCTTCCACTTTCAAGGGCTGCGGGTCCATCTTTCTTTCACGCCTTCCTTCTCTTTCTACTCCATTCCGCAAGCTAAAGCAAAAGTGCTCACCTGCACAGATACACTCAATAAATGCATCTCTAGACTATTTAAAAAAAGGGTAAAGAAAAGGTCATAGATGACTTCCTTGGTCAAGTGTTTTTGGCATCCAAAATTCATATCTGAAGAGGAATGAAGGGTCCAATAAGCTTGAGACGTATCTAATACTATAGATCTTGTTGCAATAATTACACTCTCCAAAATCTCCTTTCAAGAACTGCAGTCCATCACTGCCCCATCCTGTCATTTGACAGAGAGCCTTCACAGTGCCCACGTGCTTTTACTTTTTATCTGTGCCACAAAAGCATGCCTAGCCCAGGAAACTGACTATCTGAGCTTTCCTGTCATGGTGTGTTGGCCTCTGGGGTTTCGCAACCTACTAGACAAGTTGCTTTACCTCGCTGAGCTTCTGAATGGGTGTCCTAATAGCACCTGGGTCATAGGGTCGTTGTGTGAGTTCAAGAAATATTTAACTCAGTGCCAACCAATAGAAAACATTCCATAAATGATTCTTATCCTAAGAAAACATCAGGAAACAGCTCCCAGGCCATGGGACAAACGGCTTTGAGGAATCATCTCCCCTGATGCAGAGCCCTGGTGTAAGCAGGCTTCGGGGAGTCAGTTCAGCTACATGTGCGGTGAATAGTCCCCACACAAGTGCTGGCAAAGTGAGCATCCCGGGGGCTGAGTTCACACGTGTACCCCAGCCTCACCCGCTTTTCTTGGGCCAGCGCATTCAACACTTCAGAGGCAGTCCCGATGCCAGAGCCAGAGGGTGAACCCCGAAAATACTCTTCCATCCTGGCTCTGCTGAGCTGAAAGCATTGAGGCCAGACCATAAAGGGAGGCAACAGACAGGGTTTTCAGTCAGGTTTAGAAACACCCCAGCAGAAGTTTATTTTATTTTATTTTTTTAAGAATTCTGAAACACCTACCAGCTGTGCCATGAACGGAGTTGACATGGCCTCCCTCCCTGCCTCAGAGGATGTCGGTTTCTCTGCGGACCGGCCAGCTCCTCCAGGACGTCTGACTCTGCGGTGAGGCGACCCCAGTGCTTCCCGCGGGTCCCTGAGGAGACACTGCCTAGCATCCCCCGGGGTTTGGAAGGCTGTCACACGAAGACGGAGCACATTGTGTGCCTCCAAAGGGCAGAACCCGAGCCCGTGTGTTAAAATTACAGGAAGGATTTTTGTTTTCGCTTAACCTAGTAGCGATCTCTGTAAATGATCACAGTCCGACAAACGATGGGCTGAGTCGCGGCAGAAAGAATGCCCCTGCAAAGCTTTCCAGTTCCAATCTTCTGGAAGCCAATTTGGACTTGGCTGTCTTGAGGGGATAAGAAGGATTCTGTACACCGAAGGATCGAAAGTCAAACAGACATTTAATGCCCGTTAGAGTCCACAGCGTTGTGCCTTGAGAAGGGGACAAACCCGAGGATCTGGAGTAGCCAGGGATGGAAAACCTAGCGAGCCCAGCCTTTGCTGCAGCCCAGAGGAAACGTCCCTGTCTGTAACTGCCTCGACTCAAACATATCCCTAGCCCTTCCACCTGTCGCCTGCCTGACCCTCCTGTCCTGCTACGTGTGAAACTTGTCTGGCACCAGCCTAGTCCTGTGCTCTCCAGTGTCTAACCTGACTCTTCGAGCAGCTTCCGTCTCGGTCCTCTGAGCTCCCAGCCTGGTTCAGAGGAGCAGCTCCTCCTGGCCTAACATGCGTGTGCATGTGCGGGGCTGGGGGGCGTGGCCCCTGACATTCAGAAGTTGGCCTGCCACTCACAGGGGAGCCGTGTTGTTCTCCCATTAGCTAGAAACAGTCTCGCAGAATACCAGCTTCAGACAAGGTTACTCCAAGGTCGTGATAAACAAGGCTACTTCGTAATTTTGTCTAAGCACATGCAAAAGCAAGGTCACTCTGCCAAACACAAAATGCGAACACTGCTCCCTCAGCCCAAGTGAGTGACTGTTACTTCTTTGCCAATTACAACTTTACACCCATAGTCGTCTCTGCTCCCTACTCATGGGATTTATTGAGACACCCAAGCATAGAGTCAGCCCCACTGACAACATCCGATCTAGAGTGACTCTCCCCTGAATCACCCAACCAAAGCCTAAATCTTACACCAGGTTCTCTCTAACACCCTCTTACTGAGACGCCTGCTGTCAGGTTCTCTGTGGTGTGTGTTGCCTTTTGCTGCAACGAGTAATAAGCCCAACTTGTTCAACTGCAAACAGGTTTCTGGGGTTCTTTGGCTGGAGTGTGCTGACAACCCATTAGTTGTCTAGAGGAGAAGTGCCAAACCTCCTGGACTGCAGTCTATTTTGCTTTAAATTTAGAAGTATCTAAAGCCCACCACGCAGTGGACTTAAAATCAATCATATGATCAATCATATGCATACTTACCAGTCTCACCCAGGGGCTCATTTCCGCAGCTGGCCTTTCCCTGGTCATGACTCCTCCAGGCCAGTTCCCCTAAAACTCCTCTTCCGTCCGCGTCAGCGTCTGCAGTAACTGACGACACTCACAGAGCTATCGTTTAGCTGCGATGAAGAGAACCAGAGCCAACACCTGCAAGTCCTCAACTTAGGACCCCCCACTGCTGTCTCCCAGAGCTGATCAGCATGATTCCTTTAGGTCCTGGGGTAACCCAAGGAAGGCAAAAATAGGTTAAGCTTCCAAATCTTCAGCCTTACTGATTCTTGCTGGTGTGGGAGTAAAGCAGGAACACCTATCTCCTTGCTCAAAGGGGATATTTTGACTAAGGTTTATAACATATGTCACAAAAGCCCTTCTCTGATTGCAAAAATTCCTAATTCCTTCCCAGCTTCAACTCTTTTCTTGGCTGCCCATCTGCCAAGCAAAGAATCAGGGGGAAAGCAGAAAAGAATGAGAGTCAGCCTATCGGTACAATCCTTGTCACCAATTCAAAGATGTTTGTCTTTACAAGTCCTTCTCTCTGGGGACCCTCAGCATCGTATAAAGTTATTTCACGGATTCCTCCATTTAGTTTACCTCTGGCACCAAAGTCATCTCCTCTGTCCTCCCCCACACCCAGCATCAACAGACTAGACATGCAAACTTTACATAAATGCTAAATATTAACTAGGCAGAAACCAAATGCAAACTACTCTAAGGAAATAGAAACAAACCCAGAACAGTTTGCTTTGTAGAGTAAATAAGAAAATGCAGAATGAGATAGGGATTAAATATGCTTAAGGCTGGAGAACGAAACAGGAGAAACATTAACCTGCAGCTTTAGCTCCAATCTTGCAGCTTAACTGAGGAGCCCAGTGTGGACTTCCCAGCTCTGTGTGAAGTGCATTCAACACGAGCAAATGCCTAATGATTGTCAGTGATCAGCGATTTGGCTCCAACTTGCTAGAAACTCATGAAGGCTCCTTTCACCCAGATCACATTAACTGAGTACTTGTCCCATACCAGGCACTATTACTGAGAGCTTTATGTGCCTGAACTCATTTAGCTCTCACGTCCATCCTATGAGATATATCTTTAATATTATCATTCACATTTTACACACTAGTGAACTGAAGCACAAAATTAAGTAGCTTGTGCAAACTGAGAAAACTGATAAGTGGGGACACTGAGACTTAAACCCAGGAGTCTGACTTTGAGTGTTTTGCCTGTTAGCCCCACCCCCACATGGGTGTGGTTCAGGATGCAGGTGTCTGAGCTGGGAGTAAAACTGCTTTTCCCCAGGCAAACAGGGGTCTTCATGTTGGGGAACGAGGGCTCCTAAGTGTACGCAGAGGGTTTCCAAGGGTCACACGGGTGCAGTCAGTTTTAAGGGAACCAGTCTCCATGTTCTTACCTTTCATGTGTACTTTTCCAAAAATCAATCTTCTTAAGAACTTACCAGTGTTGACAGTTAAGTTCTCATCCCGACTCCCTTCCACAATTAGTCCCTCTTCCAATTTACAACAGAAAAGCACACCTCTTACTTGCCCTTCCCAAACATTGATAAGATGCATTGTCCCTGATTGTATCTTGGGTCCCAGCCGCTAGGGTCCCAAACAAGGAATGATTTAAAATTCTAGAACTGAGAAAGTGCGTAAGTTTAATGAATGAATAACATATTCTTTAGGAAGTCGAATGGTTGCAATTCTTTGATTTCAAAAAAACTGAAACACTACCTAACAGAGCTGACAGACCTTTAAAAGTGACTGTTGATGCTGGTGCACTATCTGACTTTTGGTAAATAATTCAAGAATTCAAGAATCGAGTGACATGGCTATAACAAAGTTCATTTGATACTTAGGTGAACAAGATTATATTTTGTGCTTATAAGAGGCCATTCTGAGTGGCATGGGCCCAGCTCCCAGGGGAAAGCGAGGTCCGATGCACAGGACCCACGCCCACAGATAAGTTCTCCTGTGGGGAATCAGGCCTGCACTGTACCTAGGCCACTTTGAGACTTGTTTTTGCTAAAACTCCCTCACCCTGAATTGAGGCAGCAAATGTTTACTGCATATCTTTAAAGTAACTTCCTAAAATCTATGTTAAACTCATCCACAGTGCCACAGACTCCACGAGCTGGTGTCCGCATCAAGTGCTTATACCTATTTAAATGGAAATAGGAATATAATTTTACATTCATTTTAAATATTTACTCATGGATATATAATACTGTTCATCCACATGTATATGACAAACAGGGGGGGACCCAGTCATTAGAAATGCATTCCCAACATTTTTTACTTTTTTAAAAATTAAATTATATTTTATTGTTTATGCTACCACAGTTGTCCCAATTTTACCACCTTTGTCCCCTCCACTGAGAACCCCCTACTCCCTCAGGCAAGCTGCACACTGTTGTCCATGTCCATGGGTCATGCATATATGTTCTCTGGCTACTATATTCCCTATGCTATACTTTACACCCCCATGACTATTCTCTAACAACCTGTTTGTGCCAGGGTCCAGCCTCTGCCGGTCTCAGGGTCCCTGAAGGATGAACGGCTTGGTGAACGAAGAAACGGAGACAGACACGCAAACGGAGTCAGACACTGGGTGCAGTGCCGGAGGACAGCCAGACCTCTTGGATCTGACTGGCTCACTGGTTACACTTTTTCTTTGTTTTTATAGGGAATGGTTACATAAAGTCAGGGGGAACAGGTGCAGGGCGTGGTCATCAAGGTGGAAAAAAAATCAATACAGAAGTAACTAGGAAAAGTACAGTACATTTCAGATACATTTCAGATATTAATCACACTAAACAAAAAAGGTTATTTTGACCAAGAGGGTCATCAATCAGATAGCCAACGAAGCTATTCGGGCACAAACTTTCAGGTGTCTATAGTAACTAGGTGTTTATTGAAGTTCTACAGTCTAAATTAAAAGGGCGTAAGGGGTGATTCATAAGTTATATAAAAATCAGCTATTATTCTTTAAGGTTAGATTGCCTAAGTTAAATGATTGGTTTCTACCTACATCTTAGGGGGTGATTCTTTGTATTTTTTTTATGTATTAAGATTATTGTTTTTAATTAGAACTCCTTGCTTCTTAACCCACCTGGTCCCATTAATAAACATTCCTGTCCAGGGTAGGGGAGGGGTAGTGACTCTAACAAATCTTGAGCC
The DNA here is from genome assembly GCA_004027475.1 of Anoura caudifer. Lineage (NCBI taxonomy): Eukaryota > Metazoa > Chordata > Mammalia > Chiroptera > Phyllostomidae > Anoura > Anoura caudifer. The sequence goes on from PVKU01000611.1 coordinate 305,341, forward strand.
TTTAAGTGGTGACTCCTAGCAACAGCTTCTTCCAGCATCTGGCAGCTGGTCTGCCCATTGTTCAGTTCTGTCCCTAACTTTCCAGGTGGGGGAAGTAGGCAGCATTAGGGTTGCTAAGGACTTCTGCTTTGTGGTCAGCAAGTCATTCCCCGCAAAATCATAGGAACCGTGCGATCTTTTAGTAACAAAATACTAGTATTCAAAAATGCCATCATCAACCACCAGCAAAAGCAAGCACGTAAGGAGAGACAGACAGGAAACCCAGCCATAGCCACCTCTGCCGTGCAGATGCCCCCCATCCGTCCTGACTGTGTCAAGGATCGGCTGTTGGTCGGCTCCCAACACATTTGTATTTAATTCCTTCACCTTTTCCACCCATCCCCCGGACCTCCCTCCCATCTGGCAACCCTAAAAATGTTCTTTGTGTCTATGAATCTGTTTCTGTTCTGCTTGTTCATTTATTTTGTTTTTTTAGATTCAATTGCTAATAGATACATATTTAGTGCCATTTTATTGTTCATAGTTTTGATTTTCTCCTTAAGGAAGATCTTTTAACATTTCATATAATGTTGGATTAGTGGTGATGAACTCCTTTAGTTTTTTTCTTGTCTGGAAAGCGCTTTATCTGCCCTTCGATTCTAAATGACAGCTTTGCTGGGTAGAGCAAGCTTGGCTGTAAGGCCCCTGCTTTTTATTGCTTTGAATACTTTTTGCCAGTCCCTTTCAGCTGCAAAGTTTCTTTTGGGAAGTCAACTGAAAATCTTATGGGAGCTCCATTGTAGGTAACAAACTGTGTTTCTCTTGCTGCCTTTGAAATTCTGTCTTTGTCTTTAACATTTGGCATCATAATTATGATGTGTCTTGGAGTGGGCCTCTTTGGGTTCATCTTGTTTGGGACTCTGTGCTTCCCGGACTTGTATATCTATTTCCTTCTCCAGTAAGGGGAGTTTCCTTTCATTACTTTTTCAATTAGGTTTTCAATTTCTTGCTATCTTGCTTCTCCTTCCAGCACACCCATTATGCAAATGTTAGGACACTTGAAGATGTCCCAGAGGCTCCTTGCACTATCCTCATTTTTTTTGGGGGGGGGGATTCTTTTTTCTTCTTGCCATTCTGATTGGGTGTTTTTTGCTTTCTTCTATTTTAAATTGGTAACTTGATTCTTGGCTTTATCCACTCTAGTATTCATTTCTTGTAATTGTTCTTTATTTCGATTAGGGTGCATCACTTCTGACTAAATCTTTTTTGTGCTGTTGAGGTCCTCACTAAGCTCATTGAGAATTTTCATTGAGTTCATTGAGTATTTTCAATTCTGCATCTAGTAGATTGCTTGTCTCCATTTGTTTAGTTCTTCTCCTGGAGTTTTTTTTTTTTCTGTTCTTTCATTTAGGCCATGTTTCTTTGTCTCCTCATTTTGGCAGCCTCCCTGCATTTGTTTTTATGTATTAGATATAGCCGCTCTGTCTCCCAGGCATGGTAGAGTGGCCTAATATAGAAAATGTCTTATAGGGTCCAGTGGCACAGCCTTCCCTATTACCCAGGCTGGGTACTCAAGGTGTGCCCACTGTGTGGGCTGTGTACACCTTCCTCTTATAGTTGAGCCTTGATTGCTGTGGGCAGCACCTGTGTTCTGTCTGGGGCCATCCAACATGTGCTACAAAGCAATCTGCAGATGGCTGTTCCTTGTGCTGGGCTCAGAGGTGCCTAGGTGAAGCCAAGCTGTGAACCTAGGCTGGCTGCTACGATTTCTGGGCCAGGGACTACCTACCAAGAGGTACCTGGCTCTCTAGGCCAGATTCTGCTTGTTTGAGAGAATTTAGGAAAATCTGAAGCATGAGTCAACATGAGACGTTCATATGGAAAAGCCGATGGAAACAGCTAGGGTGGGCCCCCAAACTGGGTGGGGTGGGATCTCAGGGAATCACCAGGGTGGGGCAAAACAGTGTGAGCCAGGTTGCTGGAGTCTCAGATATGGCACCTACTTGCAGGCCTTTTGGGGCAGGGCTCAGAAAAGGAACAATGACGTCTGCCAACACTTCTGTCTAGGAGAAAACTGCTCTTGCCCTGAAGCCAGACAGTTCAGTTCTTCACCATGGGCCTCTGGTGCCTTTCAGTCTGCTGCCCCACGCTGAAGCTCAAAGAGAGTGAGTCCAGGTAAGTCTGCGTGTGGGCTATTTAAGAGGAACATCTTGAGACTCTAACAGTTTCTGTCTTCCACAGTCTCAATCCCTGCTGGTTTTTACAGTCAGAAGTTATGGGGACCTGTCTTCCTGGCACTGGAAACCTGGGCTGGGGGGCTGGTGTCAGGCTGGGACCCCTCACTCCTGATATCCTTCCTGATTTTTACCTGCCACACCTGGGGGTGAGACAAGCCTGTTCTGTGTCTCTGCCCCTCCTACCAGTCTCAATGTGGTCTTATCTTTAATTCTATAGTTGTAGGACTTCCATTCAGCTTCATTTCTGAAAGATGGTTGTTCTGTAGTTTAGTTGTCATTTTTATGTGGTTGTGCAAGGAGGTGAGCTGTGTTACCCACACACCATTTTTACCTCCATTTTTTATTTTTTATGTTTAAACTCATCAAAATGTATCTATAACTATTTTTGATGCATTACATACAATACTAATAGTCATTGCAATAATAGCTCATCCCAGAATACTGTTTGTTGTCATTTTTATCTATTGATTTTTAGAGAGAGGTAGACATCAATTTGTTGTTCCACTTATCTATGCATTCATTGTTTGCTTCTTGTGTGTGCCCTGACCAGAGAGCAAACACACAAGCTTGGTGCATCAGGATGATGCTCCATCCAACCAACTAATCTACCTGTCCGGGGCCAGAAGATTGTTTTTTAGCACTTAGACCAGAGGTTCCCAGACTCTCTAGTTTCACACCATCCTCAATAAACCAGTACTATTTCTAGTATGGTCCTGACCAAAAGCAATACCTATCAGCTCCATTTACTAACTGCTTAGATCCAACAACTTATTAAGTATCAGAACAACATAATAGCCATTTGCAAAAATAAAACACATGAAGTAAAAGAAAAAACCTAATATTTTTATTTCCCTCTTTTTTCCCTTTTATTTCATTCTTAAGGAAGCAGAATTACTCACCAAGGAGATGTGTGCACCTGTTTCACGCTGCGTGAACCCTCAAACCTGGGAACTGGACCCGGCGCCTCCATACGGACATGGGTGCCAACTTGCTTTGTAATCACAACATTGGCCAAAGAGCCAGTTTCGCTTAAATTATGACATCATCAACGGGCTATAGTTCGCTCGAATATTGTAGCTGTGAACTAGTTCCAAACTGGTAGTTCATACTCTGTTTACCTCGAAATTTTACAATACCCTGCCATACCCCTGCAAATTCACTAACAGCCCCACCACACCTCAGTAAATAGTGCGGGAGTGACAGCCTTAGAGCCTTAGGTTCTCCCAGGAAATGTCTTTTGAAATTGCAATTTATATATTTCTTTTGTTACAGAGAAAATAGTTGTGCAATTAAGACCGATGAGCACAAACTATGTTACATTGGAATCACATTCCACAAAGGAAGTGGAATGGAAATATAATTTGTTCACGTATCTGTTAAAAGGATGATGTTAGATACCAATGTGATAGGATGTTTAAATATCCTGTTTTATTTTTAAATGTATTTATTTTTAAGTGTCAGTGTTAATGACATTCCAGACATTACATCTTTCGCCACTGTTTAAACTTATAATGAAACATTTACATGTCCACTTAGATATGCGTGAAGGAGTCATAACTTTTCAGCATTCTTTTAGGGCCAGGCTTCTTCATGCTGGCACCGTGGCAGTTGGGGCTGGATAAGTCTTTGCCGAGAGGCTGCCCGATGTCTGGTAGGATGTTTATTAGCAGCATTCCTGGCCTCTTCCCACAATGCCAGTAGCATTTGCTCCCCCGTGGCGATAGTCAAAAGTGTCTCCCGATATTGCCAAATGTCCCTGAAGGGCAAAATCACCGTGAGCTGAGAACCATTGGTTTAGGGGCTTCTGAGGCAAAAACATAGGAAGACAACTAGCTAGACTCATCTGAGATACCATAAAGCATAATCTGTAGGAACTTGGATTTTGGAAGTAATTCTGCTCTTACTTTTATCTGCCTTGGGCAAGACAGCTAATTTTTCTAAGCCTGTTTCTTTATCTGTAAATGGGGATGAATTTTATTAGCACCCCAAGGAGCTGTTGTGAGCCTTAGATGAGAGTATGCATGTGAGATCCTTAGCAGAACCTGACACATAATGATCTGTTAATAAATTTTAGGCATCGTTAAATAGTTATTCCCAACACTTCTTCCTGCGGAGGCTCCTTGACTATTGCATCGCCTGCCTGGACTCCTCTGCCTGAAATTCAGACCTTTTACAATCAATCTTCACACTATCTAGCTAACCTCATGCCCTAGTAAGAAAGGCTTTGCACACCAGACTCACAGTTACGAAATCTAATTTCTTGTCTGAGTCTAGTTCCATTCTGGGTCACCAAAAACCTGTCTGAGCCAATCAGCCTGTCTCCTGGGGAGTGTGTGCATGTGTGTGTGTGTGTGTGTGTTGGAGGGTACATAGTAGAACTTGGTAATCTCAAATTGTCTCTTTAAACATCAGAAGGAGAAGAAGGGGGAAAGGAAGAAGAAAGAAGGATAAGTCTGCAGACCTTGGCATGAAATCCTTTTCTAGGGAGGCAGGTTGGTTACCGTTCTCCTACAGGTCGTATTCCCCCTGCCTTTATCCATGCTGCTTCTGCTTTGCTCTGCGTGCTCGGATTCTTTGTGGGCCCAGCTTGGATAACACCTCTCCTTTTAAACCTGCTTTGCTCACACAATTGTCTCATTCTCTACATGTCTGTAGCCCTTAACTGTGTACTATCAGGTCGAGCTGGTATTCGCTTGTTTCCTGTGTCCGTTACTTGGCTCCCCTGAGATGATGACTTCTTTAGTGCAGAGGGTACCTCGCATCCTTTTGAAACACGTGTGTGTGATGCTCCAACTACATCACACAGTGCTGAATAAATCCTGGGCAATCAGTTCATTGTCTCGATTATTGTATTTTGGTGTGGGCTATGGGTTAAGTGTGTGTCCCAGTAAAGTTTCTCTAGAAATTATCATGGGGTTGAAAATAAATAGCCACTTAAAGTTATACAAGCATACTCAGACAGGGCTAGGGCATGGAAATTCCCGGTCATCTCCCATTTAGGGTGTCCTTCCATGGCTGAACGGTGACAGGACCGACAAAGAATGTTAGATACCCAAGCTCCTCCTGTTCATGTATTTTATAGGCTCTAAGAGTGCTCCACTAGGTAATTCCTTCCACTGTGGTTCATTAACAGCCATCAACAATCCCCTTCTGGCCTTAATTAATTACCTGGCTTTGGAGTTCAGGAGGGAGAATGGTTGTCAAGGGCATTGTCTGCTCGATTACCCAACACCATAGATAAGGTGTGGTAACGAACTGGAAGATGAAACACCCAGCCCCTCTCCAATGCGCAACTGTAAAACCGTGTTCTACCCTTGCAGGGATTTAAAATCGGCCCTTAGAAAGAGCTCCCACTCAGGGTGACACTACCCGGAATGAGAGGATGTAATATCCTCACGTTCTTTCTAGAAGAAACACTGAAAATCCGCATTTATGATAAGGCTCCGGTTTTCATATAATTCAAGGACCAGTTACAGAGGCTTCTTGCTTTTCTCTGGTTTCTACTCATTCTCAGAGCCTGCTTTTCGGCCACTTCGTGGCCATTGCATTGGTGACTTTATCCATAGGCTAGTGATACCCTCTGCGGTACCATTAGACCTCCACTTGGAGGAGACCAGGCTGTAAAGCTGCGTTTCACTTTTGCTTGCTTTTGATATCATGTTCTGCTGGGCTCAGATTTATAATTATAAAAGAAATGCTTTCTTTTTTAAAGAAAGAAGTAATCTTCATCAGAAAAGAGATAAGTCTGATCTTCATTAGAAAAGAGGTAAGTCTGATCCTATCTGAGATGTTGCTAGGCAGACATTTGGTGTCCTGTTGGAAATAGCAAAGCTTCAGGGGGTAAAGCGGAGAGAAGTACGCTGGAGGCCAAGCACCCCGGCTCTAACAGGAACAAGGAAGTCATGGCATTTCTTGTTGATTTACTTACCCATGTGCCAGAGATCATTTTACTTGAACCAAGGGAATGGAAAGCAAATCTTTCTGATTAAATCAGAAGTTGTCAATAGCTTATGGCTTCCTCTCTCCTACTCGTAGGAGATTTTGAACTGACATCAGCTTTGGGTCCTAAAACTATTACAGTTCGAGGGTCCGTGAGTGAGGGCAGGCCTGGGGGTCGGATTAAGCAGCGGTGGCACACCACTCTGTGAGTCCCACCATTTGAAGCATTCTAATTGGGTACGACTTCTAAGATTCTAAGAAAATTACCGTTTAAAATTATATGTGGTATGTAACAGTAGAGGCGTGTCAACCTGCCTTGCTAGTACGGAGAAAAGAATTTTTAACTTTGTGTGAAGTCTTCACCCAAAAAGTAACTCTTGAGGGAGGAGAGTTGCAGGTGGCTAAGAAGGGTGAGGTCCTGACCGGAGAATAGCTGCATCTCGAGCCCTTGAGGAAACAGAAGCTAGATCCGAAGCAGAGAGGGCAAGCTGGCAGCTGAGGCTGGGTGAGTGGAGTCAGGCCAAGTCACAAGTGCATTGTTTGCCAAACGTTGGCAAAACACGTGAGCCGTGAGAAGAAAGGCAGCTAGTTTGATCGGCACTCACACGGCTATCAAACAGGCAGCGCGGAACTCTGCCTTCCATGTGGAGGTTTGGGAAATTGCTCGCTGCACATCTCCCGGGGTTCCCTGATCCTTAGAAGCCAGCCTCAGCCAATTTGTGCAGACCCACTGGATTCAAGCTTTGGTTTATTTTCTTGGTGTGTTTCCTCCTGGTTTGCCAGACACTTTAGGCTCTGATTCCAGCTGGCTGACTCTGACTCTGCTCCTTCCCAGCTGAAAGGGAGACCCCTTGAAGCGGAGGCTTCCAGGCCCTTCTCTGTCTGCACACCTTATTTCTCCACCATTCACACCCACCTCTCCACTCACATCTACCATTCCATCCACCTCTCCGACCAACTGTTTATTCTGGACATTCTTTTCAGCCCTTGACACAAACTTCAAATGCCTCTACATACCTGTTTGAATAAAAGGTTTCTGCGTTTATTTTTGTCTTAAAACACAATTGAATGGAAAACCTGTATCTTGCCTTTCCCCCTATGGTATAAGAAGAAATACAGTTGGTCTTTTCCTGGCACAAAGTTCCCTTGAAATTTCTTGAATAATAGGAGTGTTTCTTGTCCATCACAGGAGCCTGAGCCGCTTCCAAGCCACCAGAGTTTATGCTAATTAGGTGACCTAGGGTGGGGCCCCTTGGTTGCCTAAGGGTGGGCTGCTCAGCAGAAAGACTAAAGGATTAGAGGACTGGAATTTTTAGTCACACACACCTACCCCTGGGAAGGGGAGTGGGGGGCTGCTTCAGCTGAATCTCTATAAAGACTCCTGAACGAGAGCTGTTGAGCTCACCTGTTGGCGGACACACCTGCACACTGATGGGGTGGGACACTCCGGTTACAGAAGCTCCTGCACTTGGGGTCCTTGCAGACCCCACCCTGTGTACCTCTTCGTCTGGCCATGCATCTGCACCTTGTACGATCTCCTGTGTAATAAACTGGTAGGGATAGGTCAGTGTTTCTCTCAGTTCCATGAGATGTTCAGGATAATGAATCAAATCCAAGGAAGGGTCAGTGGAACCTCCAATTTAGAGCCAGTCGGTCAGAAGCACGTATAACAACCCGGCCCCGTGGATGCCTCTGAAGTGAGGGCAGTCTTGGGGATGGAGCTTGGACTTTGTGGGATACGAGCCTGTTTCCAGGTAGTGTCAGAACTGAGATAAACTGCAGGACACTCAGGCTGCTGAAAATGGGAGGATTGCTTGGTGTTGTTGGAAGATATACATCGGACCCACCGATCGATCACATTTGGCCATTTAGGCCAAGAGATCTCGTCATCAGTGTTTGCCAGTCCCTTGCTAGTCATCACTTGGCAGTCCTTGAAGGCAGAACGACGAATTGGAAACCTACCAAAGTTCCTCCAGTTCTGGTGACTTCACGCTTCCATCCCCAGATTTAATTATCTGCCGCTCACAAATGCTACAAACAATGAAAGCTAAATAATACTTTCTGCATTTCTTTTCAAATTTCTGGCCCCAGTAGATCACAGAAAGCGGGAAAGGTCACTGGGGCTTCCCTGCTGCCACCCCCTGAGGGTCATGAGTGCTGCGGATACCGAGTAGCGTCGGGGCGCCCTCGGCGTGGATGCTGGGTGGGGCCCCTCATTCTAATGAAATAGACGGGCTTTCTGACTTCGGTAGGCACTTGACATTCAAGAAACTTGACTGCAGTATTGCTCGGTGTTTTTCATACCCTGGTTCACATTCCGTTACATCTGAGCCCCTGGCTCAATTCCAACAGCATCGCACTATCACTGGAAGCCTGGGACAGCACCATGCCCCCTCGTCCAGATTTTCTCAGTAAATCCACATATTTGCAGTTTGCAAAATGATCAAACTTTGTCTTAGTCCATTCAGGCTACTTTAACAAAAATACCAGAAGCTGCGTGGTTTAAATAGCAAAGCATTTACTTCTCAGTCTGGAGTCTGGGAAGTCCAAGGTCAAGGTGCCAGCAGATCCAATGTTGGGTGAGTCCCTTTCCTGATACATAAATGATTGCCTTCTTGCTATGTCCTCCCATGAGGGAGAGCTAGACTGAGAAGAAACAGTATTATAAACTGAATTGTTTGTCCCGAAATTTACGAATTGACACCCAAGCCCCTAGTATTGAAAAATGTGATTGTGTTTGGAGATCGGGTCTTTAGAGAGGTGATTAAATTAAGATGAGGATGTTAAGGGAGGCTCTAATCCAATCTGACCGGTGACCTTATAAGAAAAAAGAATTAGAGCACACAGAGAGACACTAGGGATGCACGTGCACAGAGAAATGACCATGTGAGGACACAGGGAAAGAGTGGACGTCCTGCAAAACAGGGAGCGAGGCCTCGGAAGAAACTCACCCTGCCTCCAACTTGCTCTTGGACAGCTAGCCTTCAGAACTGTAAGATATAAATTCCTGTTGTTTAAGCCACCCAGTCTGTGGTATTTGGTGATGGCAGCCCTAGCAAACTAATACAGACAACAATAGACAATTGTTAATAAACATATGAACAAACAAAATAAAAGATTTTTTGAGGCTAAAGTGTGAAACACAAATAGAATGACCCAATGATCTTCCAGTTTCAACCTGGCTGCCAACGTATTTGGAGGGAAAGAGTATCCCCCGTGAACCTTCCGAGAAACTGGATCTGGTTTACTGCCATTCATTAACCAGGTGCCTAGCAGTGAACTATTGACCTCACATCCCAGTTCTCATTTTTTGTAGGTCAGTTACTACCTATTACGTTTTTTAGTGCCCACTTTGACTTTGAAGTGTGTCCTGGTTTATGTGATAAATTATATGGCCATCTTCACAGGTAAGTTGGGGTAACATGACTCTCTATAGGAAATCTCTTTCAGCTGGGATAAAAAAAAAACAAGCAAGAGATTCCCAGGATGATGTGCTAAAGGAGGAAAGGAGCTATGTGTCAGCAGCTCAGTGGCAAGCTGATACCAAAACACATGAGCAAACAAACAGATCAAAAGCAAGATTTAGCACATTGTTGCAGGCCTTTGTATACTGCCCCCCCGCCCCCCGCCCCCACACACACACCGTCAGCCTAGAAACCCTGTACCATCCCCAAGTCTAAGTGCATGGGGCTGCACCCACACCTGACCTCTCTTCCTCCCTATTTCCTCAAAGGTTCCTAAAGGATTTGAGCTTTTGTGATTTCTCCCACTAAGCCTGCTTTTGAAAGAAATTCAGTTTTACTTGGTTCCATCTGCATAAATACCTGTGGGCCTAGGGAAGAAATCCCATCCAGTAACAACAGACCTGCTGCCTTCCATTTCCTGCCTCTGCACAGACGGAGGACGATATTTCCCCTTTTCCCAAGTAAATTTGCTTCCAGGCAGAACTGGATACACATAAAAATTTAAAAGAGAAACTGTAAAAAGAGTAGGTCTTAAATGTTGTCACCACCAAAAAATATAATTGTGTGAGGTGATGAATGTGTAAACTAACCTTAGCACGGTGATCATTTTGCATATATATGTATATATAATCATCCTGTTTTACACCTTAAACTTACACAATGTCATATGTCAATTACAGCTCAATAAAACTAGAATAATAAAAGAGCAGCTGTAATGAGGAAGATAGCCAGCAAGCAACAGTAGCTTAAGGAGGAATAAAATCGTTGTGTGAAATAACAGGAATCTAGGGAAGTAGTCTCCTAGATGCTATTTTTATTTTCAGCATTTCAGGGTAACGCAGATTGAGTTAATGATGTTTTCCTATAGCTCCCAGGCAACGTAGAAATGGCAGGGCTCAAACTCGCAGAGATGCACTTCCTGCAGATTTGGAAGGGATGAGAAGGCCGGCCGGGGGGTTGTGCTCAGTCCCCCAGCTGGAGATAGAGAGGGAAGCAGTATTATATCCCGGATTGCCTATGGCACCCCAGGCACGTGGCAATTTTCACGGGTCTTCTCCTTGTCAGTTTCGCCAGTTTGGATCAACTGCTCAATTTCAGTGGCTAACGGGATTTTTTATTGTCATAACCCCAGAGGTTCAATGATGGAAAACGGGCTCTATCAGATAGAATAGAGAATCACTTAAGAGCCGTGAATTCCATCTCACCCCTGGTGTTTATGTTTTCCATGGGAGAGATAAAAATGTGTAGGTTCAGGAAAAGGGAATTTCTGAAACCCTGAAGGGAAAGTTGGAGATGCTTCCTGCTACTGAACGTGTCGTTAAAGACCAAAAATCGGCTCAAATGGAGGGCCACCTTTTGACGGGTGAGTGTGGCTGTTCAGAGGATTTACGTCGACTCTTACAAGTCCCTGAAGGTCAGTGCAGACATTTTGAAGCCCCAGCTTCACTTTCTTCTTTAGAAACATTTTCCTTAATATATACCTTTTATGAAATTACTTAATTATTTTTTCAACATTATTTAATTATTCAAAAATGATGAAAGGGTAATGGGGGAGTAAATGGTGGTGGAAGAAAACTTGGCTTAGGGTGGTGAACACACGATACAATATACAGATGATGTGTTATAGAATTGTACTCCTGAAACTGATATAATTTTATTAACCACTGTCACCCCCCAAAATTCAATAAAATAAATAAATGAATACAATGAAAAGAAAACCCTGACTCATGAATGCTTTATAAGCTTCAGCAAATGCAGTGTGTGTGTGTGTGTCTGTGTATGTATGTGCTTACACATGTGTGTATATTTTCATGTGTACCCTTTGGACAACTCTCTAATTTTCTACATAATTGGCTGTATTGGGGTCATGGAATGTAAGCTCCAAGAGTACTACTCCTAGGTCTGTTAATATTGAACTTCATTATCACGTGAGCTTGAAACATAAGCAGACAGAGATGGTGAAAAGAGAACAACTTTCCCAAAAAGGAAAATGGAATTTTTTGAATATTCATATATTCTAGTTCATATTATTAATCCACACTTTCCTATTTTGTTATTATATTCAAATATTATGTTATTTGTATTATGGAATTTTCACCATGAAAAGCATTCTGGACACATGATACGAAGGTATTCGGGTGGATACAATCCATAAAATCAGAAGTCATGAATGCTTAGCCTTTCTATCAAGGCCTCAGCCTTCCAACATCGTCTGTTCTATTTCGAATACATTATCTATTGTGCTCTTATTTATTTTTTAACTGTGGCAAAAATAACAATAAAATGTTCCATATTAACCATTTTTAAGTATACAGTTAAGCAGTGTAGATGTATTTCACATTGTTGTGCAATGGATCGCCAGAACTTTTTATACTGAGACAAAGAAACCAGGGAGAAGGAATAATGGAAATGGAAACCAATGGAAATGGGAGAAAATTAATGAAACACGGTCCTGCAGTGAAAAGCTAGGTAGGCTCAGAAGTGCAAGTGGAGACATTGGCCTTGAGTGAGTGGAGGCAAGGACAGAGGTTCGGGGCTCTTGTCTCTCTCACGTAAGCGGGATCATTCCTTCTTGTGCTTTACAGCAAGTCTCGGCAAAGATGGAATACAGATCAACATCTTTCTCCATTATTAAAACAACAGAAATAAAAATCCTATGACCTAAATTTTTACTCCTCTCTCAGTCATTTAAACTCCAATGAAATCTTTTATAAAAATCATGTTTTAGTTTGAATGATCCAAAAAAAAAAAAAAAAAAAAAAGCAGAATTCTCCTAGGTATTGCTCCTTTGGATTTCCTAGCAAAACAGGAATCCTGACTTCATTGATGATAAAGTTGCTAAGCAACCAGGTCATTAACGTTAACTACCAAAATGATCTGACCTGGAAATAAACTTATTTTAAGTGCAAATGTTTGTCTCCTTATTTTGGCAGCCTCCCTGCATTTGTTTCTGTGTGTTAGGTAGAGCTGCTTTGACTCCCTGTTTTAACACACCTGTTAAGTTGTACGGGGCAAAGCCTTAGGCAACCTCCAGGGCAGGGCAGCCAATGTCACCACTCTGTTGCTCTGCGTGGGGCAGAGGGGACAACGCCACTGCCTGGCCTCTGGAGTTTTGCCCAGGAGGAAGCTGTCTCCCCACTTGCACTTCACTTTCTCCCCTTATGGCACTGGTGCCCTTCCAGCTGTTGCCCTGGTGCTGAATCCCAAGTGGGTGGGTCTGTGTGAGTCCTGAGTCCATTGCGGAACCTTTAAGAGGATGCAGGTTCTTCTGCTGCTCCAACCCCAACTGGTTTTTACAGCCAGAAGTTATGGGAACTTATCTTCTTGGTGCTGGGACCCTGGGCTGGGTGGTTTGACTGGGGCTGGGATCCCTTGCTCTGACGTATCCCTCCCATTTTTTTATCCACCACATATGCACTGGAACCACTGATTCCCACCCCCATGCCTCTCTGCACTACTCCGCATCTCCTCGCCTCTCCGCAGCTCCGCCCTTCCTACCCATCTGGATGAATGTGGCTTCTTTAAATCCTTGGTTGCCGAATTTCCACACAGCTCAGTTTTTCTGACAATTCTGGGTGGTATTTGTTTTGTAGGGTAGTTGTACTTCTTGCTATAGTTGTGCAAGGAGGTAAGGCATGTTTACCTATGCCTCCATCTTAACTGGAAAAGCAGCAAGAGAAAAGCAGACAACTACATACAAAGGAGTTTCTATATAACTATCAGCTGATTTCTCAGAAGAAACTTTGCAGGCAAGAGGGACTGGCAAGAAGTATTCAAATTCGTGAAAAGCAAGGACCTACAACCTAGATTACTCTTTCCAGCAAAGCTTTCATTTAGAATGGAAGGGCAGATAAAGTGCTTCCCAGACAAGGTAAAACTAAAGGAGTTCATCATCACCAAGCCATTATTATATGAAATGCTAAAGGAAATTATATAAGAAAAAGAAGATCAAAATGATGAACATTAAAATGGCAATAAATTCACAACTATCAATCATTGAATCCAAATAAACTAAGCAAACAACCAGAACAGGAACAGAATCATAGATATGGAGATCATTTGGAAGGTTATCTGTTGGGAGGGAGAAGGGGGAAAATGGAGGGATAGGTGCAAGGATTAAGAAGCACAAGTTGGTAGGTACAGAATCGACAGGGGGATGTTAAGAAGAGTATAGGTAATGGTGTAGCCAGAGAACTTACATGGATGACCCATGGACATGAACTAAGGAGGGGGGTGCTGGAGGGAATGGGGGCACTGGGTGGAAGGGACAAAGGGGAAAAATTGGGACAACTGTAATAGCATAATCAATAAAATATATATTTTTTAAAGTGCAAATGTAACTCCATACTTCATTTTGTTCTCTCTCCTTCTCCGATAAATTTGGCAGTCTTCGTGAAAGGGAAAATTGCCATAAAACACAAAGGATACTTGTTTCCTTGACACTGAAATCAGTTAAGTCATTTGGTGCATGCACAAATAGTACCTATGTCCATTGTAGAACGAAAACTGAGAAAATTCTTAAGGGTTGTTAGAGTGATTTTATTTAGAAACACTTCTATCCACTTATGTAGTTGCATTATGTTGGTTGCTAGAGAAAAATAGAAGAAAAATTGCCACAGAGAATTATAAATAGGGCTGAAGTATGAACACTTTTATGAGTTTTAAGGGACTATTTCCTTGAGCAAAGTATGAGAAGGTAATAGAGAAATCCAACATTTATTATTTATGCTTATATTTACTATTAAAATTCTCTTTTTTAGATTTTCTTTATTTTTAGAGAAAGGGAAAGGGAGGGAGAAAGAGAGGGAGAGAAACATCAATGTGTGGTTGCCTCTCACACCCCCAGGTGGAGACCTGGCCCTCAACCCAGCCACATGCCCTGATATAAATTGAACCTGTGACCCTTTGGTTCTCAGGCCAGCACTCAATCCACTGAGCCACACCAGCTAGGGCTTACTATTAAAATTCTTGATGATTATGTACTTCGCATAACACTCTGAGATTTATAACACTTATTGCTTACCAACTACCATTTTTTTCTTTGCAGAAGCTAAGAATATGCTCATTTATTTATTTATTTAAATATATTTTATTCATTATTCTATTACAGTTGTCTCATTTCTCCCCCATCATTCCCCTCCACCCTGCACACCCCCTCCCATCCACATTCCCCCCTTTATTTCATGTCCATGTGTCGTAAGTTCTTTAGCTTCTACTTTTCCCACACTATTCTTGCCCTCCCCTTGTCTATTTTCTACCTACCGTCTATGCTGCTTATTCTCTGTAACTTCCCCCCTCTCTTCCTCCTACTCCCCTGTTGCTAACCCTCCATGTGATCCCCATTTCTGTGTTTCTGCTCCTGTTCTAGTGTTTGCTTAGTTTGCTTTTGTTTTAGGTATGGTGGTTAGTATCTGTGAGTTTGCTGTCTTTTCACTGTTATATTTTTATCTTCTTTTTCTTAGATAAGTCCCTTTAACATTTCATATAATAAGGGCTTGGTGATGATGAACTCCTTGAACTTGACCTTATGTGAGAAGCACTTTATCTGCCCTCAAATTCTAAATGAAAGTTTCACTGGATAGAGCAATCTTAGATGTAGGTCCTTGGCTTTCATGACTTGGAATACTTCTTTCCAGCCCCTTCTTGCCTGTAAGGTCTCTTTTGAGAAATCAGCTGACAGTCTGATGGGAACTCCTTTGTGGGTGACTGTCCCCTTGTCCCTTGCTGCTTCTAGAATTCTCTCCTTCATTTTAATCTTGGGTAATGTAATGATTATGATGTGCCTTAGTGTGTTCCTCCTTGGGTCCAACTTCTTTGGGACTCTTTGAGCTTCCTGGACTTCCTGGAAGTCTATTTCCTTTGCCAGATTGAGGAAGTTTTCCTTTATTATTTGTTCAAATAAGTTTTCCACTTTGTTTCTTCTCCTTTCCCTTCTGGTACCCCTATAATTCTGATGTTGAGACATTTAAAGATGTCCTGGAGATTCCTAAGCCTCTCTTCATTCTTTTGAATTCTTGTTTCTTCCTTCTTTTCTGTTTGGTTGTTTCTTTCTTCCTTCAGGTCCACTCCATTGATTTGAGTCCCAGTTTTCCTCCCATCACTATTGGCTCCCTGTGCGTTTTCCTTCATTTCATTTATTGTAGCCTTCATTTTTTCATCTAATTTGTGAGCAACATCAACCAATTCTGTGAGCATCCTGATCACCAGGGCTTTGAACTGTGCATCTGATAGGTTGGCTATCTCTTGGTCACTTAGATGAATTGGCTCTGGGGCTTTGATCTGTTCTCCCTCTTGAGCCATTTTCGGGTTTGTTTTGTTTTGTTTTCTTTTGTTTTTGTCTGTTGTGTAGTGAGGGGCGGAGCCTTAGGTGTTCCCCAGGGCAGGGCAACCCAGTTGCTGGGTTGTGACACTGTATGTGGGGGCGGGGTCTGAGAGGGAACAATGGTGCTTGCTCTGCTCTCTCTAGGATTCCAGTCCCTTCCACCGCTTCCCCTTCACCTGGATTATCTGCGTGGGAATGTGGGACCGCCTGGTCAGCCAGCCACCTTGTACAGCCTCACTGGGTCTGCACAGTTGCCACCCCATGCCCGGGGGTCCACTAGCCACCACCTGCGTGCCTGGGGTCTGCCCACCCAACCTCTACTCTACTCCTCTTACCAGTCTGGACGAATGGTTGTTGGACTTCTGTACAGTTCAATTTTCTATCAGTTCTGGTTGTTTTCTTGTTTCTAAATCTTTGTTGTCCTTAATTTTGGTTGTGCAAGGAGGCACAGTGTGTCCACCTATGCCTCCATCTTGGCCAGAAGTCCTACAACTACCATTTTTTGAAAATAGTTATTTCTAAGATGGATTATGATGATGGGAATGACAAGAGAGCTAATATTGATTCAGTATCCACTGTAGCCTAGGAATCTTGCACACCTAATATTTCTCTCCAAACCTGTGGAAGAGTTATTTCATTAGCTATTCAATACATCTACATTTATTAATTTGGGGAGAGAGAAACCACTGAAGTTGCTCCCAGGTGTGTGGTTTAGATCCAGGACAGTCTCCTCCCTTTTTTCATGTTTTCTAATAGGGCATCCCTTAAACTTTGGAAGACTAAATGAAATTTACTACCTAAACTCTCTCAGTATTCATCATTCTTTAAACTCATCAGGTACTTTAGAGTATATAACTTGTCAAATGATAAGACTAAAATAATTAGAAAATGAATTTGATGTCCTTTATTCAAGAGAACACAATCCATGGATTGAGAGAGTGCAGAACCTCACAAGCAGTGGAGCATTCTTGCTGACAGATTTGGGGCAAGAGCGAGTTTTATAGAGCATTAAAAAAGGCAACATGAGCTCTGGCTGGTGTGGCTCAGTGGATTGAGGGCCAGACTGTGAACCACAGGGTTGCCAGTTCAATTCCCAGTTGGAGCATGTGCCTGGGTTGTGGGCCAGGTTACCAGCAGAGGGTGCTCAAGAGGCAACCATACATTGATGGTTCTCTCCATCTCTTTCTCCCTCTCCCCTTTATAAAAATGAATAAGTAAAAATTCTCTAAATTGAAAAAAAAAAGGCAACATGTAAACAGGGCATGATTGAACAGGAGGCTAGGGTTTCCTTAATGGGCTGGAGGGTTCTATTTTCTAGGGTATGGTCTAGAGCTAAAGCTGAGATGGAGGACTGTGATTGGCAGGTGCTTCCCGAAACTGCAGGCTGATGTAGGTTTAGATTTGTGACAGGCACCGTGCCACTGGGTTGGCCTCCATTCTGTGGGTTCCAGAATACAAATTAACTTTATCAAATTGCTTTGTTACTAAGCACTGTCTCCTACCTGGACTGCTTTTTTACTCCCCTTTTAATGCTCTTATTTTTACCTTCTCTTTGAAGCCCTCTACAATTCCATTTTCTCATCAGGCCCTCCCCAACACTCCCAAAATTCCTTGTCTGCCAGGTGTTCTGACCTCTAAGGCTATTACTAAGACCAGTAACAAATCCATCCTATCTTATAAACTGATGACATGCTCTGGAACCCTGGTGGGTTAATGGATAAGATATCAAGTCCTTCTACCAGGACTTGAAGCTCTGGGACTGGAAATATCAATATGAATAGAAGACCTGCAAAGCTGCTAAGCCAAGAAAGTACCAGCGTATATAGTATATTCATCAAAGCAAAGAGGATAGTATTTCTCCTAGATCTTGTATAAAAAGCCAATGAGACCGAACATTTAAAAAAAAAAAAAAAAGGACTCATGGACGTGGACAACAGTGTGGTGATTCCAGAAGGAACAGGGTGTGGGTGGAGGTGGAAGAGGGTATAAGGGGCATAAATGGTAATGGAAAAAAGGTACAATAAAAATAAAATTTTAAAAAAGCCAATGAAGATGAAATTGATGAGTGACCTTTCATGTAATGAAGTCTAAAGCTGACACTTCCCTTCTCCAGTCTACCAGATTAGAACTCTCCCCTAAGAGCACAAAACTCTGGTTTCCGCTGTTAAATTAAGCGAGGAGGCCATTACACTGAGGTGGTTCTAATGCCTTGGCAGCCTAAGTAAGCAAACAAAAATCTAAGCTCGTAAATGCTTCAATATTATAAAGTCAAAACCTAAGGACAACTAATCACAAACAGCCAACTAGGCTTTAAACTGCGGCCAATCAATAATTTCCTTGCTTTGCTCCTGCCTTTTCTCTGTAGAAGTCTCCCCGGCTCCTGTCAGTGGAGTGCTCCTAACTACTTCCGGTTTGGCACTGCTCGTTTGGAATCCGTTTTTACTCAAATAAAGTTTTTTTTTTTTCAGCTAATTATTTTTATTTTTATCAAAATCTAAAGCACTAACTTTTAAATTTTTTGCATAGTAAGATGTTTTACTTTGCTATCCAGGATACCGATACATTACAAATGTATTTAATTTTTTAAATTTTATTGTTGTTCTATAATAAAACAACAATTGGAGTTGTCCCAATCCCCCTCCCCCCTCCCCTCCATGGCTCTCCCCTGCCCTGCTCCCACTCCCACCATCAATCCCCACACTGTCGCTCATGTCCATGGGTCCTTCCTTGACTAGACCCTTCCCTTCTTTCCTCCCTTACCCCTCTGGTCACTGACAGTCTGTTCCTTGTTTCCATGCTTCTGGTTCTACTTTGCTCACTTGTTTGTTTTGTTCATTAAGTTCCTCTTATAGGTGAGATCATATGGTATTTGTCTTTTACCAACTGCCTTATTTCACTCAGCATAATGCTCTCCAGTTCCATCCACGCTGTCCTGAAGGGTATGAGTTCCTTCTTTCTTTCTACTGTGCAGTATTCCATCATGAAAATGTACCACAGTTTTTGATCCACTTATTTACTGATGGGCTCTTAGGCTATTTCCAGCACTTGGATATTATAAATAATGCTGCTATGAACATAGGGGTGCATGGGTTCTTCTGATCTTAAAATTTTTAATAAAGTTAAATGTTTTTTAAAAGTTAGGTGCTATTTATTTTATTTTTTTATCTTCACCTGAGGACATTTTTCCCTTTCATTTCCTTTTTTTTTTTTTTTTTTTTTTAAGAGAGAAGGAAGGGAGGGAGAGAGATAGGGAGAGAAACATTGATGCAAGAGACAAACAGCGATTGGTTGTCTCTCATACACATGTCCAACCAGGGACCAAAACTGCAACCCAGGCATGTGCCCTGGCCAGGAACTGAACCCCTTTCAGGTCACAGGATGATGTTCCAACCAACTGAGCCACGCTGGCCAGGGCTCAGTTTATCTTTTAACTTTACACTATGTAAACTATGAATTGAATGAATGTGAGGGAGAAACTTGGTGAATATTACTTTGAGTAGATATTGGAATTCTTATCTATTAGTAATAGACCATCTTTGTCCTATGAGATATCTTATTGCAAAATACACTCTCATTTATCTCCTCAACTACATTGTTCTTTCTCAAGGCAATGACCTCTTCTTCAATATTTTTGTGTCTCACCCTGGCTGATGTGCTCAATGGACTGAGTGCCAGCCTGCAAAACAAAGGGTCAGCAGTTCGATTCCCAGTCAGGGCACACACCTGGGTTGCATGCCAGGTCCCCAGCTGGGGGCGTGAGAGGCAACCACACATTGATTTTTCTCTCTCTCTTCCTCTCTCCCTTCCCCTCTGTTCAGAAATAACTAAATAGAATCTTTACAAATCCATCTTTGTGTCTCTAATGTCCACTTCAGGAATCACTCAATATATATTTTAGGTTGTTGACCACGATTGCTTTGATACATTCCTTCTAGGTAAGGGTTCATATATTCTACTCTGTCAAGTCTTCCTTCAATGTCTAGAAAAAGAAGTTTTGGAACATTAACTAGCATCCATCTAGAGGTAAATAACTGGGTTCTCAAAGGTGTGTGTATAGCTGGTACATTTTAAACCAGCATAGATTATGTTCCCACATACACCCTTCATCGAAATGCGAAAAAAGGGGTGTTGTAATACATCATAAATTCTTAACTGGGTAGGTCATGGTGGGTAGTCACGCCTGCCCCAGACATATACCTTCCTTAGTGAAAGGTATTAAAGCAAGCCCCTTCCTTTGCTCTTCTGCACTGAGGTTAGCTCACCTTTGAGATGTCAGAATAGTACCCCTCAAAGGCAATAACCACCCTTAAGAAAGCACACAATCTTCTTAACTATTCCACCTTACTTTCTCCAGTTTTCCATATATTCCCTCCTCAATTACAAATGCATAAAAGAAGCTATAAAACTACTATTCTCAGGAGCATTTGAGATCTTATTTCCTGGCATATGCTGTCAGCTTGGCTCAGATAAACTCATAAAAATTCTCTGTGGTTTGGATATGTCTTACATCAACATAAATAAAGATGACATGTCCGAGATACGGTTTGTAAAAGTCAAATTTCCATCCACAGCGACATCCACAGAGAGCTGCCTTTGAAAATGAATTTCACTGGAATGTCATTCTAAATGAATATTAAGAAATGATCTGGAGAGCATTATGTTGAGTGAAACAAGCCAGGCGGTGAAAGAAAAATTCCATATGATCTCACTTATAAGCGGAACCTAATTAACAAAACAAATAAGCAAAATATAACCAGAGACATTGAAATAAAGAACAAACTGACAGTACCAGAGGAGAAGGAGAAGAGGGATAATGGGAGAAAAGAGGGGAAGGGTCATCAAGGAACATGTATAAAGGACACAAGGACAAAGCCAAAGGAGGGTAGGATCAAGGGTGGGAAGTGGGGATGGGTGGGGTGAGGGGGTGGAGGGGGGAAAGTGTAGACATTGAACAACAATAAAAAAATGTAACCTAATTATGCATGTAATTAAGTCTTTCAGTGATGTGGTGATAATGTAGTATGATAAAAGTGTTATAAAAATGAAAAAAGAAATAGTCATGAAAAACTAAGAAAAAATATTTATTATACTGAAATTGACTCCAATATTGTTTAAAAAAACTTGGAAAATAAAACTTCACACTTGGCAAACTTGCCATAAAAATGCACTGAGGTAGCTCATTCTTCTCATCTCCTGCAACTTCTGATCAAAAGTCAATGCCTCTGTGACCTACAGATCTATTCATTTGCCTCAATTACAGATTGAGCTAGTCACAAAGTTAATGTTCTCACATGGATTCATTGGCTAATTTAAAAAAGCATGGATTTGAGGACTTTGCTGCCCTATTTAGTCACAAAAATTATCCTAAAGTGAAAGATGTTCTGTGTTCCTTTACTCCCCTCTGCTGGTAAATTCTAAGATAGCTTTTTCTTAATTTTTTATTTTATTTTATTTTATTCTTAGAAGTCAAATCAATAGAAACATCAATTGTGTTTTTAAAATGGTAAGAGAGAGACTTCCGGCCAAGATGGAGGCGTAGGTGGACACATTGTGCCTCCTTGTACAATCAAAATTAAGGACAACAAAAATTTAGAAACAAGAAAACAACCAGAACTGACAGAAAATTGAACTGAATGGAAATCTGACAACCATTCATCCAAACAGGTAAGAGGGGCAGAGTTGTGGCAGGAAAAAGTGGAGGTTGGTGGACCCAGGAGTGCAGGAGCTCCAGGCGTGCTAGTGGACCCTGGGTGCAGGGTGGCAACAGATAGACCCAGTGAGGCCATGCAAGGCGGCTGGCTGACCAAGCCGTCCCACATTTGCATGCAGATAATCCAGGTGAGAATGGGGAGTGAGACAGACCTTGTAACCCAGGGCCCCAGTGCCAGGAAATAAAACCTAAAAACTCCAATTGAAAACACTTGTGGGGGTTGAGGTGCTGGGAGAGACTCCCAGCCTCACAGGAGAGTTCATTGGAGGGACCCACAGGGTCCTAGAATGTACACAAACCCACCCACACAGAAATCAGCACCAGAAGGGCCCAATTTGCTTGTGGGAAGCAGCAGAAGGGACTGAAATATGAGAGAGCGGAGCAAGCGCCATTGTTCTCTCTTGGACCCACCCCACATACAGCGCCACAACCCAGAGACTGGGCTGCCCCGCCCTGGGGAACAACCTAAGGCTCTGCCCCTTACTACGTAACAGCCAGGACCAGAGCAAACAAACAAACAAACAAACAACAACAACAACAAAAAAAAACCAAAATGGCTCAAATGCGAGAACAGATCAAAACCCCAGAGCCAATTCATCTAAGTGACCAAGAAATAGTCAACCTATCAGATGCACAGTTGAAAGCCCTGGTGATCAGGATGCTCATAGAATTGGTTGATGTTGCTCACAAATTAGATGAACAAGTGAAGGCTACAATAAGTGAAATGAAGGAAAACACACAGGGAACCAATAGTGATGGGAGGAAAACTGGGACTCAAATCAATGGAGTGGACCAGAAGGAAGAAAGAAACAACCAAACAGAAAAGAAGGAAGAAACAAGAATTCAAAAATATGAGGAGAGGCTTAGGAACCTCCAGGACATCTTTAAACATCTTATTGTCAGAATTATAGGGGTACTAGAAGGCGAAGAAGAAGAGCAACAAGTGGAAAAGTAATTTGAACAAATAATAAAGGAGAACTTCCCCAATCTGGCAAAGGAAATAGACTTCCAGGAAGTCCAGGAAGCTCAGAGAGTCCCAAAGAAGTTGGACCCAAGGAGGAACATACCAAAGCACAGCATAATTACATTAGCCAATATTAAAATGAAGGGGAGAATTCTAGAAGCAGCAAGGGATAAGGGGACAGTCACCTACAAAGGAGTTCCCATCAGACTGTCGCTGATTTCTCCAAAGAGACCTTCCAGGCAAGAAGGGGCTGAAAGAAGTATTACAAGTCATGAAAGTCAAGGACCTACATCTAAGATTGCTCTATCCAGCAAAGCTTTCATTTAGAATGGAAGGGCAGATAAAGTGCTTCTCAGATAAGGTCAAGTTCAAGGAGTTCATCATCACCAAGCCCTTATTATTATATGAAATATTAAAGGGACTTATCTAAGAAAAAGATAAAAAATAGGACAGTAAAAAGACAGCAAACTCACAGATGTTAACAACCACACCTAAAACAAAAGCAAACTAAGCAAACACTAGAACAGGAGCAGAAACACAGAAATGGAGATCACATGGAGGGTTAGCAACAGGGGAGTGGGAGGAGGAGAGAAGGGGGAAAAGGTGCAGAGAATAAGTAGCATAGACGGTGGGTAGAAAATAGACAGGGGGAGGGCAAGAATCGTGTGGGAAAAGTAGAAGCTAAACAACTTATGACACATGGACATGAACTAAAGGGGGGAATGTGGGTGGGAGGGGGTGTGCAGGGTGGAAGGGAATGAAGGGAGGAAATGGGACAAGTGTAATAGCATAATCAATAAAATATATTTAAAAAATTTTTTAAAATGGTAAGAGAAAAACATGTTGAAAATCATGAAAAACATATTCAATCTTTTCCTCAAATGTAATTCTCTCAGTCTCAAATATTAAACATTATTTTCTACAACAAATACTTGGGCTATATAATTTGTTTCTACAGTCCAATTATTTTTTGCCCCACTTACCTTAGATGAACGGTCAAGGAAATGGAGCCACAAGGAATAGAAAGGGTATGTTTAGACATAAAAACCAAACTCATTTACAAATTGAAATATTACTGAACTGCACCTTGTTTCTGTTAATCCACTTACATCACAAAGCATTCTCATGTGTGTATACTTCATTTATAGCAATATCATGGTATAGGTGTGCACATTCTACAATATTAAACTTATTTTTCCTTAAAAATAAAGCAAAAAAGAATCACTGTGGTCAGTTTCAGCTAAATTCTGATATAGACTCATTAACTGGGCACATCCAACTCCATTGTCTGCCATTTTTTCTATAACTCTTCTGTTTCCCAGGTGACTCATGTAATGCTATCGAGGCCTCCCTCAAGAAATGAAGTACTGGAAACAGTTATTCGCAGTGTCTCATTGCTCAGAATAATTTACATTTTGAAGGAAAATCAGAACTAGAGCCAAAGCAACCTGCTCCTAACAGGAAATGACAGATAGTAATTGAGGAAGACATTTTTAGACAGAAAGGTTTTCAGTTACCACCCAAGCAAAAAAAGGGGTGGCTTTTGAATTGAGGCTGTTTTCAAGGTCATCGGTGTCCCCTCACAGGAAAGGTGTCGCCATTGGCATTGTGTGGTTTAGAGTGAGCTTGGATTCCAGAGCCAGGCAGATCCAGATTGGAATCTCAGTCCAGCCATTCGCTAGCTTAGGACCTTGTACAATTTTCTTAACCTTTCTGCGCCTCAGTTTTCTCATCTGTAAAATAGGGATAATACGCACTTCCCAGGGCTGCTGTGGGGATTAGTGCTGGGGGAAAGGATAAAGCCAGTGCCATGTGCTATGTGGTGCCATGTGCTGAGCAGGCCGATGACCTTGTGGAACATGACTGCCAGTTTTCTCTTCTGAGCTTGTCCCCAGAACTGGAAATTACGGGACAGCATGAACAGCACTAACGGCTCCTTGCAGCCACAGGGAGAAGACAACATCGGAACAAACTGACGCCTGGTGTTACAATGCCTCAGCAGCCCAGGGGCCACACAACAGCAACCCCCAATTATAATCCAATAGAAGCTCAGATACCCTATCCCTCAATGCTGGTGCGTATCTGCCCACTCAGCCCTTTCCCTGTCTTGGGAAAGTAAAATAAAACCTTTACTCGATGCACGTTCTTCTCCTCGTGAATTCTTTCACAGCCCGTGTCACCAACCACCCTAACGCCGGCACACTGTATACAGGAAGTGGAACTTTCCTCTGCTCCTTCCCTTGATGAAGCTGCTCAGACGGCAGAGTAATTTAAGTTTTGAGGAAGGTTAGGCAGGAACACCACTTGTGATTTTAATTATGAGATTGTATAGTTCTTTCCTAGATAATTTTTCATAGAGCATTTCTAGGAAATAGTCCCAAATCAAGCCCATGGCTGTTTCACTCAGAATTCCTGCAGGTATCGAGGACTCTTCTGGATGGGAGATATCCACGTAGTTTCACGTTTCTTTCTACTCTTTTCATGGGCTGTGAAGGCACTGTCTTTAGTTAACCATCACTTCTGCTTGGTGGGGGAGCAGGGGAGCAGAAACTGTGTAGAGCTGTCCCTGCTGCATGATCCATGAAAGCACAGGTCATGCATTTGAGTTAATCAATATCATAGACCCAAGGGGTCAGGTTCCCTGCGTCCTGGAGAAACCATCAACACTCACTTGGCTATTAGCCTGGTCTCATGTGTGAAGACGTCTCACCAACTGGTTCTATTATCTCCCACCTATTCTCTCTCCTTTTGTCTTCAGGGAAGGTTCCAAAGCATTCAGAGATCCCCAGCACATTGAGTTCCATAGAGACAGAATTCTATGAACTCAGAAGGTAATTCAATGAATTTAAGATTGCTAGCAGGTTAGGTGTATCCACCCCGCTTTTAATTTTGGCCATAAAAATGTACTGAAGTAGTTCATTTTTCTCATCCTTTGTAAATGCTCATCAAAAGTCAAGGCATTAGTATTTTAAAGTTTCATACATTCTGTGGATTATAGTGATGTACTTTACTGCCATGACCTTTTCAATATTCTCCAATTTGCTTGACTGAGCCTGGAACTCTCCTCTGTTCATGGCATTATTGATGTCCACTGTAGGCACAGAGAATAAATAAACACACTGAACTCTTCAAGGGATACTTGCAAAGGTGGGGGTGGTCCCCAGAGCAACCATGTCAATCTAGCAGGGAAATGAGGATGCTGTCCTTTTCCCTTATATTAAGTGTTTGGAAGTGAAATTCAGGAGAGAATAACTTTGTTCCAAGGAACAGGGAGAAAGGATCATATCCCAAAGATCCTGGAACAGAGTATAGTATGGTTGTCCCTTGCTATAACGTGGCACATGGTGAGGGATGACTGTATACTTCACTGGTGAGTACCCATATAGAATTCTATATGTTGTTAAAATTACATAGATTTAAGAGTGTAGAAAGTGTTTAAGAGCATATGAAGTGTTGTTAAGAGTGTGGGAAAGGTTAATAAGAGAGTGGGAAAGGTTTATAGGAGTGTGGGGAGGGTTTATAAAGCCTTAAAATTGATATAAATAATGAAATAAATATAATGCCACTACTTCGCGGATTTTCACCTATCACAGGGGGTCTCTGGAACGTAACTCCCGCGACAGGTGAGGGATCACTGTACTTTGTTCTGCACACAGGGTATGACACACAGGGAAAGATTTTCTCCCACCTTTCAGCACTTTATCCATCTGTCAGAATTCCCTCAAGGCTGAGACTTTTGACTTTGTACCAGTTACAAGTACCTATAATAATAACATAGTCAACATTTTGAAATCTTCAACGTTCTGGGCAAAATGCTAAGAATTTCATGTCATGTTATTCTCATAACAACTCTGTCAGGTGGATACTTAATAATTTCCATTTTATGGATGAAGTAATTAGCTGGATAACTTTTGGCCCTGACTGGGTAGCTGAGTTGGTTAGAGTGTCATCCCCATAAGCCAAGGTTGTGGGTTCAATCCCTGGTCAGGGCACATACAAGAAGCAACCAATGAATACATAAATAAGTGGAAAAACAAATCGATGTTTCTCTCTACCTTCCTCTCTCTCTAAAATCAATTTTTAAAAAGGTTACATAACTTTTCGTAATTAAGTGGTAAAGCTGAAATTCATGCCCTGGTCATTTGACTTCATTCCCCCTGCTGTCCATAAAAATTTACCACTCAGATTTCCTGCTGCAAGGAGCAGAGCCGACTGACAGCCCCAGACGCTGGCCCTCTGGGTCCACCCAGGCATTTGGACCATGAGCTGTTCCCAGCTAACGACTGTGGGTCCTCCTGGTAGCCCGTTCCTGTGGGAGACAAGATTCTTCCAACACGTGACTTTAAGTAAGGAACTCCCCATCAGACCGGCCAAAATTTCTTAGAACTGTGCTGTAGTTGAGGTTATTCCTATCCATCTTCCTTCCTTCCCCCTGTTCACAGGTATCAGACCTGCTTCATGATCTAAAGATTCTCTGCCTACTCCTGCTTCCTCCCATTTATCCTTCCACAAGCACTTCCCCCAATAAATCTCTCGCACATCTAATCATGTCTGGGCACCTGCTTCTTGGAGAATTCAAACAACACGCTACCCTCGCTGGAGAGGCATAAACCTCTCTCTCCTTATCTGCTTACTTCAGCGGTCAAGCAAGAACTGCCGGTGACATTTTAGACTGATGGACTGTACATCTTTTCAAAGACCTTTGCTGATTTCAAACTATTACTTTCCTCATAGCGGCTCTATTTCCTCCATCTGACGAAAAAAAAAAAGACATATGGTCTACAACTGTGTCCAGATTCCTTAGAAGGACCACAGAAAAGTCGGACCTGACCTCGGAGACAGTGAGAGCGCAGGACAGGAAGGCCCACCGAGTATGAGAGCAGGGGTCCTGCAGGGTGTTCCCAACGTGTTAGGTGACCGTAGTGCGGCGAGCACCAAAGCGCGTTCATCAAATACCCACCAAGGGCTCTGAAATAACGACACAAAAAATAATAAATAATTCAGGCAACACTAGGAAGGGCAGCCTAATTCCCTCCTCTTATTGGAAAGTCCCAATGCGCAACGATGTGTTAAAGGGCCCTAGAGGATCTGCGGCAAAGAAACTGGTGTAACCCTCACATTCATTTGATGAAGTGTCTGCTTTTTAACGCCCCTCGAAACTAGGGAAGTGGAGTCCGTGCACGTAGCCATGTTAGTTTATAGGTTTCCCTGCTTCCTCTCCCCAAATCTAGTCTTCGAGTATTCATTCTCAAGGGGTATTGTTTGTTTGTTTTCCCTATTGTATGAGTGGTAACTGAAAGTTTTTCTCGTTGCTAGGGATTCCTCATTCATTCATTCAAAAAGCATTCAATGAGAACTTTAAGTTCTGGGCTACACTTTGTGGCCCAGAACTTTACTTTGTGGGAAGTAAATATGAACCTGGCTCCAGGCTTCTAAAGGGACTTAGACCTAGAGGAGGATCGGTAAGGCGTGCAAATAGATCACTCAACAGGGGCCCCCAAATAATAACATCCCAGAAAACAGAGAATACCCCGATGCGATCGCCTGCAAATGTCTGAGAATGGAAAAGCAGCGAGGATGCAGGGACAAGAGCGGGATTTGTGCCGTCCCGTTCGCTAACGAGATAACCAAGGTTTCAGCACTGTGTGGCCCTCGAGCCTGGTGGTTCCTCTCCAGTCTCCAAACTCCAAATCCCACCCAATGGAGCTACTGTACCTGCCGCCTCCCGTCCCTCCCCCACTCTATTCTCATAGTAGGTTTCCTTCGCTATACTTAACTACCTATGCGCTAAGATTTGAGGGTCACCATCAGTCCTCCAGCTTCGTATCCGAAATTTCCACCAAAGCCCCTAGTTTAAGGTTGCTAAACTCAGAGTTTGTGAATCTTGACTCAACTGGATCCAACTCGGATTCCGTAGAAGCAGTTTCCCCGAAAGGAGGTCTTCAGCTTCAGCAAAGTTCCGGGGCGGGCGGGGGAGATTAGAACGAGGTGTCTATCACATTTCCCCGGATATAGAGTCTCAGGCGCGGGTCAAGCGTACTAAAGTACTCTTTATAACGTATTTTCCTCTAAAAATATGGCTATGACGGAGCCAGCGGAACTCACATTTCTTTTCATGCTTTTTAATCTTGACAGCCACGCCCTTCGCTAGGCAGGCAGCCTCTGGCCACCCTCCGGGGTCCTGATTTTGAAAAGAGCAGCGGGCCAATCAGAGTGCAGCGCTGTTTGGCGCTGCCATTCGAGCCTGGGCTAGACCTGGGGCGCGACGGTGGCCGCGGCTCCGGTGGCCCGCACGGCGGTGGGGGCGGAGGCATGAGGGGAGCTTTCCGGCTTCAGTGAGCGCACGGGGACGTGCAGGCCCAGGGCCGCATGCAGGCTAATGGGGGAGGGAAGGAGCAGCCTGTGAGACGGGGTGACGGTGGTGACCAGCCCGGGCGGGGACCGGGACTGGAAAGGACGCCTAAGCAGCCGGCTGGTCCGGCGGCTGGGCTGGGCTGGGGCCGGGGGTGTGCGGACAGAGACGAACCCACTCAGCTGACCCTGCCGGGGCAGGAGAGGCGAGAAGAGTCGTCTTTACACATCGGAGAGAGACGAGGGCAAAGTGAGGTTTGCAGGGAAGGGGCTCTTTGGCTGGAAGTGGGGAGCAGCTGGTGACGGGCGTGGCCGAAAGGATAAGGAAGGTCTGTGTAAGTCATTGAAAGAAGGTCGGTGTGAGTGAAGGGAAGGTGAGGTGTGGCTGGATCAGAGGGTTCAGGGAAGACGGTTGGTGGAGGCGGATAGAGGAAAAAGAAGTGGAAGTGGCTGGGGTCCGGGCTGAAACTGCGCCAGACGCGACCGCAGCAGAGCGGAGCGCAAACCTGAGAGTGTTCGGAAGTTGGAAGACTTGGTGGCGCGCGAGGTTCAGGGCTGAGATCCTGCCTCGGAGAGCGGGCGACGTTTCCGGAATGTGGAACAAGAGGCTGGTCAGGTTGGCCTTGCTGCAGCACCTTCGGGCTGTCTATGGCATCAAGGTCAAAGGTGGCCGCGGGCAGTGCAATCGCAAGCGGAAAGAAACAGCAGCCACGGAAACAGCGGTGAGTTCTGGGGAGTATTTAGGTTAGGGGAAAAAAAGAACACCTCCTGTACTGTCATTGCCAGGGCATGCCGCGGTGGCCATTCTACGTGGATCCGAAAGAGAAGGTGGTTAAGTAAGTCTAATTCAATCCGAAGGACCAACTGCTGAAATGTAAAGAATGGCATTTTTTATTTTTTACGGGGATTTTTGGTCGTTGGGAGACAGCTGCAGGATTTTTCAGTCTCAGCAGCTTGACATTTTGAGCTAGATAATGGGGGGCGGGGAGGGGGGGCGGCATGTTATAGCCTGTCCTGTGCCCTGTAGGGTGTTTAGCAGCATCTCTGACTTCATATTTCCAAATATTGCCAGTTTACTGTATTCTGAACAAGTAGCACATGTGAAGGGAGGCAAACACTGCCCCACTGTTGAAGAGTACGATTTGAAGAGCGGGGACAAGGGGGACCACTGCATTTTCTAAATGAGTCAGGGGGTGTGATAGCCCATTAGAAATAGGCTTCAGATAATACCTCTGAATTCACCAGTTTGAAAAAAAACAAAACAAAAAACAACGTTGCAACTTGACTATATCATATTTTGAGACAAAGGTATTTTTTTTTTAAATAAGAAACCAGAATGGAATGATTAAAAAGCTGTTCATTTTGGGTGGTCAAGGTAGGGGAATTTTGAATGAGACTTTTCTCTATTGTATCATCAAGAATCTCATTAAGAAACAAATAGAATATAAAGCATTTTATTTTAAACTTATTTGCCTAATTATATGGTGCTTTCTAAGTAGTTAGAGCTGAAAACTGATAAAACTAACTCTTAATAGTGTTTATTTTCTAAAAGATAGGAAGTACCTGGAAAAGAAAACTACTAGCAAATATAATTTGTATACCTCTTATAAATTCTGGAGAAATTGTTTTTGTTGTTTGCAACTTAATGGCCACATATTTGTTTATATTTAAAAAGAAACAATTCTTTCTGGTTGTAAAACTGGCTTTCCAAGATATCAAATATTGTTGGTTTTGTAAGTCTATGAAAGAATATATGTATAAGGATTTTTTTTTACCTATTAAGAAAAACTGACGCTTGTCTGTAGATTCTGTAGACCCGAGTTTGAATCCTGCTCTACCCCCACTGGGTGTGTGATCTTGGACTTCTTGTGTAATTTTCCTAAGCTTCAGATTCCCACTCTAAAAAGTGGGAATGATGGTATCTCTTCTTGGGTTGTTTAGAAAACATTCAGATCTGTACATAGGATTAGCACAATGCCTGTGACATGCTAATAAATTGT
This sequence comes from Anoura caudifer, assembly GCA_004027475.1. Taxonomy (NCBI): domain Eukaryota; kingdom Metazoa; phylum Chordata; class Mammalia; order Chiroptera; family Phyllostomidae; genus Anoura; species Anoura caudifer. The sequence continues at coordinate 336,307 of PVKU01000611.1, forward strand.
CTGCATCGCAATAGTCATGCTAGAAACACTAATAACATATTCTGATAAAGAAATTAAGAAGACCATAGTGTTACATCAATGGAATCTAACAGGATAGGTAATTGAAAACTAGATTTCTTTAATTCTTTGGTATTGGTTAGCTAGTCATAGTTTTGAGCTTTTTAAGAAAAGTACTAGAAGTCTTTTAATGATGGTATTATAAATGACATTCCAATACATAAAATTTAAAAAGCATGCTCTTTATTTTATGAGATTAAATTTAGCCGTTACTTTTGAAGCCAAGTAATAGAATAATGAGACTTAAGGAAAAAAAAACCCCACCTGAATTCTACTTGTATATGACATTTGTAGATTTACAGTCAGCTTCAGCATCTGACTTATTTTTGCATTTCATTTGCTTTCATAGTATCAAGAAAATTTTGATTTACCCAAAAAAGGTGTTGCCCATACTAACATTTTTTTTTAAGAAGTTCACCTTGAAATGGTAATCATAACAGCAGCAAATGTTCTTTGTATGCTTACTCTGTGTCAGACACTGATAAGAATATTTTACATCTTTTAATTCTTTGTATAACTATGACTTAGGACCTATGTTAGGATGCTGAGGCATTGAGAAGGATAATTTGATCCAGGTCACACAAGTGGGAGAGCCAGGATTTAAAATCTAGCAGCCCTGCCTCTCTCTCTTAAGCTCTGTACTGCACTGTCTTCTCTGTATTTGTCAATTAAATGGAGCCAGATGTTTGTTTGAAAAGGGACTAGTGAGAGTTTGTTAGTCTGTTGAATCATTAACAATGCTGAATGATTTCTTATTGTAAATGTAAGGTTAAATAAGATGCTCCTAAAACATAAGTGCTTCAAGATCATTCTTGGAGAGCGGGTGCATTTCAGCTAAATTAACATTTGTAAGATTAGGTATACCCACTTATTTCATTTTGTGTAAATAGACATATGCAAGCTTTAATTATTTTCAGTTTAGTGAAAAGCTACAACCTTCTTTTTTTTATTTTTTATTTTAATCGTTGTTCTTGTACAGTTTTCTGTCTTTTGCTCCCATCCCAGCCCATCGCCCCAGCCCTCCCCACCCCCCTCCCCTTTCCACCCCCCCCTAGTTTTTGTCCATGTGACCTTTATACTTGTTGCTCCAAACCCTTCCCCTTTCCCCTTGAAATTCCTTCCCCTCTCCCCTCTGGTGACTGTCAGCCTGTTCTCAATTTCAGTGGCTTTGGTTATATTGTGCTTGTTTGTTTTTTTGATTAGGTTCCTGTTAAAGGTGAGATCATATGGTATAGCTACAACCTTCTTAATCAGTGACACATTTTTAAGTTTGAATGCCTGCACAAACATAGTGGCAAGGTGTATACAAGCATGCAAGTTACCCAACATATGCAAGTTTACTCTTAGGATCTTCAGTGTATTAAAATGTGAAGAATTGAGTAATACATTTCAATGTGACTGTTTAAAATGATTTTCAAAGTAGCTAAATGAAATTTGAATTAAATGTTTGCAGAATCCCTACCTTGGGTATCTCAGAACATAGTTTGAATAGCATTTTTCCATGGAGTGTGGAAAAGATAATCAGCTGCAATTTTGGGAAGTACCCTAGCAATTGACTTAGCCTTTTGTTTAAATTAGTATTTGTAAGGTGACAAAGGTAAGATATAAGGTCAGTATTTATAAGGCTGCTGAAGGAACAGGTAGTACTTTGAGGGAAATGTTAGTGTTTCGGGACAAATTCTGTTTAAGAATTTCCTGACTAAGCACCGACTGGATGGACTTTCTGTTGTGGCGCTGGAAACCGATGGAGTTTACCGCGTCCCTGAGGGCAGTGACTTTGTTCTTACCGTCACTGTACTCTCAGCACTTAGCGTCATATTGTTACTTTTCACCCAATGTGCGTAAAGTAATTGCCTTTGTTGTCTTGACTGATAGTTCATTTCTGCTATCTTATCCGCCCCCCGCCCCCCGCCTTGAGGTTTTTAAATTTGCCTAGTGTTTAAGAAAACTTATATGATGCTTAATATTTGTGTTAGAGGAACTAAATTTGTCGTTTTAGGGTAAAATATTTGGAGTACCTTTTAATGCATTGCCCCATTCTGTTGTACCAGAATATGGACACATTCCAAGGTAAGTAAAGTTTGAAATGGAGAATAAATATTTCAAAGTGGTATTCGATTCACAACATTTGTTTTGAACTAGCAAATGATTTTATTTCTCAACAGTAATGTAAAACAATTTTTAAACTTTTACGTATTTTAACTTTTTAATTTGTACTCATTCCCAGGATTGAACTTTAAGGTTTAGTAATGAATAAGTGCTAGAAAGCAAATTATTTTTGTTCTATCAAATTAGAGTTTTCACTTCTATACCATTTTTCTCCCACAATTTTGATTATACTCAATGATATGCTGATTTACCAATTCAGCTATAATATTAATATTTTTGTATGTTTTAGAACAATTGGATAAAGGAATATTATGCTGAGGTATTAGAGTATTTGTGAATATAAATTATATAAACCTTGGGCCTTTCTATGTTGCTTACTATTTATAAATAATCTTTTGAACTAACTGCATCAGAAATTACCTGGGAAGTTTACGTCTTAAGAAAATAGTTTAAATGCATATTAAGAAACTATTTTAACTCTTTCTAATTATTTTTTACTATGTCCAAAAAATTTTGGTTTATTCTGGATAGTGTATTTCGATTAAACTAGGTTTTTAATTGATGCATTGTCCACAAGCATCTATTAAACACCTTGCTGCCTTAGAACCATTTTCCCTCAGCCTGAAAGTATAAATTCACAGTCTTCGTAAGGCAACCACTTACTATTTTGCTTATTAAATAATCTACAAAAGGTTTATTTATGATTTTCAACATTTAGAATTAGAAAGTCATATCTCAGTAATAATGACTGCATCTTTGTTGCAATTCCATTCCCTGCTTTCAGCCACTGTGTCCCAGTGCAACGTTATCAGTTGCTTATAGCTGAAATCCATTCTAATTTGGTGATACCAGCTGTTAACTAAGCATCTAAAGCTAACATTGTTAAAAACTGTTCAGTACAAAAATTGAGCACACACCTTTAAATAGGAAAAGGATTATTAGAACTGGGATATATATGACTTTTCTAAGGGTAATGTTGGAATGACGGGGGGGTGGGGAACCTTGCCTTATTTTGGGCAAATGTAGTAGATGGTAGATATCTGAAGCTGTGTATGCTGTGCAAGATCACTCATGGAGGGAGAATGAAGAAAAGAAGTCCTCAGACCGAGCTCTAGGTCCTCCTAGAATGTGGAGGACTGGCAGAAAAAGAGCATCCAGAAGAGAAGTTTGAGAAGAAGCCGTCAGGGAGTCAGCAGGAAAGCCAGAAGAGTGAAAAAGTATTTTCAAGATGAGCTGGGAGTGGTGAAGTGTGTCAGATGTTGGTAGGACAGGCAAGATGAAGATGATGAGCTGACTGTGGGTTTGGCGAGGCCGAGGCCATGGGCGAATCTGGCGAGTGCTGTGTTGTGGAGTAAAGGGGGTGAGAGTCCGACTGGAGAGGGCGCAGTAGAGGCTGGGATGTGATGAAGTGGGGTGGTGGAGACGGTGGGAAGGCAAGTCCTGTGCTCCCGTGGAAGCAGAGCAGTGGAGGGTTGGGAAGGCTGTAGGTCAGAGTGGGCTCCCTGACGTTGTCACCGGTAGGTAGGTGGGTCCTGGAGATGGAGTTAGGGAGCGAGGTAGCACGGATTAAAGAGATTGGTGGCCTCGGCTTCTGAAAGAGGTGTGGTACCTGGTCTGCCCGTGTACTTTGGCAGCACAGTAGGACTTAGAAGGACGTGTGCCTGGCCACCTGAAAAGAGTTCTTTCTTTCAGTTTTCTTGTTGATGCTTGCACATCTCTAGAAGAGCATATTCACACAGAAGGGCTTTTTAGGAAATCAGGATCTGTTATTCGTCTAAAAGCTCTAAAGGTAAGCATATTCTTGGGCTGTGATTGTTCTTTTGTGCCACTTTTTGGTTTGGTTTTTACAATTGAACTATTTAGAAATATTACATGAATTATTGACAGAAATTGAATTTGCAAATAGCTTTTCTCATGGCAAAAGAACTTTTTTTCCAAAACAGTATATCATTTATATGTTTTTTTCTGGTTTGCTGAGATATAATTCACAAATGCATTTAAGATGTACAACTTGATGTTTTGAGTTACATCTACATTGTGAAATGATCACCGCAATCAAGCTATTTATATAATGGCTTTAAAAGTTTAGTTTCACATTCATGATCCTTGCTCCTATACCTGAAAAAAAAACATTAAAATGTATTATTTTTAGCCCTTTAAAAAGGAGCGATATGTATTAAAACAAGAGTTCAGCGAAATTTATTAAAGAAATCTCTTTGGCGTATAAGAAAGGATACCTTATTTGCATATACTCTTAAGCCCCCAAATGCTCAGGATTATTTTGTTCATTTCAGGACAAACTGGACCGTGGTGACAGTGGCCTGTCCTCTGCGCTGCCTTGTGATATCGCAGGACTTCTTAAGCAGTTTTTTAGGGAATTGCCGGAGCCCGTTCTCCCAGCTGATTTGCATGAAGCACTTTTCAAGGCTCAAGAGTTAGGAACAGAGCAGAAGCATGGAGCTACGCTGTTGCTCTCCTGTCTCATGCCTGACCGCACTGTTGATATACTACGATACTTCTTTAACTTCCTCAGGAATGTTTCTCTTAGGTAAGTAGTAATTAAAAGCCTTGGAAATGAGCTTAATTTCTCAGCTGGATTTATTCTTATAGATAATAAATTTCAATTTTACTGTTTCTTCACTGTCAGAGTGATCATTATGAATGCCTTAATAGCTTATTGGTGATTATAGGGTTCTTTGTCCACTGAGTGGTTTCAGATTGCTGTGTTTTTAAAATGTGTGTGTTTTGCTTTTCAAATGTGTCTCCTTTCCCTACTGTCAGCCCGATTGTTCTAGACATAACTTCCTGCCTCCTAATACTTCAGATTTTCTATGTGTGGCTTTGAAAATCAAACATGTTCAATTTGTATGGAAAAACGAAGTGTGGATTCTGTGGTTTGCATGATTTTTATGATATATATGTATTTAAGCTGTATATTTCTGGTTGTCTTATTTCAAGCCGATTATTACGATGAGTAGATAAAAGGTAACTATGTCTTAACTTGTGCCTGACTGGTAAAGTAAGAGATCTTCAAAATGTACTTAATACATTATTTTAACTCTTTATTTTTATCTTTGGCACCATCTCATAAATTACTTTTTAATTTAAGGTCCAGTGAGAATAAGATGGATAGCAGCAATCTCGCAGTGATATTTGCACCAAACCTTCTTCAGACAAGTGGAGGACACGAAAAGATGTCTTCCAACACAGAAAAAAAGCTGCGGTTACAGGCCACAGCGGTGCAGACTTTTATTGATTATGCACCGGATATCGGTAAGCTGTAGTTGCCTTATTATTTTTTCAGATTTTATTTATTTATTTTTAGAGAGAGGAGAAAGAGATGGAGAGACATGTCAATGTGTGGTTGCCTCTTGCATGACTGTAAGTGGGGACCTGGCCTGCAGTCCAGGCATGTGCCCTGACTAGGAATTGAACTGGTGTCCTTTTGTTTCGCAGGCCTGCGCTCGATCCACTGAGCCACACCAGCCAGGCTGTAGTTGTATTATTAAGTAATGGGATTTGTTTAAATGAGGGAGATCCCCCCTTCCATGAACTATGCAAACAACTATTAGAAAGTTGGTATGTACTATTTAAGCATTTCAAGGGATAGCAGAGGAAAGATCTTATTGTGAACATTTTCCATTAGGGCAAGTTCCTGATTTCATCCTGGAAAAGATACCAGCTATGTTGGGAGTTGAAGGGCTCTGTGCTACTCCATCACTGGAAGGCTTTGAAGAAGGTGAATATGAAACTCCTATCGACTATAAGAGAAAGCGAAGACAAAGTGTGGGAAGTAAGTAGCAGTAACAGTCTGTTTTATGGAGCTACAGAAGTTTGCTTTTATCTGAAATGTGTTTGAACATAAAGAAGCAGAAGCCATGGTGTATGCCTTTTTGGTGCTTACAGCATAGTTGGAAAGATATGACATATACATGTGAAAAGTAAAAATAACAATCTAATATTTTAAGTGCTGTATCTTAGCACAAACCAGATGTGTTCAAATGAGAAAAGTTCCCAGAACTACAATGGTCAGGGACTCTTCAAATAGGTCCAACTGAACCTTCCTGAAGAATTGGTTGAATCTAGGGGGACTAGGTAGAGGGTCGGAGTGTATGTATTCTATTCTGGATGAGAAGGATGCTATGAAAAAAATTTGTGTAAGGAAAAAGTAATCATTATATAAAATGACCAGTGTGACTTGATTGAAGTATTTATTAAGATGATACTTTGGTGAGCTTAATGTCAGGCTAAAGAATTAGAATATTAAGCTGGGCATTGGAGAACCATTGAAGGTTTCTGAGTAGAGGCATAACATGATTAAAATATTTTGGAAGGCTACCTGGTGTGGAGCATTGAGACTTGGAGGAAGGGAGAACAGTCACAAATGTGTGGCAATAATCCAGTTGTGAGATCATGATTTTAACGTAATATGGATTGGTTAGGAATATGAAATAAATAATGAACATTACCATGGAAGAATCAAAAAGACCCAGAGTGCTGTTGTGGTGCAATCAATTATCAGCTTTCTTATCTCCTTGATGAAGAAGTCTGACCACACCTTCTCTAATTGTCTTGGAAATTTATTTTTGAGTATTGAAACAAGTTATTATTAACTATTGCATTAGTGTGTTAACCTACTGGTTTATATGGCATTGCCTTCTGTTTCTTCTTTGTTTCCTTTGTAGAGTTCTCTTATGCCTTCTGCAGCAGTTTCCTCGGGCTGCTGTAACAAAGTACCACCAGCCAGGTGGCTGAAAACACAACTTGAGTACAACCGCACAGACCCCAGTTACAAATGCGGTCACGTTCACAAGTTAGGACTTAAACATATCTTGGAGGACACGGTTCAGCCCACTAAACTTCCTGCCCCGAATGTAGCTATTCTCAGGCACAGAAGGTCTTTGCTACCCTGCTTCCCTTTATGATTTCATTCACTCCTGTAGTTTCGGTTATCTCATCTAAATAGATGCACGCTGGAGCTCTGTCTTTCACTGTCATCTCGCAAATTTCAGTTCCACTTTACTTATTTTTTTAACAGTTCATACAAATTCTTTATTTAATAACAATTTTTTATTTTACTGCATCAGTTCTGCTTCAGTAAAGAACTGCTAGATCTGTACCTTCACTTTTGCTTTTCCTTGGTAGTTTAGGGTCAGCATTTTGAAACGATCATTTTTACCTTCTTCAAGACTGATTCTGCTTGAATTCCATTTCCTGTTCATAGCACTGCCGTTCTCTGATCACTTGGCCTTTAAGCCATTGATGCCTGATTCTTGCTTTACTGTCTGCGTTTCCACAGTCCTCAGGCTCTGAGATTCTACCTGCAGTGTTCACTGTGTCTTTTCTGCGAGTCTCTCTCCTTGGTTTCTGTGCCCCTCTGCCCTGCCATTGCTGTCAGAGCCGACATGCTTGATGTGTCGCTCTAGCCCTGGACGTCACCCACACCCCCTCAGAAGCCTTCGCTGACGAACGCGGATATTTCTACCCTGACATTCAGGCAGCTTTCGCCTGCCTTCGTACTTGTTTCTTGTTTCTCCTCTATGCAGTCTATGCTGTGGTCAAACTGCATTCTCTATTGTTTTCTAGGCACTTTGTTCTTTTGCATATACTGCTTATTGATACAATGTTTTTACTTCCATGTACTCCTGCTGTTCATACTATATCCAGTTGTCAAAATTCAGCCTTAATGTCTTGTCAAGCAGGCTTCCCCCTCCCTTTTTTAGTATGGAAATTTCTTCTTCAACATTCTATAGTATTCTAGACTCTAATAGTTTTCATCTGGTTTTACAGTCAATGTGCATAACTCTTTTACCTATTGTGTTTAATGCTCTTTAAAGGTAGACACCGTGTTTTACACATCATTGCATCCAACCCAGACTTTTTTTTTTTTTTTACACTGAATAGACAAACTACTGAATGAATGCAGTAGCTTGAGTTACTGACATTTGGCTTAAACTCAGAGGGACTTTATTCAAACAGGTTATGACAGCATTTGTCAAGTGTCATAAAATACATCAATTTTATTAGCAATTTGAAACTGTTCAGGAGCTCTAGACCATCAGTGTTTATTTCATGCATAGCTAGCCACCTTTCTGTGTGTGTGGAGAGGGGACTTTCAAATGCCACACAAACATCAGTGTGATCTGATTGCAGTTGCTTTGAAGAGTCTTCTGACTTCTGTTTGAATTGTGGAAAACTGTAACAACACTTACCATCTGAAGCATTTTTAAGTATACATTTCAGTAGTGTTCAGTACATTCCCATTGTGCAACCAGTCTCTAGAGCTTTTATTTTGTTGTGTATTATATGAGTTAGTTACTCTAACTTAATTTTATGCTAGATATGACGATTCTCAAAAATTGCATTGTTCCAGAATCTGTACAGAATTCCATGAGCAGACTCTTAAAGCAAGAGGAATTTGGTGTCTCATGATTTTCCCACTCTTGCTTATGTATGTGAGTGCGTGTGCTCCTCTGCGGTGTCTTTGCACTAACAAACGTCTTTCGTAGACAGTGACGCAGGGCTGAGCTGGTTTAATTAATATGATGCCATCCTTAGTGTGGTACTCCCTGAAATACGTAGTAGTAAGCTCATGAGACTATTAACGGGATTAGGACATCACTTTTCTTCTTCCCTAGAGAGATGGTCTGTAGTTGCAGCGCGGCCCGGTGGCCAGGCAGGGTGGTTTCAGATTGCGGAGGGACCGACCTGTCTTTCCGAGCCCCTGATTTCGCTGTGCTGGGTAACTGTTATCTGCTGTGGCTGAGTCCATTGTTCTGTCGTTTCTTCTCCTGCTCAGCCCTCATTCCTCTTCTTTTCCTTTCTTCACTTTTTTTCCCTTCTCCCTTATTAACCTTGTTTATCTGCCCTGGTTTCATGAAGATTGGCTTGGTTGGCCATTGCCTGCGAGTTAGATCGTTGCCTATTTTGGCTCTTCATTGAGGTTTTCAGTATTCTCTGGTTTGTACGTATTGCACTTGAGGGTGTAAGATTTCTCAATACATAAGTGAGCTATAGCTGAGCTTGAATTTAAATAACTATGTTGAGTGATATTTAGTGATTAATCAGTGAAATTTACATATTTAGAAGACTTTTACGTTTCATTGTGACTGAAAATTAGGGGGCATATTTGTGCATGAAAACATTCCTGTTGAAATCACAACTTCCTAACAGCTACATTCAGCGCATATATTTTTGGCCTACGTTATGGAGGATTTCTCTGACCACTTGGCTGTTTCCTTTCCTTCCTAGTATTTTTTTCTTTCTTCATTATTTGTTTTTGTTTTGTAATGCTATGCTTTCATGATTTTCCTACCTCTGTAAGCCATTTATTCTGTCTCATTTTTCTGGATTTTGTTTTTTCTGACCACTTCTTAAATGTTCCATTATTCCATACTTGATATTCTAACTCTTTGTCCCTTTTTAAAATGATCTCATTCACCACCCTTTTTAGAAACTACCATTTCTAGGCTGACAAATCTCAAATCTACTTCTCCAATCCATTGCAGGATCTTCCTGCAAATGGATTCATATCCATCGCAGTGTGAGAGACATGTCTAACTCTTCCTTTTATAATAATCTCCTTTTTCCTTTGGTGGCACTCTTGTCTGTTCAGTCATGAAAATCAGAATTTTATATTTATATTTAGAAGAGTATATTATATTTACTTTCCTCATCCTTGCATCTCAGCACTTACCAACTCCTGTAACTGTGATCTCCTAGATACCCCTATTCCTGCCTCCATCTTCCACTCTTCCTGTTCTGTGCAGACCTTCATCTCTTGTCTGGCTAATTTCCAGTCTTCCTTTGGGTTTCAGATATCACTTCCTCAGGGACACCTTGGACTCCCTAGTATACATCTGTTGTCACATTTTAACTTCAGACCATTTAATCCATTTGTTATTAAACATTCAGTATTTTCTTAGGCCATTTGTTGTTTGTTTCTCTCAGAGAGTAAGTTCCCTAAAGGCAAAGACTGTCTGGTTTAGTCACTGTTGTATCTGTAATGCTGGCCGGTGCTTGACGCCTCGTAGGTGCAAATTACATACTTGATTAATGACTCAGTGACATACTTAGAAGAACCTTCAGCTAGGTTGCTTGCCTCCAAGGAGGCTTGCTGCCTTCGGTCTGTCTTTTAAACTGTGGCCAGAGTAATTTTTCTAAAATGCAGATCAGACAGTTTTGCTCCCCTTAGCCTTTGGAGAAGTTCAAGTTTTTCAAAATGACAAACAGGTCCTGTTCTTTCTAATAGAGAAGGCTTATCTCTTACCTCATCCACTGCTCAGCGTTTGCTCTAGCAACATTGACCTACCGGTTTCTGCTATGCATACATCCCGCTTTACTTACGTGCTGATTCACCCAGCCCAAATCGGCACCTGCTGATCCTTCAGAACACAGGCAGGGTTTGCTTAGCCTGCACAGCTTCTCTCCTGTTGCAGCTTCCTTCTGCCTTCCTCAACAGGTGATGCTTTCCTCTTCCATACCTTTCTGTACATCGTAAATATTTGTTTACATTTCATTTGGCATTACATACCTTTTTTTTGAGAGCGATATGAGAGTATAAGTAGAATGGAATAAAGATGTGTCATTTAGTTTTTTCCTATTTTGAAATAATTCCTTTTAAATAACCTTAATTACCTTTAAAACATGTAAGTTGATACAACTTAGATACTAAAAGACCACAAATATCAATATGAATTATTGGTGAAAGATAGGTAAATATTAAGTTATCATTGATTATATGATTTATGTGTGCCTTGCATTTCAGATTTTGTCAGTGGAGCACTAAATAAACTTAAATATAACAGAACACCCTCTATTACACCTCAACAAGAAAGAATCGGTAGGTATTATACATATTTATTTAAATGAAAATGTCTGAATTATTTTGGTTTAATCAAATTCAACATTCTTTTCAATGGCAATACCATACTATAACACTATGCTATTATATGTTAGTGTTTTGCTAATTACATTGGGTATAATGAAGCCAAAATTTTAAGTAAGAATTTCTTTTAGTCTATTGTTACATCTTTAGTCTTCAAAATTATGCATTTCTGTTGCTTGTAAGTTAGATGTTATTGAACATGTGAAAATAACTCAATCATATTTTTATTTTAGAGCCAGAAGTTTATTAGTGTATGTTCCAGTTTTTTTTTATCTTACTTTGCATATGGCTGAAGTTATTTAGTCCAGTAACAGACAATATAATCATTTGTTTTGTTTTCTAGATTAAATAAATTAACTAGTACTCAGTTAAAATGAAAAGCAAAAACATTTAGATCAGTTTTTGTTTTAAGTCCTTGATTGTAATTTTCTTCCCTATATTAATATTCTTTAATATGAATTACATGCAACTTTTAGTCTGTTTGGTTTAAGTTAATACTGTGTTAAGAATCTTGCCTCTTTGCATCTTGCCTATATTTTATGGAATTGCAGGTATTAATTTAGTTTTATATAACATTTGATAATGTAAACATATCTCATTCTTTGTTTAGCTCTAGGTAATAGCTTTGTAAGAATAAGTTTATAAAGCTTTTTTATTTTATCAGCTTAGAGGAAGAAATGATAAATTGCCTTTTTTTTGCAGCCCAGCTGTCCGAGTCACCACTGATTCTTACACCAAATGCTAAGCGTAAACTGCCAGTGGATTCTTACGGCTTCTCAAGCAAGAAAAGGAAGTCTGTCAAGCACAGTTTTAACTTTGAGCTGTTGCCGAGTAATCTCTTCAGTACCAGTTCTACGCCAGTATCAGGCAGCAAATGTAAGTGATGTAATTGGGTTGTAATGTTAACATGAGCGCCTGTTCTGTGCAAAGTGCTGTTTCACGTTAACGCCACCCTTGAGAAACCAGAGCTTAATTCTTTTTTAATAAAGTCCCTTAAATTTTATTTATATTTTATTTTATTTTCTAAAGATTTATTTATTTATTTTAGAGAGAGGGGAAGGGAGGGAGACAAACATCAATGTGAGAAACATCGATCAGTTGCCTCTCATATGCACCCCAACTGGGAACTGAACCCACAGCCCAGGCATGTGCCCTGACCGGAAATTGAACTGGCGACCTTTCGCTTTGTAGGACAGTGCCCAACCTACTGAGCCACACTGGTCAGGGCAAGATCTCTAAATTTTAAAATGCACTCTGGTCAGCGTGACTAATGTGTATGTGTTTTGTGGCCACGCCCTTTGAAAGTCATGAGAGGTAACTCAGGGGCACGGAAGTTTGGGCTTCCATGGATAGCAGTGATGCTCGGGTTTTATGTAATTGAAATACCTGAATTCTACTGTAGTTACTTCTGGGTCTGCAGCAATAGCTGTATTACTGTCTTCTGTTGACTTGAGGTTGCCAGAAGTTTGGTCATCTCTGAGTCCAGAGTGGGGGTTTTACCATTGGAGTAGCCATTGTGGATTGCACTTTTGGGGGCAGGGGAGGTAATATTATCAATGTTTTATGCTGGATTAGCTTTTATAAAAAGCTTAAAAAACTTTGCTTATACTGTTCTTGTAGCACAGTTTCCAGATCCCTTACCAGCCCAGCTATGTTCTTCCAAATGCACTACAAGTTCCTAATGTGGCCAACCAGAGCCTCCTGAAAATAATAGAATCTAACCATGTCAGTTTGAGTACCAGATTTTTGTTAATGTGGTCTAGGTTGAGTTGGCTTCTTTAGCCTGTGTAGACTACAGTTGACTCATGTTACCCTTACGGTCAATCCAAAATGAAATGAAACCGTCACTAAGCCCGGGGTCCTCCATCTCATATTTGTCTCACATTTAGTCAAAATGTGAGTGATCTCTGATTCTTTTAGATTTTTATTGGTTTCTGACAATGTTAAGAGTTTCATTTTGAATTCATTAGCTTGGTTATGAGATCTTGAAAGCCTCTTTTTTTGTTTCTATTGTCTAAAAGGTTTATATTCTCCTTGTTTGTTTTATTAAAAAAGTAAACAGAATAGCAGTTGTTTTCTGGTCCTTCACAGGTACTTCATGGCTCATTAAAGTGGAATGATAAGAACCCTGAGGCTACTCTGTAGCTTTTTCATTATTCAGAGGTTGAAGACTTCAACTTTTTTAAAGTAACTTTGTGTTTTCTTTAAATTTAAAAATCCTTTTCCCCTTTGGAGGGCTTTTTCCAAGTGGCACATGTGAAGCCTTTGCTTATTAGCATTACAGCATCTTCCCCAAGGATGAACCTGTTGACTATTCTTCTCTAAGTTCCCCCAAAATAGGTTAAACATTCTTGTGTTACTGCAGTATTAGTATGAGCCTGCTTAATCAGTGAATTGTCTTTAATTTTAATTTTAATTAATTAATTTATTTATCCTCAAGGACTTTCTCATTGCTTTGAGAGAGAGAGAGAAACATTGGCTGAGTGCCTTTTTGTATGCGCCCCAACCAGGGACCTAACTCACAACCTGGGTATGTGCCCTGACCAGGTATCAAACCCATGACCTTTTGGTGTATGGTACAGGTTCCAACCAACTGAGCCACACTGGCCAGGGCTTAATCAGTGAATTTTTTTCTAAATGCAAAAGTCAAAAAGTTCAACAACAGTAATCCTATTTTAACTCACCATTTTTCTATGATCCTACTTTCTCAGGCATAATTTAATATGTTCTATCTGCAAAATGTATATTTTTTAATGTATAAAGACAACAATATGAATCTAAAACCCATGAGTGTGGGGGGCTCCACCTTCAGAGCTCCCCCCGGCCACTGTGGATGAGAATAATTTTACCAAGACATGATCTGCTTGGGGAGGAGAGGCTGACCAGTCTCTCAGGGGAGAAAGGTCCTTTGCCTCTCTCGCAATGGCAAACTGTTGGCGACGCTAACTATTGAGTTAGCTTGCGTAGGGGTGCATATCAGAGAAAGGAGGTGTGGCTTACGGATGACGTTTATGGGAGAATGGGGTCCTTTTAAGTCAGGGTCTGCTAGACAGGGTGACACCAATCAGCCATAAATCTTGGGAAACAAACTTATTTTGAGTTTGGACCCTTGACATTTAAACTGAGGACATTCTTATGGAAGCAGGTTTCACAGGACTTTATGCATTCTTTCTCAGGCCTGATCGCCCCCCACCAGGAGCCGCCGGCTCCGCACAAGGCTGCACCCCTCTTCAGCATTGTTTCAGGCCTGAATCAGGGGGAGGGAACAAGGCAGCCAAGAGATTAGGAGACTTTTTACAGATAGAATGAGGACTCAGGCTATGGTAAAGCCGAGGGGGTGAGGGGTCTTTGTCCCTCCTCCACAATTCCCTAAGTCCTTCCCTGATGGCCCCTTCTTGACTGTGCCTGTCCTTGGTGGTTCCTTCCTTGAGGAATCTTACCTGTCATAGACTATCCAGCCATCCTCCAGGGGCCAAGCAGGGCGAAGTAAAAGGGGCAGAGGCTGCGCCCCTGCCAGGAGGGTAAGTTTTGTCTCCTGAGTGGCTTATGGTCCCAAGGTCCCTTAGCTGTGGAGCATTTTCACCTGTCAGTGGGGTTACAGCTCCCGAAAGCAGGCAGGATGGCTCCCAACACATGAGTACCTGTGTATAACTTCTTTCGTACACGTGTGATAACTTGGCACTGCGCCGTGTGTTCTGGCTATGCCCGCTCGTGACCACTGCAGCCTTAGACTGACGCTGCCTGTGTCACGCAGGATATATTACATGGGCCTCCAAAATTTCTCTAGTCAAATGCACCCCAAGGACTGTCAGTGGTTATTGCAGTTGTTTTTCTTCTGGATTTCTTTTCTTCTTTCTTAAAAAGATTTTGTTTATATATTTTTAGAGAGCGGGAAAGGAGAGAGAAAGACAGGGAGCAAAACATCAATGTGTGGTTGCCTCTCGCACGCCCCATACTAGGCACCTGGCCTGCACCCAGGCATGTGCCCTGAGTGGGAGCTGAACCAGTGACCCTCTGGTTCACAGGCCAGTACTCAATCCACTGAGCCACACCAGCCAGAGCTACAGCTATTAAATGGTTATTAAAACATGGGCCTTGGCTGGTGTAGCTCAGTGGATTGAGTACTGGCCTGTGAACCAAAGGGTCACTGGTTCAGCTCCCAGTCAGGGCACATGCCTGGGTTGCAGGCCAAGTCTCCAGTGGGGGCCATGTGAGAGGCAACCACACATTGATGTTTCTGTCTCTCTCCCTCCCTCCCCTTTCTCTAAAAATAAATAAATAAAATCTTAAAAAAAATAAACCGTGGTGTCTCTGGGGACCCATGTGAATTTTTTATTGATACCGTTGATGAGTTCAGAGGGTTCATGTTTGTGGAGTATACCTGGGAATGATTCAAATATAAGTCAAACGTATAGGGAGCATCTCTTCATAACTATTTTACTGTAGTCAGTTTCATGATACAGTGTCAAATAACTTGTAACCAGCAGTTTTAAGCATGGAACATGGCAGTAGCCAAGTAATTAGGCATGTGTTATAAATCATTTTTTGCCAAAAATATTGGACAAATTATACTCGAGTCAGATGGACTGCAGTTGGTTAGCAGGTGCATACTGGATGCTCAGATTTTAAATTGTTTTTCAGTAGTTTATTTTTGGGAAAATTGTTAGTATTATATATCAGGTACTGTGCTGGACATTTTATATATATTACAGTAATAGTTCTGTATGCCATAGAAATCCATTTTCAGAGCTTAAAGCTATTTAGTAAGTAGTGGAACAAATTCAAGTTTGTCCATCTGTCACCAAAGCTTGCTTTTTCTCCATTCTCCCACAGTGCCCAATCCTCCTGTGCATTCCTAAATGGGTTTAAAGCGCAATTCCAATGTGAAAGCAATGGTTAATGTGACCTTTCATTGGCATCTAAAAAGTAGAAAATTGATACTTTTTTTTGTTGTTGAGTTGGGTTATTTGGTCCCTGAAATTTGGAAGCAGAAGTTATATGATTTTTATTATGGCTTAGGGGTAGAAATTAAGGCTCTAAGTCTAATTGCTATTAATAATAGTTTGTATTTTGAAAAAGAAAATAAGTACTTGTGGTATGTTACATGTGTTTATTTTCATAGTTCACCTTGATACAAGCCCGGAAGAGTCATCTCAGAGTTCCGTCTCTCCTGTAGCCTTTGGTGGGAATCATTTGATCAGCACAGAGGCACCACGGCGAAGTAGAAGGATTGCAAGCAAAACAGTTTGCAGGTAATTTATCCAGGATATTATGTTTTCATTGGATAAATATTTGGGGAAGTTAGTTACCTGTATTTTTGGGACCATAAGACGCACCTAGGTTTTAGAGGAGGAAAATAGGGGGAAAAATTTGAAGCAAAAAATACGGTAAAATATTTACTCACATAAATAACATTTACCCACCAATGTAAATGTAAAGCTACATTCGGACTATAAGGTGCACCCCCCATTTTGCTCCCAAATTTGGGGGTCCAGAAAATACAGTAATAAAATATCTTGTCTTTATCCCAGAAATTGTAATTTAAAAACTTTTCTCTGCCTTTATTGTCATATTACTTGGGTGCCCTTTATCCTCCAGAGAAAGATTCCTAATTTGAGTCACTTGCTTGCTTAAAATCCTATTTCATGTTCTTGTGGGTAATTTTTAAATTTCTGGTTATTTAAAAAGCTAGTTTATTCTAATGATTCTGGTTTACAAGTGACTAATTCTTGTGATAGATAGGAAAAATCATTTTTGTATGCAAATACAATGTGTTCATATATGGTATCTTAAAGCTTAACTGATTTTAGAAAATTATTGAATTACTAGCAATATGGTTTGATGTGGACATTCTTAAATTTCCTTTTGCAAAAATTTCTCCAGTTTTTGTGCTATAAGCTGACATTTTTTAATTCCACTGTTTTTAGGGTGGAATCAGAAAAAGCGGGCTGCTTCTCTCCTAAAATCAGTCGAACAGAAAAAGTTCGAAGATCTCTTCGTTTGAAATTTAGTCTGGGGAGAAGTAGCAAAGATGTAGTAAGTTGCCTTTCACTATTTCATTGACGTTCATCTTAGCATAAAGCTGCACGCTTGATGCTAAAAGGCCCTCTCAGCCCTGCCTGCTACTTTCGCATTCTCTAGTCCTCCAGCTACTTTCACATTCTCTAGTCCTGTGTACCAACCTCTTACCCTTGCCTGTCTCCAGTCCCTCCTCTTCTGCTCGGCTTCAGCCAGTTTCAGTGAGGCTGTCATCCCCCACACTCATGGTGGCTGTTCTCCTCCAGGTCACCCAGGGTTTCATTGCTACTCAAGCCACTGGGCAGGTAACAGTCCTTGATTTTACTCCACCTGCCAGCTGGTCATTTGTCCTGGCTGGTCACTTCCTCCTCTTGAACGTACTTTCCTTGCTTCAAGGACAGGGCACTCTCATGATTTCTTCCTTTGTTGGTTACTTTTCTAATTTCTTTGCATTGGAGTGCACAAAGGTTCATCCCTGCACCTCTCTTTTTTCTCTCTCCACTCACTCAAAGGTGATCATCAGATTTAAACATCACATACGTACTTCAGACTACCAAGTTTCTATCTCCAGCCCAGAACGTTCTCCCGAGCAACTTGGTTTCTTAATGTCTGCTTACTTGACCTCCCTACCTGGGTGTCGGTCCAGTAGACATCCCAAACAGCTCTGAGACGCATCCTTCACTGCCTCCGTTTCCCTGCTCTTCCCCTTCCCCCCAGCCACACTTCTCCCTGCAGTCGTCACCGTCTCAGTTATGGTCAGAAACCATGCAGGCATTCTTGACCCCTCACTTTCTCTTGCGTGCCCTGCCTCCGCCATTAGGGACTCCTGTCGAACTTTTGTTTCCAAGTATATTCAGACCAGTTCTCAGCAGTACTACAGTTTTAACTTCTCTAAGTCCTGTTGTCTCAAACCTGGTTTACTGCCATCAGTTTCTACTGGTAGATCTGCTTATTCCTTGCTGCAGTACACTATTGAAAATTATCCTTTTAAAACCCCAGTGAAGTCATGTCACTTTTTTGTTCACAATCTTCCAGTGACTCCTCATTTCACTCTGGAAAAAAACATTTCTTCCATCAGCTGCGGCCCGGCCCGTGACCTGTCCTCAGCCCCCTCTCCGAGCTCTCCTCTGCCGCTGCCCCTTGCTCAGTGAGCCGCACCCACCCTTGCCTCCTTGCTCTTGGTCACTATGCCAGACCTGACTTCAGCCTCAGAGGCCGCACTGCTGTGTTTCCGTCCCCAGAATGTTTTCCCTCTTACACATCCATGACCTTCATCCGCGTTTTTCTTTACTCACAAATCATCTTATGATCACTATGTTTAAAGTTACATCCCTACTTTTTATCACTTCATACTCTTCTTACCCTACTTTACTACTCTCCATAGCACTTTTCATCTTTTATATCAGCAGCCCCCAACCTTTTTGGCACCAGGGACCTGTGGGGGAGGGGGCGCAGGAGGCGGAGCTCGGGCGAGCTTAAATCAGATGGAGTTCCTAACAGGCCATTTCTGGTCTGCGGCTGGGGGTTGGGGAGCCCTGTTTTATATTATACAATATAATTGACTGCTTATTTTGTTCTGGTCTTAATCTCTCCACTTAGAATATAAAGTCCAAGAAGGTAAGATTTTGGGCTTGGATTACATTTGTTTTTCTTTTTTTCTGTCACTGTTGTGAATAGGCCTTGGTGCAGATTCAACATACTATAAGTTATTTTTTAACTTAATGAATATGTGAGGCTATTTTTTATTTTGGATCATAAAATCAACTAATAGCCAAGTCAAATACTTAAAACTTATCAGCATGCAAACAAATATTTTTGTGTTTGTTAATAACATTGTTTCTCAATCATATATATTATTTTTAATTGACTATAGAGGATTTTGATAACTAAAAATTTAACTTGTCTTAATATTTGGAATATCAACTGGTTTATTTTTTTTTTAACCAAAACTTTTAATTTCTTTTTGCCTGTACAGAATGGGTGTTCTGGTATCAATAGACATGAAAATGTTGGTCGAAGACTTGCAAATCAACAAAGTTTAAAAAATAGGACTGAATATGTAAAAACAGGTCTGCTTTTTAGCCCAGATATTGATGAAAGATTAACAAAGAAAGGTAAAGGTACATTTATATGATATTGTTAGAGTTTTACTCAAAAGGCCTACTTTTTAGTTGCTTTTTGAAAAAAAGAATTCCAACTTTATTGAAATAAAATTGATATATATCCTTTAGTTGCTTTGTTAATGATAAAATGCATTAAGTAATTTACTGTTCTAGAAATTTGATATTCATGTTTGAGTAAAAATATCTGAATTGGCAGTGTATATATATTTAATGAACCATTGGAGGATGCTTAAAATATGAAAATGTTTGACATTTAAAAATTACTACTTTTACCATAAACCTTTAATTTGTTGTAATTAAGTGCTTAGTACCTTTATTTACCATGTGTTTGGATAATATTTCAAAACTAGGCCAAATATAAATGATTAAAAACCCTGAACTGCTTTATTTTAGGTTCAAAAAAGATTAGTAAGTCTGAGGAAAACTTACTAACTCCAGAGCAACCAGATGGAACACGCTACCGAATGTCGTGGACGGGACCTAATCACTCAAGATTTCAAGAAATAGAAGCAGATGAAGCTTCTCTGTTAGAAGGAAGCCTTGAAGTGGAAAACTCCTCTTTGGAGCCTGATATCATGATGGAAAAGTTGTCTGTTGATGCGTGTGAACCGACCCCTTGTAATGCACACAATAAGCGTAATAACGACGTAACCGCAAGCTCCCTTAGTGGGGATGAGAATAATTTGAGTACGGAGACTCTGGTGAAAATTCAGAGAGCATTTTCTGAATCTGGGCGTAATCTTCGTGCATTGATCAATCACAGGCAGTCATCAATAACTGATGTGGGTAGAGATGAATTAAAGGAAACCTCTTCGATAGCAGATGGCCCAGGGAAAACTCTCTTCAAAACTAATGATTTGACTGTGATAGAATCAAGTGAACACCACACTAATAAAAGTGAAAACAGTGTTTCAGAAAGAGACTTTTCACTACATGAGACTCAAAAACTAGGCAGAGAAGCAACTGTAAAATGTTCCCCAACGGAGGCGAAGGTGGAACGTGAAGGAAGCCTTCATTCAGATACACCACCTGATTACTTAAGCAAGCAAGGCTTGCCCAGTGATGAACCAATAAAAACACAACAATCCCCGAGGGGTGAACTAAGTACCCAATTGAAGGAGGAGAACATGATGAAAGACACCTTGCCAACATGCACACCTTCTAGCGAGGTTGCAGCCAACACCTCTTCCTCGGAGCACGTTGCGTATAATACAACCAAGCTGTCAAAACCTAGGCCCCTGAGAGCGGTCAAACAGCTCTCACTGGTGGAAACGTGGGACACAGCAGTTTATAAAGGTGTGCAGGGAACAGAGCAGGGAAAAGTTTCAGACCACATACGGTGGTTTAATAAGCTTTCTTTAAATGAGCCAAGTAGGACGAAAGTTAAGTCGCCTCTTCAGTTGCAGCGCACACCTGTCCGTCAGTCTGTCAGAAGAATTGCTTCTTTGTTAGAGCATAACAGACAACCTACAAGGCACCAGTCGGCACGTCCTGACGATGCCGCCGCTCCTCTGGTTAAAGCACTGAGCTGCGACAGTGCTTTTTCCTCTTGTGCAGAAAGCACGTCAGAAGATCCCTTGATTTCCTGTGCTCAAGCAGGTCCAAGAGAACGGAAGGCTTTGTCACAGGAGCCGCCAGCTGTTGAGGCACTTTCAAAGTCAAGCACGGCATTAACTTCTAAACCTTTCCCACAGATGAAGAGGCACCCAGACTCCACGCGTGTTTTCCTTGGGTCAACCAGAGTTTTTACAGAGAAAGTGATAGCTGATGGCCAGGCTAAGGTTCCCTTGGAGGATGTGACAAATCATGATGTATTAAAACCTGTTGTAAATAATAATGCGGGCTTTTCTTCTGGGAAAAATAACAGGGTCCTTAGGAAACTGTCAGAAAAAGAAAGGGTCTCATATAAAGGTTCTCCCAAAAATCCTTTAGGGAAAGTTCAACTACTACCAACAAGTAGACCTGTAGACTTGTAATTGGTGAATGTTGTCTTGTCATTAATGTAAATAAAATCAGCTGTTAGTGATGTGCTTGCAAGGTAATCTACATGTCAATTTGTAGCTCAGGATGATAGATGATAGATTTTTTATTTTTTAAAGATTTTATTTATTTTTAGAGGGGTGGGAGGAAGAAAGGGGGAGAAAAAAATCAGTGTGTAGTTGCTTCTTGCAGGCCCCCAACTGGGGTCCTGATCTGCAACCCAGGCATGTGCCCTGGCTGGGAATTGAACTGGTGACCCTTTGGTTCTCAGGCAGGCCCTCAATCCACTGAGCCACACCAGCCAGGGCCAGATTTTTAATTTCACTGCATAAGCAACTTACATTCTTGTGTTTGTATAAATGACTGCTTTGTTTTCCTTGATTATGGCAATATTTAAAACTTTTTAATTTTATTGTGATCTCTTAAAACAGGCTATACTTTTTAAAAGAAATTGTTGACTGGGTTTATAAATTGGGTTTTTTTAAATTGCATGAATTTTAT
This sequence comes from Anoura caudifer, assembly GCA_004027475.1. Lineage (NCBI taxonomy): Eukaryota > Metazoa > Chordata > Mammalia > Chiroptera > Phyllostomidae > Anoura > Anoura caudifer. The sequence goes on from PVKU01000611.1 coordinate 357,982, forward strand.
TTCTTAAGTGTGATAGGAAGAGTAGAATGAATTATGTCTATTTCCTGTTATTCCTAAGTCACATGTTTTTACAAGACATTTCTAACATGTAAAGGGAATAGATAAACCTTGCAAATCTTTCCTTTTTTTTAATCCTCACCTGAGGACATGCTTATTGATTTTAGAGAGAGGGAGAGAAACATTGATTGGTTGCTTCTTGTATGAGCCCTGACGTGATGGAATCCGCAACCCAGGCTTACGTCCTGATTGGGGATCAAACCCACAACCTTTCAGTTTATAGGACAATGCTCCAACCAACTGAGCCACACTAGCCAGGGCACAGATCTTATTTCTTGGATTATATTAATGTTTGTTTATTGCCTTTACCCAAATGCCTAGAAATTAACTTGTTTCAATAGCATCTTAATCCTTGATTCCTCTTGGGACAAAGTGATTAGGCTTCTGTTCCCGTAGATGCGTAAGGGTGTCACTTCACAGCAGTGGCTGAAGCAGAGCAGCGACCCAGGCGTGCTCATGCAGTACGATGCTGCAGGAGCAACTGATGACGTTTAAGCCATACTGTATTTTTTAAAGTTAATTTGCACAGATACATTTGTAGCTGCGTTGTCCCATGTAGAATTTAAAAGTGAAGAATAATTAAGCTTGAAAAAATTAAGGTGATTTCTTGTATGCAGATGCTTGATTCTAGACTTTGAAAGAGTTGATCCACCTCCACATTTTCCTTGGATTCTTGTACTTTGGATTTTTATAAAAGCCAATGATGGTTTTGTCTTGTGTGTACATGTTATTTATTTAGCATAGACATTAAAGATAACTTTCTGAAAAATTACTTGCCTGAGACTCTAATGAAATTCAAAATACCTTTTAGAATTTGATGCAAGTTTAGAATTTAGAAGTCAAGTAAAACTGCGTTTATATTTCAAATTATTAGAAATTACAAATCTTTGAGGAAGAAATAGACGATATTCTCTGAGTTTTCAGGAAGGAATATGCAGGCAGAATCAACCACTGAAAACAGTTGTGTGGGTCAGCTGTTAGGATGTCACGTTCAGATGCGGGGGCCGAACAGAACAGCATTGCACACCTGCTCGGAGCAACCGGACTTCGCTGTGCGTGTGCATGAGGACCTCAGAGTCATCAGATGATTGCCAAGGTCCACGTGGTAGCAAGACAACTCTTTTATTTTGAAGACATTTCCTTTCTCTATATTCATTAGCTAGGAATCAACCCTTTCTGCGAACTAGTAATTCACATAAAGATTGTAAAAACCTGTAGGTATAAACATGGTGTTTATCTGACATCAAAACAGGTTTGTAGTGTTGACCGGGTATGCATTTCAGATGTTTATGGTATTTTCCTAATAGTAGAGGTAGAAAATACTTGTAAGCTTTGAGATACGTTGTGTGTCTGAAAAATTTTTTAAAACTCGAAAATTCATTAATGTCCTTTTATATCCATGGGGATGGGCAAAATGTTGAATTGGAAGACTAATTTAGAAAGAAGACATGGGAATAACTGTACAAATTACCTGAGTTAGTGGCTTTTCTGAGAGATGAATCGATAATGAGTGATACTTATTAAAAAATAAATCATACGTCATTCTCATGTTCATTAGCTGGAAGTGAATAGCTTGGTGGTATGGTAATTGGAGGAAACCAGGAAAGTTGAGTTTTAGATTTAATTTAATTTACATTTTCATTTTTTTTTACACAAAATGGATGATGTTCCTAAACTGGGGATCTTTGATCAAATGATAACCATTAACAAAGGTAAAATGTCTGGATATGTGCAGTAAACTTAGAAGATTACTCTTACTGTTCTTACAAGTAAAGATACGTTAGTTTGCATATTAGGAGAATACAACTACATAGAACTAAATTAGTGGGTTGCTTGGCAACATCCTATAATCACTAAGAATTTAATGTAGGATTTTCATAATTATCAAGTCCAAAATATATGTGGTAGATGTTTTTAAAATATTTCATATACAGCATTCACATTTTGGTGCATTTCAGCCAAATTTCCATTCATCACAACAGCAGTAAATTTTAACGACTTTTCCATTTTTCCAAGTTCAAAAGGAAGGTAACAGTGAGCAATGTCAAAGTAAAGTTCAGAGTTGGGAAAAAAAAAAACCCTCGTGTGCGCATAATATTAAGCCCCAGCTTGACCTTTGAACCTAGAGCCAATAGACTGTTCGCACTGTTGCTTGAGCAAACCCTGAGACAAAAGCTGGAAACGAGCATCCGCGGGAGAAAAGGCTAGGAAGGAGGCTTGGCCTCAAACCCGGGCGTGCGTCTCAGTGAGTTTGCACGCGCCTCGGCATTGCGCACAACTGCTGCGGGTTCCCACAGGTTTGCTGCACAGAGCAGGGCTGAGGCAACCTGTGCCCTAACCTCCAGTTGCTCAGACATTCCCACCCCCAGGTACTCGAGGCCTCTCCAGTCTTAAAGGAAATCTGCAATACCACATTGTGCAGTTCTACGTTTCTGTTTTTGTCTTTGGGCAAAATTCCAACGTCCAAGTTCACTCTATAAAAACTTAAAATTCTGGGTCTCCCCGGATGAATTTCTGCAGTGCGCTGGGAGTATGGTTTCTTTTGAGGCCAAAGGAATTTTACTGGGTAAGTTGGTGTGGACGTTGAGAAATAACGCTCAGAACTCATAGTCCTAGCGGCGTTCCCACATTTGGGGTGTTTTACTTTAATAGAAGTTGCTAGCACTTTGCAATATTTAATGGCCTCAGTTTCCCTGTTTAATGAAAGAGCTTCTGAAAGCGCCCTTAGGATATGCCCTGTACTTGCCGCCATTAAATGTTCTTAGGACTTCATCTTTTGTTTCTCCTACCACGGTCTCATTCCCTCTTTCCTCTTGAAGCTGAAAGACTTAAAAAAAAACAAAATGCTGGAAGGAGGCACAATTAAAGATGGGCGATCGGGGTCAGAGTACACAGTGGCGCCCCGGCACGCTGTTCGGATACCTGCTCGGGGAAAGGGGTCAGTGGAGCGGAGGATTCTCTGCAGGAGACGCGCCTGTGGAGTGCGTGGGTTGAACGCCGCGTGGCTCGCGGCGGGAGGCCCCAGCATCTGGGGGAGCGTGGGGAGTGCTGGCCGGGCGGCCCCCACCTGCTGGGGGAGGGGCCGGGGCGGGGCTAAGATGCGGAGGTGACGCACCAGAGACCGGGACCGCTGCTCCCGCCCGACCCCCAGCAAGGCCCAGACCCGCGGCAGGCTCCGGCCCCTTGGGTGAGTCCCTCCCGACCGGCTCAGCCTCCTGAGGCCCAGCCGAGCCGCGGGGGTTCTTCGGGGTCAGGAGTCGGGAAGGGCGTCCTGAGGTCTTTGAGCTGGAGACTGGGGGCAGACAAAGGATGGGTGCGGGATTAGGAGGTGCGGCCGCAGACAGGAGGGCAAGAGCGCGGACGGGGGAGATGGTGTAGCTCATCAGGTCAGAACTGTGGTGGCCGGCGACGTAAAAGCAGCAGCAAGACATCCTGCGTTCAGTGCGGAGGAGGGAAAGATGGAGAGGGCTGGATGCCGGCGCCGCCGCGGGCCTTCTCCGTCAGAAATGCGGGCTTCGCCCTTTGGGCGACAAGGCTTCGTATCCAGGGGTGGCTAGAAAAGGCCTTTTTCTATACGGAAAAAAAAAAAAAAAAGATATTCGGGGTTATGAGTATTGCAGTCTCAGGGAAGAAAATGCGCAGAAGAATGGTCAGAAGCGTGGACCAGACAGAAGCTGCAGCGGGTCGCTGCGTGGATGCTTGTCCCCTTGTTCTGCAGGCGTCTGGCTCTACGGAAACTAGCACTTAGGACAGGGACTCCCCAGACTAGTTTTCCCTCTCCTTCACCTGTCAGTCTTTGCTCTCGTCACTCGCTTCCCCCAATTCTAACCCCAGAAGCGCACGGCAATACTGCCAGCACAATGGCAACGTGGGTGCGCTGCCTGGCATGGGTCTGACCTCCTGACGTGTATTCCCACGCGCCTGTTTGCAGCAATCCTGGAAGACACTTGCTCTTCTAATCCCCTTTTTGCAGACGAGAAAGCTGCGGCTTTTGCCCAAGATCACCCAGCCGGCACGTGGGGAGCAGCGAGCAGGCCTCCTCTCCCCGTGCAGCCTGCGGGGCAGACAGAGCTGTGTGGGTTTTCAGTCCCCTCAGGATCTCAAATGCACTGATACTGGACGTCTGCTGAGCTAACGTGCCCCTTCTGCCACTCTATAACCCTTCGGTGATTCGTTACCTCTGGTGACTCCCTAACTCCGTCCTGTGAGCCTTCCCCACCCTCCCATCCCGGCTGGAGACTTAGGAAAACCCAAGATGTCCCTCTCCCTTCTTCCAAAATTGAAACCAGTTTTTGTTGTTATTGTTGTTTGCTTTTGTAAGAAAGGGGTGGGGTTAGCGGTGATGCATAACTTCCAGGTTGCTGCAAAGAGGATAGAAACTGGCCCAGAGCTGCCCTTCCAGCCTGGTCTTCCATCCAGGGAAAGGATGGAAGGAATTGGCTCTCTCCAGGGAAAGGACGGAAGGAAAGGACGGAAGCTGTGTTGTTGTTTTTAACACCTTCCCACAGCAGGTGTCCTGGCTACAGTGGGTGTTTAAGGCGAAAGCAAACCCCTAGGTGAGCCATCCCTTTCTGGGTGGCCCTCGAATTAGTTTAGTCCCTTGCATGACTGCATCCTCACAGTTGCTAACCCTGGCCCATCGGTATAATTTGGTCTTACTTCTGGCAGGTTAAAAATGGTCTCCAGGATGGTCTGCACCACGCTGTCTGGCCTAATGGTTTGGCTGACGTTTGGGTGGACTGCAGCCTCTGCTTATAGCCCGAGAACCCCTGACCGGGTCTCCGAAGCCGATATCCAGAGGCTGCTGCACGGCGTAATGGAGCAGCTGGGCATTGCCAGGCCGCGGGTGGAGTACCCAGCTCACCAGGCCATGAACCTCGTGGGCCCACAGAGCATCGAAGGTATTCACCGTGTTCTGCCACTTTGAAATTTCCACTAGTATTTAAAGTAATTAATACACAGCGAAGACAAGCTACTTCCTCTCTTTGTTTTCCGTTTCTGCTCACCCTACGGAGTATATACACCCTGGTGAGGATGTAAGTCCTGTGAGAGCAGGGACCTTGTCTGTCTGATCGGCAGCCGGAGGCCTAGCACTCAGCACCAAGCCTGGTACTGTCGTGTTTACTGAGTGCACGAAGGGGAATCTATGTTACGTCTGAAGGTTAGAACCCAGCCCCACTTCTCCCCCCAAACTGGTCTTTGGGAAATTGTGTCCCCAGCTGGCTGTGTCTTTGAGCTGCCAATGGCCAGGACTTGTAAAAGATCCTCAAAATGTAGACGTATAGGATCTGATTTGATTCTTTGGGATGACTTCCTGTAAGCCCAAAAGAGCCAAAGGAGGTACTGGCATGAAGAGTTTATGTCATGAACTGTTGAAAAAATATTTAAAAATGTGACAAATGTTGATTAACTTGTTTTCATGGAGCCAGACCATTTCCTCCCAGAAGTTTTCTAACTTTCTGTCGATGTGGTTGTAATACTTTCATTAAAAAAGCAGCACTTTGGCCCTAGCTGGGTGGCCTAGTTGGTTGGAGCATCGTCCTGTAAACACCAAAAATTTGCAGGTTCAATCCCCAGTCAAGGCACCTACCTGGGCTGTGGGGTTGATTCCTGGCCAGGGCTTGTGAGGGAGGCAGCTGATGGGTGATTCTCTTTCTCTCTCTCTTCCTCTCCCTCTCAAATCAACGAACATATCCTTGGGTGAGGATTTAAAAAAAAAAAAAAAAAAAAAAAAGCAGTACTCTGTCGTTTAATGATTTATCCATGGAGAGGATCCGAACGTGGCTCCCAGGAGCTGGTGCGCCTGAGAGCAGGTCTCTTCTTGCCACGCCTCACTGTGTCCTCTCAGCGCAGGAGCGAGCTCCTCCCCCGCCGAGGTGGGGCTCTAAGGCAGCAGCATGGTTAGCGCAGGTCAGCTGCAGGGGCTCTTCAGGTGTTCGCCCACAGGAGTGGGTCCTAAGGAAAAGCGCGAGTTCTTCCCCTACGTTTGGTCAAAACACGCATGGTGAGGGGTGGGAAGGGCATAAATGGTGATGGGAAAAAATCCAGTGAAAAAATATATCAAACACACACCTCCCACAGCAAATGCCACTCCCTGTGGACCGATGATGCATCGTGTTGCCTGAGTTTTTAATGTCCTGAAAGTGCTTTCTACCTTGGGACCCTGTGAATGCATGGGTATTGTTCACCTATGACTCTCGTGTCTGGCTTGATGCCCGTAGTTTGAAGCCACGGAGAAAAACTACCTCTGTGGGGTGATTGTCTATCTAGGCTGACATTTGAGTTTAGGAATGCGTTGACATGGATGATTTGAATCAGCCTAGCACAGGGCTTGAATCAGAACAAATCGGACAGGGCCTCATGCCTTGTGGGGAGAATTTCAAACCTCCCCAGCTTCCAGCACACCTGTCCTGCTCTGCGGAGACGGTGAACATCCGCCCATGTAATGTGGTAAGGGCTAGGTTCGCCACCCAACTGTTGTCACGGAGATGCTTCCTGAGTTGCTATTAATACCCAGGGCCTGATCATCTGTGTGGAAAAGAAACAGCAGCTCCCTGACGTCAGAAGCCCGTGCTAATCTCGAGCCTCGTTTTCTTTCCTGGATAGGCAACTATTTTCAGCCACTGTAGGCCAGTGGGCGGGAGACTGGGGCAGCTCTGCCCTAAGCATTCACTGGGGGGGGGGGGGGCTGGGAGGAGGGCAGGCATCACCGTACATCATGGCAAGTGCTTTGTAGATGTACAGACAAGCTGCTGCCTTGGAAGCAAATAGAAGTAAGTAATTTATTCTGCTTGAGAGTGCATGGGGTTGGCTGCAAGGAAATGCTTCTTTGAAGAAGGCACATTTGACCCGGGTGTTGAAGTTTGAATAGGAATTCATCCGGAATGGCACGTGAAAAGGCATGCAGGTTTGGAAGAACATGGATTAGGGCAACTCGGAATTAGAAATTGTTTCCATTATTACCCTTGGGGTAATGCGAGGTCACCGCTATGTTAGGTCTCCTCTAACAGAGTCTGTGCAAGGGGTGAGTATCGGCTTGTGTTTTAGTTTTTCTGCTACTGTTACAAATTATCATAAATTTAGCAGCTTAATGCAATAGCTATTTATTACCTTGTGGTTTCCACCGGTCAGGAGGTGGGACTTGGGTTTGCCTGGCTGTCTCTGTCCAGAGTCCCAACAGGCTGAAGCCAAGGGGCTGACCGCAGGCGCAGCCTTGGCTGAGGCTCATGGCCCTCTGCCAGCATTGAGGTGGTTGGCAGAATCATCTCTCACTGGTGTGGGACCGCGGTCCCCTTTTTCTTGCTGTTGGCTGGGGTCCCCCTCAGCTCGAAGAGGCCACCCTGAAGTTGTAAGCCATATGGCGACCCTCTCACAGGTGGCAGAGGGAGACTATCCCTTCAGCCTGCTAATTACAACATAACGTCATTACAGGAGTGACCACCCGGACACCTTCGCCATGGAACAGGAGGCGATGTTCCATTGTATTCACAGGCCCCTCCCACGACCAAAGGCAGAGGGTTCTGTGGGCGTGTTCACCAGGCGGTGGTCACCTGGGGGGGAGGGGTCCACTCCACTTATTTATTTATTTTTCATTTAAAAAATAATTTTTATGAGTTTATTTGAGCCCAACTGATGACATATGCTGGGAGCAAGATCCCGAGTACTCTTCTGGGGTCGCTCTGGGACTCTGCCTGTTAAGCTTGGGTGAGGGCTTCCCAGAAAAAATAGCCCGCAGACTTGAGAGAAAAAAGGAAGCCAGACGAAAAGGCTGGATGTCTCCCAGCCCTGCTCCTTGGCGTTGATGTGCTGGGGAGTCCGGCACTTGCCCACGTGTGTGTAGCATTGTTTCAGCTCATCAGTTTCCCTGCCGGGTCCCTGCGCATGCACGCATGCTCATTCCCAGGCTTCTGACGGATACGCGGATCATTCTCCACATCCCTTCCAACAGTTTTTTTTTTTAGGATTTTATTGTAAAGGACTAAGTTAGAAGAGTTATTTGTTTTCTGACTTTTTATAGAAAAGTAGACACAATACATGTATTCTGGTGTGAATTTTAACATGCATTTGACAGAGTCCTCCCAAAGATACCTGGATTTAAATGCCAGGTCCACGGTTTATGAGTGATGTGAGCGCGGGCAAATTGTTTAACTTCTCTAAGCTCCCATTTAGCCTGGAGGTAGGAGTCGGAGGAGCAAAGCGACGGTTCAGCAAAGCGACGGTTCAGCACGCTGTGACGTGCTTTCTAAGGGAAGCATCACCATCACTTCCCATGACAGCCGCTGGATTCCAAGCTCCTTGCCGGCAGGGCTGTTCTTTGTCTAATCCATGGCACCAGGAAGACAGTTTCCTCTTGCCTACTCTGATCAGTTAATTGTGTGATCCTTAGATTAGTCTTGTTACTGAAGATGCATATCAGCGCTCAGCTGTAGCATCACAAACCAACCTTTGAGTCTAGATGTAGTAGCATGTAAAGTGTGTCAGGCTTCTGAGGTTGTATCCATCAAAACCATGTCCTCTTTTAGTTTCATATCCCCCCACCCCCACCCCGGTTGCTGTGCCGCGTCTCTGCTCCCTCACAGCAGCCTGCGGACGTGCACGGACTGCGCTTCCTCACTCCCATTCTCCCCTCGTTTATGGTAGCTCACTGTTCCCACCACTCCTCTGCCAGGAATACTTCCTTGAATGGTTTTAGGTACGGAGGAAATAAACACGAGCCTCAGAGATTTGGCAGGGCAGGGGAGACATGGCCCTTACGTAAGCAAATAAAGCGAAATCTATAATAAGTCAGATGGTTATAAGTGCTATAAAAATAGAAAGCAGAGGAGGGGCCCGGAGGCGATGACTTAAAACGGGGCCAGGGGACTCCTCACCGGGAAGGTCGGCGGAAACCGGAGAGGTGAGAGTGAGCTGTGTGGTGCACGAGGCCAGACGTTCCAAGCAGAGGCAGCTGCAGGTGCAGAAGCGCTAAGATAGGAGCCAGGAGGCTAGCGAGGCTGGAGCCCAGACCTCGGGGGAGGAGACGGAGGGCAGACAGGTCACGGCAGGAGAGGTGGGAGGAGGTTTGTGTGTGTGTGTGTGGGGGGCAGATCCCATAGGGCCTTACAGCCCTACGATGCTATCAGCTTTCCTTTGAGAAGGACCACTGACTGGTGCACCACAACGTGCCTGCAGGGAGGGAGGGCTGGACTCGGGCAGATGAGTTAGGAGGATGTAGTGACAATCCAGGAGAGAGATGTGCTAGCCTAGTAGCCGGAGACGTGGTGAGACGTGTCAGATTCTGGGTGTATTTCCAAGTGAAGCCAGCAGGCTCTGCTGGTGGGTTGGAGGTGGGAACAGAAAGAAAGAGGGGGGTCTGGGGTGATGCCAAGATTTTGGACTGAAGCACGAGAAAGGTACAGTTTTCCACAAGAGGGGCCAACTGAGGATCTTCGGAGGCAAGTTCTCAAGTTCAGGTTTGCACATGTTAATCTCGAGATGCGTCTCAGACTCTTCTTGTGAAGGCCAACAGCACCCTGGCCCCGTTCACCGATGCTCTGCATTCAGCACTCCACCATTTCCTTCTTAAAACCCTCTTCTTTCTCGGTTTTGGTGCCAAAGTGTCAAGGTATACTCCAAGATGGCACACTTCTGGCTTTTCACCTTTTCCTTTTCCTTTTCCCTTTAATCGTTTCTTCTCCGTTTCATTTCTATTCGGTTCCCTGCTCCTGGGATGCAGCCTTGAGTTGCCAGGTTCTTCAGGGCTCGGGGCTGGGTCCACTTCTCTGATTCTTCTCAGTTCTCTGACCAGGTGGTCTCATTCAGTCTCCTGCCAGTTGTCAAAAAGCTGTTTCTTTTCTTACGACTCCAGTGTTTGTATTTTGGGGCCGCAGCTTCTTTCTCGGGTCCCCATAGGCTGATGCGATCGCTAAATCACCGTGCGTCAGCCACCTTCCTCAGCCCTTTTCCGTCAGTCTTTGCTGCATGATTGAGCAGTGCCACCATCGCCCTATATGCAAGGCAAAAAAACAAACAAACCAAAAAACTCAAAAAAACCAACCTAGATTTTCTGCGTCATACATCATGCTAAAATTATAAGCAGTGTATTTCATTCCTGTCCCTGAAATGCATCTGTCACTTGGCCTGTTTTCTCTTCTTTCTGAGTCTGCTTTCCACACTCAGGTTCAAGACCCATGCACCTGCCATGGACTTCTGAAATCACCTGATCTTCCTGCCTCTACTCTTGGTTTCTTTCAGACTATTCCACCCAGGAAAGGCAGAGCTAAACTTTAAAAGTTTAAATCAGATCAATGTCACTCCCCTGATTAAGATCCAGTCAGTGGCTTTGCATTTGCACCTGGAGACAAACATCCCTTGTTGGGGAAACCTAGAAGGCCCCACAGCTCCTGCGCACCCTCCCCCTTGCCTAGCTTCCCCTGGAGCCCCTCCGACACACCAGCCTCTTCCAGCCTCTGGGCTCTCGCATCACCTGTGTCTCCCTCTCCGCATCACATCGCTGCGTCCTGCTCTGCAGGCCGCAGTCTCAGCATCCCCCAGACAGGCCTGCCCTGACAGTCACCTGAGCCCCCATTCTCTGTCACCATGTGTTTTAAGCTCCATAGCATTTTTTTTGGGGGGGGGGGTTATAATTGTTTGTGTCCTCACTCGCTGTCTGCCTCCCCACTGAAATGCCAGCTCCATGAGACCATGCCTGTTCATCTCCTTCCGTATGCCCCGACGCACAGTGCGCATGGCGGGGGAGGAAGAAGCTTTCCCGTACCCTCCTGGGTTCCTTCAGCTGGTCTAATGATTAAATCAACCTGAGAAGGGAGCGGAGGTAAGACTTACGGAGTATTTACTACTCTGTGCCATTACTTCCCACAGACGTTCTCATGTATTTTCTGCCAAGCAGTATCTGTGGGCTACATGTTCCCATTTTCCAGCTGATAAAACCAAGAAACGAAGAAGTTACATGATATTCCCGAAGTCACACAAGTACGATGACTCTGAGAATTCAACCCAGACTTCCAGATCTCCAGATCCGTACTTCTCACAACTTCATGGCGCATGAGCAGCAGCAGGCCTAAGGCATATCCTGGAAGAGACCATCCAGATTTTCTGGGACTATTCCTGAAAAAAAAAAAAAAAATCAGGAAGGATAGAACTGATTCTATTTTTTTTAATCAACGTGTGGTTGCCTCCCGTGGGTCCCCTGCTGGGAACCGGCCTGCAACCCAGGCATGTGCCCTGACTGGGAATCGAACCGCAATCCTTTGGTTCACAGGCCCCCGCTCAATCCACTGAACTATGCCAGCCAGGGATAGGATAGAACTGATTTTAGAAAAGCACCCAAGGCTTTTGAAAGTGGTGATCTCTTAATGCAATCGTTACACTCTCATGTTCTCAGAGAGATTTAATGAGTGAAGACAGAAAGGAAGTGAAGACAAAAGACAAGGCTGAAAATCCTGGCTCTGAAGTCGCTCACTATACCCAGGCCTAGACCCACAAGTAAACCGACAACTACGGTGTGGCGGGAGAAGAGTTATAAGAACAAGCAAGTGGTGTGGAGGGTCCTAACTCGGGGTTGCTATTTAAAAAATCAATCCTCAATCCATCAGCATGAGACAGACCGACAAGAGAAAACAGCCAAGTTTAATTGCACGTGCGTGCGTAGGAATCCCACGGATGTGAGACGTTCACAGGCGGGGGGGGGGGAGAGTGAGGTGCCTGGGACACCCCAAGCCGAGGGTGGCAGGGAGGGTGCCTTAGAGCTCCCAAGGCTCCCTGCGGGGGGATAGGAAGGGCAGATTTCAGCAATCAGTGGTTTGCTGTGGCCCTAGCTAGGCCAGAAAGGTTGCCTCTGATAATCTCTTAACGTGGGCAAGGCCCCTAATTCCAATTCTTCCAGGTAGTTAAAGGGGGAGGGGGCAGAAGTTTCTCTTGAGCCCACGGGGTCTCTGTTGCCGTTAGCCCAAAATAATCCGCATCCCACGGAGGCACATCTCGGGCGACTCATCCGGAACCCGCGCAGTACTGAGTATATGAAGACTGAATATATCACATCTGGGGGGAGATATGTCCGGAGGCAGTAAGCATGTGAACACTGTTTGACATCTGGATCTGTTAAGACATTTTTTCGTTTGGTTCAAGAAAAATAATCCATTTCTATTCTGTGTTTTTAAAGAAAATCTACTTAGAAGTTTTTGCCAAGAGCTCAGTGATACAGACTTGTTTACTTTGTGACTGGTCACCATGGTGCAAGGTCTGTGCCCCCCGCACAGCTGCCTGTTGAGAAACAGGAAGGGCGTTCTGCAGTTCTGGGACTTCACCAGCAGGGGGCGCACCACAGGGTTCCTGCAACCTGGTGGTTACTTGCTCCAAGTGTTCGCTGGGCAGGAAGCATTTACCAAAAGCATCCAGAGAGGTCTAGGGGTTACTTTTCACTTCTCCATTAGGCAGTTTACCCATGATTTGGTAAGGAGTATCTTTTAAATGTATAAATTCTTAGCCCAAAGCAAACAACAACAACAACGACAATAAAAACCAACCACACAGTCAAGACAAAACAGGGATCAGCCTGTTTTAGCGAGAAGAAACGTGTGCTTGAACAGCGAGGAGAATTGGGGTTGAGTCTTGGCCACACGGTTACTGGCTGTGGGTGGTCTTGGCAACTCTTCTGACCCGTAGTTTTCTCGTCTGCAAGGTGGGGCTGCCGGCCCTCTCTCTCGAACGCAGTGAGTGGGTGCTGTTAGTGACTGACTGCGGGCCTGTCTCCTCCCACTTTGGGGATTATCGGCAGTACGTTTTCCATCTTGAGTGGCTTTCCCCCGCGCGATTGGTGATGGCCGATTCGGTGGGCAGCACAGGTCAGAGAGGCTTCAGTGCGCCTGCGTTTGAGCAGTGCCTGCTTTCCCCAGGGGCACAGCTGCTCGTTGGTCCCTATAGACACAGCTAAATGGCTGGTGGGCATGTGGTCCCCGGAAACAAGGAAAGAAAGACACTGCTGTCCAGCGGCTGATTCAGAGAGCCATTTGCAAAGGGACAGAGACTCTCAGGAGTCAGAACTGGCCCTGCCTGCTGACGCCACTGTTGGCTTTTGGTGAATCCAACCTGGGTATGTGCTGTTTTCAGAGCGTAAACAGCCTCAGGTGAAAGAGGGTCTTCCCCTTCCTGCCACAGGTTCGCATTCTTTCACCGTTCTAGACCACCAGGTATCCGGAAGCATTAAACCACTGAGACAGAAATTCATAAATATTGGCATTTATGGTTCCAAATAATTGTAAAGCTTTAAGGCTGACTCTCTAAATCCTTGGGCTCCACGTCCGCAGATTCTACCATGGACAAAAAACATGTGTTCAAAAATGTTGCGTTGTTGCTGATGTGTACTGAGTAGTTAGGCCTGCGATGGCTGTGTCTCTACTGAGCACGTACAGCCTTTTTCTTGTCATTATTCCCTAAACAATACAATATAATAAGTACTCATGTAGCACTTACATTGCATTCGGTATTATAAGTAATTTAGAGATGATTTAAAGTGTGTGGCATGATGTGCATAGGTTGTATGCAAATACTACATTTCATATAAGGGACTTGAGCATCTGCCATGGAAATTGATACTCTACTGGCAAGCCTAAAAATACCAAAGTCCTTTTTTTATAATACTGACTTTTGGGACTCAATTACTTCCATTTCAAAACCAGGAGAATCGAGATTCTTTTCTTTTTTTAAAAAAAGATTTTATTTACTTATCTTTAGAGGGGAAGGGAAGGAGAGAGGGAGAGAAATATCAATGTATGGTTGCCTCTCGAACGCCCCCTGCTGGGAACCGGCCTGCAACCCAGGCATGTGCCCTGACTGGAAATCAAACCGCGATCCTTTGGTTCGCAGGCCCGCGCTCAATCCACTGAACTACACCAGCCAGGGCAGATTATTTTCTTAATAAATACAAGTGGAGAAAGGGTCCTCCGTAAGATAAAGCCTGCTTGAAGGGTCAGACCCTAAGAAGTTCCTGCTTCGCCAACCTTTGGCCTTGGTAGAGGAGCTGCAGTGCTTCCGCTCCACCACAGGGGGGCAACCGTTGCCTGCCTTTTGCAGGTTGGAGGGGGAGACTGGTTTCTCTGGCTGGCCTCTCGCTGCAGTTGGAGGAAGGACTGGGGCTGACTCTTGCGCCCGGTATTCTGACTAAAATCTGTCTCTGGTTATCCCCACCCTGAGAAACCAATAGAGCAGGGGCTTTGGGGCTGTCTTTGAGTGCGCCAGGGCCTCCAGCTCGGCCCACGTCCTTGGGGGTTCTGTTGAGCCCACCCTGAACTCAGATCCTTAAAAAAAAATGTCCCTGGATGATTTCCAGTTTTCTTTCTTGGAAAGCTGCACAGATGATAAGAAATTGAGAAAGAATGGGGGGGAAGTTTGGGGTGTTTTGGGGGAGGGGACTGAAGAGGGGGACGAAAACGATGACTTATTTTTGCACTAGGTGCCCTGGGGCATCCAGGGGCCGGTGTCCAAGGCCCTTGGCTGATTAGAACACAGGGGGGAATGTCTGGGAAAGGGGGGGATCTGGGGCGTCCCGCGCTGGTGGTGGCTGATGCCGTGGGAACCGGTGAGGTGACCCCGGGTGAGTGTCAGGCAGGGGAGCAGAGCACCTAAGAAAAAGGCCTTAAGGACTCAGCACATGGGGCCAGATCGAAGAATCTGACAGAACACGATCAAGACTGGGCATAATGAGATCCAGAAAGGTGACGTGTAAAGGAAACAAGGAAAGAGTGTTTCAAGAGGGGGCAGTGGTCGCCATCGTCAAAGTCTGCGGTGAGGTCACGTGAAATAAAACCACAGGGTGGGGCAGCAGCGAAGTCACTGGGAGCGTGGACAGAACTAGGGCCCTGTGGGCAGTGGGCAGAGGCCACACTGCAGGAGGCAGGGTGCAAGGCAAGGTGTGAAAATGTCACCTGAGTCCTCCAGGGGAGGGGGAGGAGCCTTCTTCCAGTCGTGGAAGGATGGGGGGGGGATGGGGCGTTGCGATACAGAGGAAGATTTAGGTTTTGGTGTTGGGGCGTGAACTGGGCCTAAGTGCTAAGTGGCACGAGCCGGTGGAGAGGAGGGTTGAAGAGGTGGGATGAAGAGCAGATGAGTGAGGACGCGGGTGGGGGTGAGAAACTGGGGCCCAGCTGGAGGCCAGGTCTCTCCTCTGCTGGGGACAGGGGCAGGGGCAGAGGCATGTTGGGACGCAGTCAGATTCGGAGGTTTGGGCTTGACATTTGGGGACACTCTGCGTCCTCTCAAGCCGCCTGCTCAGAGCTGAAATCGGAATGAAATGTCATCACCTCCCAAATCCCTGTTCTTTTGTATATATCTCATACACCTGCCCTATGTGGTTTTGATATATTATTATACTGTAATTTCAGACAAGACTGGTTTAACTTTCTATAATGTAACCTAACTGCTAGTTGCATGCTAATTATATTATAAACTTTTTATATTTAAATTATATAACTCCTACATATCTTGTAAAATGTAATTAATCCAGGATCAAAAGATCTAGAGTGTCATCTTTGTCTAGTTTTGTTTTTACTTAACAGCAATACATGTTTTAACGAGTCATAAAACAAGAACAAAAATGCACCCTGGCTGGTGTGGCTTGGTGGATTGAGCCGGGGCCTGTGAACCAAAGGGTTGCTGGTTCAGTTCCCAGTCAGGGCACATGCCTGGGTTGCAGGCCAGGTCCTTAGTGGAGGGTGCTCCAGAGGTTACCACGCATGGATGTTTCTCTCTCTCTCTTTCCCTCTCCCTTCCCCTCTATAAAAAAAATAAAGTAAAATCTTAAAAAAACAAGAACAAAAAGGCAAAGTAATCTTAATAATCTTCGTGCGCATTTTAAGTGACTTTGCAACAATACAATATCAAAAATTAGTAGTTTCACTGCATGCACACACTGTGAAGAGTGTGAACCCCTGCGAAGTAACAGTCTGTCAAGAATCACAATGTCCAAGTATTAAGCTTAGTTAGTAATTGTGAACAATGCTTACTGCCTGTGAGCTGATAAGCAGAAATGGTTACTGTCCTTGATCAGGACTGTTTTAAAATTATGTGAATAGTGAATGCTGTGAGATCTTCAGCTCATCTCTTAAACAACATGTGACTGTCTTATGATGGCAAAGGGGTCCATGGAAAACCAACACAATTACTGAAATTAAGTTTATTGTGTAACAGCTGCTAGCTGCCACGCCAGGTACTGGCCGCTGGGACAGTCCTTGTGGAATGAATGCTCACGTCCAGGCAGGCGGGAGCCTGGGCGTGTCGGAGCCTCGATGTGTCACCATGGAAGTCAGCAGAACCCAGGTGTGTTAGTCAGGGTTCTCCAGAGAAGCAGCAAATTACGTATCCATATCCACGTACCCTGTGCACTCATATGCATATTTATACTGATAAATAAATCTGTCTTTCTCCATATACACATACATACATCACCACACGTAGGCTGCTATGAACGAGACTGGAGAGATGCGTATCTATCGTCCGTCATTGCCAGGAGCGCAGGTGCAAACTGATGGGTTTGCATCGGAGCCCCTTGCCTGTGCACCGTGACGTCATGGTGATGTTTCAGGTGCTGTTTCAGGCTTGTAAAAACAGAACCGTGAATTATGTCAACATCCGATGTGAGTTTGAGCACCCAGAAAATATCGTCTGCACCTCACAATATGGGCCTGCCCCCGATGACGAGCTACCGATGTGCCATTTTCTCCTCTTGTCCCATATCCTTTTGGAGAGAAAGGTTCAGTGGGATTGGAAATGTGCAAGCTATCTAAATAAGATGCTGCCGAGTGAAGTTATGATTGAGGTTGTAAAGAAAGAACTGTACAGACGAGAGATACTTGTTTTAGGGAACTGGTTCCCGCATTTGGGCGGGCTGCAGAATCTGCAGTCTCGGGGCTCCCCAGCCAGCCAAGCCCCTGAGTCTGAGGGCAGCATGCCCTTCTCCTCAGGGACCTCCGTGTCCTCCTTCAGGCCTACGACCGATTCGGTGAGGCGCACCCGCATTCTGGGAGATAACCTGCTTTGCTCAAAGTCTTCTTTTTTAAAAATTTAATCTTTATTGTATGCATAAGTTTTACGTTACCTTTTAGTCCCCTTACACCCCACTTCCCCCACCAGTTGCCACACTGTGGTCCATGTCCATGAGTCCTTTTTCCTTTTCGCTCGGTCCCTGACGTCTTCTGATTTAAATGTTAATCACACCTAAAAAAATACCATCACAGCAATGTCTAGACTGGGGTTTGACAAAGCAACTGGGCACTATAACCCAGCCAAGCTGCCCCATTTAATTAACCATCACGCCGGAGTGGGTGAGGAGCACAGGAACACAGGCCACTAGTTTCCAAGGAAACGGTTCTTGCACACACAGAAAGGCAACGCAGCCCTTCCAAGTCCCTCTCTGTAGATTCTGGGACTCAGAGTGGCTTCCCGGGCGGTGCCGTGCGACAGACGGGGAGGGAGAAGCCCGGAGGAGGGACTTACCCAGGGGCACAGGTGGCGGCTGCCTGGGTTCAGAGCCCTGGTGCGTGTTCTGTACAGCACGGCACGCTGCCTCTTAGGCTGGTCGATGAGAGGGACAGACGTGGACGGGGTCGATCTGAGACCAAACTGTGAAACAGGTTTCTGTTTAAGGGGGATCCTCACTCCTGGGCTCAGGTTGATCCTTCTTAGAATTGCTGCTCACAGAGTCTTTGTGAATGAGCATTTAGGATGAAGCGCAGCTTGCCTTCCTCCCTAGACTGTGCAGACACCGTGCCTGCCTTGCTTTCTGTCAGCGGCACCTGGGCAGGCCAGGCACATCACAGACACTCACTCAACATTTGCCGCAGTAACATCGGCCCCTGAGGCCCCAGCAAGGGGGACGAGTGTCAAGATCATCCAGCCTGTAACACAACCTGTAAGTACATTTGGGGCCTTTTGTTGTATTTTATTCTTACGGCTCATTTTATCTTTTAACTAAAACAGTTTTCAATTCCAGTTCACAGACAGTATCTGGAGCCACCCTGCCTCCTCATTGCTTCAGCCCATTCTGAGTTCAAATCCCAGCTCTGCCAGTCTGGCCTCCATGAGCCTCAGCTTCCTCATCTGTACACTGGAGTCATAGCCATCTTTTTGCGAGGTTTAATGCGCTGACACAGGAAAAACTCCTCGCTCTCACCTCGGGGTACCGCGTCAATGTAGTGAGGGGAGCCCATGACCGGGATTGGAACCCGTAACCTGGCATATCAGGATGATGCTCTAACCAAGGTGCACAGTGTGCTGATTAGGCATTTGTGTAACTGCTGAAGTGACCGCCCCAGTCGGTCCGGTGCCCATGTGACGCCCTGCAGCCAGGGGTGCCAGCCTTTCGGCGTCTCTGGGCCACCCTGGAAAAGGAAGAGTTGCCTTGGGTCACGCATTAGATACACAAACACTAATGAAAACTGATGAGCAGGAAAAAGGGTCTAAGTGAATTTACTTGTGGTTTTGTGTTGGGCTGCATTCGTAGCCATCCCGGCCCGTGTGTGGGCTGCAGGTGGGACACCCCTGTACCTACACGGCTATTCCGATATTGTTGCCTATATTCCCTACGCCATGCTTTACTGGGGCATTTTAACCTTAATAATGCAAACCTCAGTGGCCCTTCTAACAAGTGCTCGCTCAGGACCTCACTCCCTGCAAAGTGCCCTGACTGTTTCTGGCTTCCCCAGATTACACTCCATGCACGATCCCCAGGGCACACTCCATGCATGATCCCCAGGGCACACTCCATGTACAATCCCCAGGGCACACTCCATGCGTGATCCCCAGGGCACACTCCATGCGTGATCCCCAGGGCACACTCCATGCATGATCCCCAGGGCACACTCCATGTACAATCCCCAGGGCACACTCCATGCATGATCCCCAGGGCACACTCCATGTACAATCCCCAGGGCACACTCCATGCATGATCCCCAGGGCACACTCCATGCATGATCCCCAGGGCACACTCCATGTGTGATCCCCAGGGCACACTCCATGCATGATCCTGAGCGTGATGAGTTGGTTGACTCTCTTAGTGCAGTTCCCCGTTTCCCCCCTTGTTTTTCCTGCTCCCTTTAGCTGGGTACCCCCTGGTCCTCCTTCTAGTAAGCTGTTGCAGCCCAGGGAGTTCTTTTTAAAAAATCTTTAAATTTATCAATTTTAGAGATGTGGGGAGGGGGTAAGGATGAGAGAGAGAGAGAGAAAGAGAACTTATGTATTCATTGGTTGATTCTTGTACATGCCCTGACCGGGATTGGAACCCGTAACCTTGGCATATCAGGATGATGCTCTAACCAAGGGAGCGACCAGGCCAGGGCCAGCCCTAGGGAGTTCTGTTGTAAAGTGTTGGTGGTGAGGGCAGGGGGAGGTCCCTCAGTGTAGCTTGTGCCCCTAAATCGTAGAGAGTTTTTAGGAAAACAGAGCTTTCCATTTCATTTCTCACTGTTCCCTACCCCTCCATCCCCACCTTGTTCTTTCCATAGCATTCCCGTGAACAGTTGGACATGGAGACAAATCTAATCATCAGGCGCCACAGGAGCAAAAACGCTCTCCCTGCCATTGCTCAGGAAGGGCATGGTTTGCCCCTCCTCAGGCTCAGCAAGCCAGACTCCCCTCCGCTTTCCTGGGAGCTTCTCCCGGGAGGCGTCTCAGTTCCTGATGCAAGTAGGTTCCCGCAGGGGTCCTCCCCCGCATGCTGCCCTCTCTGAAGCCCAGAGCAGGTTCAGGCTGGGAGACCTGCCACCTGGAGAAAGGCCGAGGCCACAGGGGGCGGACGCCGTGTGCGGCGGCAGCCCTGGGGAACCCCGGGGACAATGTTCCACAGGTAATTGGCAAAGTGCATCAGGCAGGTGTGGGAATGGGACAACGGTAGCTAAATGTTATACAACAGTTTGGGGTTTGCAAAAATTGTCTCCGGTACCCTGCCTCATTTGATACAACCTTTATAACAGTTTTGTTTTGTTTTTTTAATTTTAAAGTTGCCCACATCACATGGCTTGAGCTTTACGAGTTGGTTGTTCAACAGCTGGGGTAGGTTTGAAAGCTTCCCTCCACCCAGCTGCCTCTGCCCCTGCAGACTTGTTGCTTCTGTAACATTCAGCTGAGAAGCTGCTGTGACATGGGGGTGGCAGTGAGCCACGCGTGGATTCGGGCACGTGGTGTTTCAGGGACACAAAGGATGCTTCAGGAAGCCAATTTTCTGACAAACTCTCCTCTTGGAGCAAGTTGGTGCGAACACCTTGCGCTTGGGCACACAAAAGCGTGCACTTTTGCCTGCGCTGTGCTGTGTGACGGGGGTGCGGATGGGACCCGAGGTGGGGAGGGCATCGCTGAGCAGCAGCGGGAAGAGCACCGAGGCAGGTGGCCAGGTGTTCTTGTCCTTGCTCAGCCCGGTTGCGTGGCACTGAGCAGGTCCCTTAGGCCCTGGGAAGTTCGTATTTCCAACCTGAAAATGGACGTGAGCGGTCCATCGGACCCACAGGGCCGATGTGGTGGCCAAAGAATGCACAGGCGGGCAACGGTGTACAGTTGTGAGTCCATGGAACACAGAGTTTATTCTTTTGCTGTTACCGATTATTGTATTGTTTTCCATACGAACAACTGTAAACCTCGTTTGGCCCCGCCCTGTATAGGGAAGTGTTTGGGATGATCTAAAGCGTCAAACTAACGTGAAGCTTCGTTCTGGGTCACTGCCTCTCATCCGACCACGTGTCTTTCCGGGCGGACGTGGCTTCATGGCTGGAAGGTTGTCACAGTCTGGGGTCATACCCTCTGTTCCCTGTGCCTGTGTCCTCCTAGGCTGGGCCTCAGAAAACTGTCGCCAGTAGTCGCACGTCCAGCCTTAGAGGAGCCAGCTTCCCTGCTGGCGAAGGAGACCTCTGCTCCCTCGGTGCTGGCCCTGCAGCTCAGGCGCGGGCGCCCGCGGTGATGATGGATGCTTACAAGCCGCTCTTCCACACTCGCTCGTGCTGCTTCACTTCTCGCCCTTGGGGCTATGTAAGTGTTGTGACTCACCGTGAAATAGGCCACAGAAGCATCTTTGACTTCTTTAAAGCATCCTTCTTTAAAGTCACAGAAAAGAACCGCAGGTCGGTTGAACTTGACCTACTCGAACTGGACTTGAGGAGGGGTAGGACGCGGATCATGGGGACCTATGTGCAGGTGGGAAGATGTGGGAAGCAGCACACTGTTTAGCCAGGATGTGTGGAGTGCAGGTTGGCGATGGGAAGGGGCTGTGGCGGCGAGGAAGGCTGGAAACTCTGAAGGGTGTCCTCAGGTTCCCCTCCCTCTGCCCCAATGACAGCGCTGAGGACAGTGCACAAATGACCGCCAGCCTCTCTCTGATTTAGCAAAGGAGCAGAAGGGCCGCTGGTGGGAGGTCCCATCGCTGCAGGTGGTACCAAAACCGTTCTGATGGAGAAGCACTCAGGAACGCAGGCGTCTCGGGTCTAGGGTTTTGCTCTCTCTGGATCATAATTCATTTCTATGAGCAGATTTATAAATAGAACTTGAATCGTTCAGTAGAGGGGGAAAGTGGGAGAAACACAAATGGATGAGTGCACCCCAAATCATTCACCTGCAGCTTTTGGTCGCTAGTGAGAGGTGCGGGCAGGGCATCTCTGCGTGCGTCCTCCTGTTCACTGCGCCCCCTCCAGGCTCAGCCTTTCAACTGCAGGACAGACCCAATTCAGTGATGTCTGGACGGACAGACCGTGTGAGCTCAGTACCTAGAGATCTTTTGCCTCCATGAATTTTGGATTATCACTATTATAGGCCCAAATTCATTTGTCACCCTATCAACCTGAATATTAAAGTTCTAGAATCTGGGGAAAGCACATATCAAAGCCTACTTGACTCCAAGATTATGTTTGAAATGAATAATTGGAAAGTAATTAAAAGATTGGGATCTGGATTCCCATCGTATGTTTGACTCTAGAGCAGAGTTATCACTCTCAGCGCTCTCGACACTGAGCCAGAGAATTCTTTGCCGTGGAGGCTGCATCCCTGGCCCCGCCCCCGATGCCAGGAGAATGCCCCTACTCGTGACAGCCAGAAATGTCTCCACGGTCCAACGTCCTCTGTGCGTCAACAGCGCCCCCTGTGGAAGATGACTGTTCTGCAGGCTTTATTTTCCCTGCCACTGCGCACTCAGAAGGAAATTTGAGGTTACCAATAAAAAAGACTAGGTCGTATGTATGGATTACTTATGCCTACAGTATGTCTCGTTATTATAAAGTAATGAAGACCATCTAGATTATTTGGAAAATAAGTGATTTATAATCTTACCTATAGTAGCCACTTTTCTGTGTAGCTTTTTAGACCATGCCAAAATATTTTTATCTGACTTTTTATACTTCATATTATGTCAAGAGCTTTTTCATATATCATAGAAAGTCACCGTTGTTTTTAGTTATTGCATCACATTCAATTATCTGTTTATGCCACAGTTCCATGAAACGCTCCCCAAAGGTTGGACATTTAGAGTGTTTCCAACTTGCCCCCATCAAAAACAAACAAAACAAAACAAACAAACAAACAAACAAACAAACAGACCCTGGGACTCACTCCCCGCAGATTTCCAGCCCCTGCCCTGCAGGCTGTCTGCCAGGTTGCTTTCTGTCGGTGCTGTGGTTACAGTTACGGGGCTGCTCCCTCTCCATGTCTTTGTTCACGGCAACCTTGCCTCTCCTGCTAACTAGGAGTTTCAGCTTTTAAGAAATCATTTCATTTAACAGGCAGACATTGCATCTTCCAGTTTTAATTTGATGCCCACAAAACTGACCATCTTTCCACGTGTTATCTGCCTACTTGCCTTTCTGATTCTCCAAAATATTTGTTCATGAGATGGATTGCCTTTTTAGTAGCTCTAGTTGTGTCTTCCCACTTTAGGATTTACTACTTTTTTTTTTTTCCACAGAAGAAACTTACAACTGAAATTTCTTAAGCTTTTTAGCAGCAGTAGAGGGAGACCCTGGGCAGGAGTTAGGGGGAAGAGGTGGAAGGGAATGCTTGTGTATAAACTGGAGATTACCCAAACTGGAAATAACTGAACCCTGAAGTTGGAAGGAGATAAGAGGGAAGAAGGGCTTATGCAAGAGGTTCACCCACCATGACAGAGGAGGCGGTGCAGAAATATCCCGTCAGGAATTTCCCAGGAAATTCCACTAGGTGGTGCCACCGGCATGGGATGAATTCATTTCTCTGGTCTCCCAGGGCTGGACACTGGTAATAGTGGCCATAAGGTGAGTGGGGTGGTAAGGAGACTGAGTGCCAGCCACACATGTAGGCCTTTTACTACTTGGGAGTTTGAAATTGACCTGTCAATGTACACAAATTGGCATGGGATGTGTGTGTATGTGTGTGTGTGTGTGTGTGTGTGTGTGTGTGTAAGGGAAGGGAAGGTTAGGGCTGGAGATATATTTATATATATATAAAGTTTTTAATATATATTTTATATATAAAAGTTTTATGGAAATAGAATTCACATACTACACATATAACTTAATGTTTTTATTGTACTTATATCACCGCAATCAATTTGAGAACGTCTATATCACCCCCCAAAAGAACCGTCATTCCCCTTAACCATCGCCACCCCCACCTCTTCCCCCTCACCCTCCTTCCCATTTCTCCCCCCAGACCCTGGCAGCACTAATCTCCTTTCTATCCCAATGAGCTTGCCTGCTCTGGACATTCCCTGTGAAGGGAATTGTCCAACAGGTGGTCTTTCGCGATAGGGCTGTGTTCTGGACATCATTTGCTAGCCCACTCTACCCCAGTTCCTTTGTGTCAGGAGGCATCAGGGCAGCCGGATGGACTGCTTCCGGGGCTTTCGTGTTTCCAGTCTGGCTAGGGCAGAGGAAACAACCTGGAACAGCCATGATCTGACCTGACAGATCATCGGAATCACCTGGGAAGCTTTCAGAATTCAATATTCCCCGATCCACCACCCCCAAGCCCCCCACCCCCCAGCCATCTCTACAGGAATTTAAATTTGGTAGTTCTGGAGAGTCACTGCTTAGGACTTTTCTTCCAGTGCCCCAGGGATTTCTAGTCTTTGTCTCACTGTCAGCAAGCTCGGTCAGGTCAAGTCGTGCAGAAGAGCAAACCTGGTTCTGCACGTAGGCATGCGAAGAAGCTGCCTTTCCGTGGAGACTGGCTGTCTCCCCCTGTGGGAGGGACGCGCCCCCCTCCTCCTTTGCCACATGGACAGGCGAGAACACTGGTTCATGTCACAGTGTCATCTTTGACTCAGCATGACACCAGTGCTATTTGAAAGCCATCAAAACCAATGACATCAGCCCTATTTACTCTTCAGCTGGCACGTCTCCGCAGTGTGGTATAACAGGAGGAACACCGAGTTAGAAGTCTGAGGCTTGTCAGAAGATTCCGCTGAGTGCGCCCCAGGGCGGTGAGATGTGGTACACGGCACGAACCGGGGTGCTGGAATTACAGCTCAGACGGCACCCTAGACGGCATCTTGCCTGCCTGCCTCATTTCCTAGAAGAGAAGACTGTGGCTCCAAGAGGTGAAGTTTCTTGCAGAAGGTCGTACACCAGCTGTTGGTCGCGCAGTCAGGACGAGGGCCTGGGGTCGGGACCTTTGCCTCCTCTCTTCCACTCCGCCTACTCTTCCACAGCCCTCTCTTTGGGGACCCGAGGAATCATATCCAGTCGCCTTTCATTTTCGGAATCAAGGAAGCACAGACCTAGTTTGTCCATGGTTACCGAGCTAGTTGATTTATATTTGCTTTGGTTGGGTGGGAGTTAAAATAACAACAGATGAAAACTCCAGGACTTCATTTATGGATGGCTCTTTGGAGTAGCCCAGAGCAGATCCAAGTTCTGTGATGCCTGAACTGTATGTGATTTTGAAACCATCTTTAAGGAGAAGAACACAAAATTACAAATACAAAATTAGGTCCAGGGCCTTGGAAGCAGTCTGTGCAAATGAGGGGCCCCGAATCTTAAGCTTCGTTCACTTTGCTGTAAATCCACATCTAGGAATGGCCATAGCAAGAGTCCTCGTCATGTGTGTTCTGCTAGATGCTTTTATTTGTATAAATAATGTGTCCTGCCGAGAACACTGAGTCATCTCCAGTGGCACGGAAGGGAGGCCGTTCTATAAACAAATATGGGCTGAGTACCTGCTCCATGTACAGAACCCTGGGTGGGGCGCGGAGAGGCGAGGACTCAATGATTTAACCCAGGAGATGAGGTTCAAAGGCATAGCATTGGATACCGATACCAGCCATCCGCCCCAACGCCAGCCTGGACCAGTGATGCCCGAGTGAGACCGGCCTCCGTACGTGGTCTCCAGCTTTGGTCTCAGAGACCCTTCTCCTCTCAGTCATTCTTCTCCTTCTGTCACACGGGGAATGAACAGCAAACAAATAAGACCCCTTGGCATTTCGGGATGAAAATCTTTTCAAGGTTTAAGTAACATTTTTGTGGTTATGCCCGTCCTCCCTCCCCCAAGTCCTTTAAGTCTTAAATCACTGCTTTGAAATAAACTCAAAGTACAGTTATTCATCAGGGACACTTCTTCCTCAAATGTGTCTAATACCACCAAAATCATTAGAATAAGGTGAATAATCTATGCATAGTCTCTGGAAATTCATTTCCATTTTGGTAAGACAGCATCTTTACTCAACTCTTGTTTATTTAAACACTCACATTAGCATTTGCTCCTGCATTTAAGAACCAAGGAAGCCAGGTTTCTGCCACTTTCTGGAAGATAACATGGAGCTAGAGGTAGATCTAGTTTAGTGCAGCATGTTGGGCTGTTTGTTATATTTTGCTTTCTTTGTTACATTCAGTGTCAGTGAATTCCTGTGGAAGAGTAAAGAGTCAGAGCTGTGAGATCGATCCCAAGTCCCTTTAGGTAAAACCCAGCACTGCCTCGTGTCTTATCAAAATTTCCCCTTTGGCCCTGGCCAGGAGGCTCCGTGGGTTGAAGCATAAGCCTGTACACCAAAAGGCTGCAGGTTCGATCCCAGGTCAGGGTGCCTATGAGAGGCAACCCACTGATATTTCTCTTTCTCTTTCTTTTCCCCCCTTCCTGCCTCTTTAAAGTGAGTAAGCATATCTTTGGGTGAGGGCTTAAAAAAAAAATTCCCTTTTCGTTGGTGGAAGAGATGGCTGAGCCCTCCGTGTCGTCCGAAGCTCATTTTGTTCCCGTGGCAGTTTTGCTATCATCCAGGAAAGAGCCTTCTGGAGCGTCTCGGTGCAGCGGGGCGTTGAAGCCTGCAGCGGGTTTGCACTATCCCCTTGAAGTGCAGCAGGAAGGGCCCTGAACTGGCAGTTGGAGGGGTGGCCGGTGACCTCTGGTGTCATAAGCAGTCATATCACTCGGGTCCCTCCCTATCTGATCACGGATTTCCAACAGCCCCAACAAGCCCTTCCTCGGTTACTTCCAAAGACTCTTAGCAAATCAATCGTAAGAAAAAAAAAAAAAACAAATATGCAGAGGATTTGAAGGATATTTAGGATATGGTTTTAATTAAAATTTTTTAAGTTTTCTTTCTCAAAATCTTGTATAAGCCATTAAATACGAGAAAACAAACCTCTGTGTAGGAAAGCGGACAAGGCCATTACCATTAGCGATCTTGAATTGTATAATAAACAAATAATCTCCTTGTTTTTCTCCTTCTCAACACCAAGGGAGCCGAGTCACTGCGGTAGTTTTAAAATGCTGAATGGCTGCCTGTTGCATTAGGCACACGTCGGGATGCATCATGGAGGGTGCAGATGCAGCCTCCGTCAGCCTGCGGGACAGGGACCCTGCTTGCGGCTGTACAGCTTCTCGCGAAGGGACTGCCAAAGAGACCTACCTCACGGGCACTCCGCAAACTGCCTGGGGTGGGTCGGAGCCGTCTGGACGCTTGCCTGAGGCACAGGTACCTTGTGACCAACCTGTGTGCCAACTGTCCAGGCCCATTTACCTCTGTTCCCGCTCCGTTGGCCCTTTGGCTGTTCCTCTGTTTATTGACACCTAAATCCAAGGGGGGAAGAAATGAACATTTTTAAGTGCTCCGTTTGCCCCAGTTAATCTTCTCAATGAAGCATTATTATCACCCCGCTGTACAGAGAAGGAAACTAACATTCGAAGAGGTAAGATGACTTCTCCAGGATCGCATGAGTCTAGAGCTTGTGTGTGGTGAAATGGCAGTCACTTAACGTTTGCCAGAATCCGTGCAAAAAGCCTTCCAAGGCCTGTGTTATTTTATGTTGCCCTCACGCAAACCCCGTGAGACCGGCATTACCCGCGCCCCGTTTTACAGACGGCGTCATGGAGCCGAGGCGCACGCTCCTGCAGCCGGGCCACACGCCCGCACTCCTGCCTGCGGCTGCAGCCCTGCACCCGTGGCCTGTCCCACGTGGGGGCCCGTCACACGAGGCTGCTGAACTGGAAACGTGGCTGATGTGTTCTGAGTGCAAGCTGCACCTCGGGTTTTGAAGGCAATAGGGACAAAAAGAATTCAAAAGACCTCATCCGTCATTTTTTATATTGATTGCATGTTAAAATTAGAATAATTGTAGTATATTGGAACACATGCATTCTTAAATTTAATTTTACCTGCTTCTTTTAATTTTTTTGAGATGAAGCTCCTAGACAGTTTGAAATTATCTGCGTGACCCGAGGGGTGTACTGAGCAGGCACCAGAGCCCCGCTGAGGGAAGTCCTGCTCCACCCCCCAGTGGGCACAGCCAGTCCACACACCCGATTGACTGGGTGGGGAGTGAATCCCTCCCACTCTGCGCCAAGAGCAATCAAGGCTCAGCTACAAGAAGCAGGTGTACACAGCCCACATTGGGGGCACACCTGGAGTGCACAGCTTGGGGGGACAGGGAGGCCGTGCCACTGGATCCTACAGAACACCTACCACATTGGGCCACGCTATGAAGCCTGGGAGACAGCAGCTCTACCTAATACACAGAAATAAACACAGGGAAGCCACCAAAATGAGGAGACAAAGAAACATTCCAAATGAAAGGACAGAATACAACTCCAGAAAAAAGAATTAAACAAAATGGAGAAATGTAATCTACCAGATGCAGAGTTCAAAACACTGGTTATAAGATGCTCGATGAACTTAGAAGAGTAGATGAACTCAGAGAGAACTTCAACAGCATGAAAAAAGGATATGGAAACCATAAAAAAGAATCAGTAGAAATGAAGGATACACCAACGGAAATAAAGAATAATTTACAGGGAATCAACAGTAGAGTGGATGAAGCCAAGAATCAAAATAGTGATTTGGAATAGAAGGAAGCAAAAAACACCCAATCAGAGCAGCAAAAAGGAAAAAGAATCTTTTTAAAAATGAGGGTAGTGTAAGGAGTCTCCGGGCCTATTTTAAGTGTACCAACATTTGCATCTTGAAGGTACTGGAAGGAGAAGAGAGAGAGCAAGAAACTGAAAACCTATTTGAAAAAATAATGATGGAAAACTTCCCTAACCCATTGAAGAAAATAGACATGCAAGTCCAGGAAGCATAGAGAGTCCCAAACAAGGTGAACCCAAAGAGGCCCAACACCAAAACATACCATAATTAAAATGCCAAATGTTAAACATAAAGAAAGAATCTTAAAAGCAGCAAGAGAAAAACAGTTACTTACCTACAAGGGAGCTTGCCTAAGACTGTCAGCTGATTTTTCAACGGATACTTTGCAGGCCAGAAGGGATTGGCAAGAAATATTCCAAGTGATGGAAAGCAAGGACCTACAACCAAGATTACTCTATACAGCAAAGCTGTCATTTAGAATGGAAGGACATTAAAGAGCTTCCGAGACAAGAATGTACCAGTATTGCATGGTACATTAAAAAGTCTTCTTTAAGAAGGAGGAGGAGGAGAAGGAGGAGCGAGAGAAGGGGAAGGGGAAGAAAGAAGAAAAAAAACAAATAATAAAATGGCAATTCATATATATCAGTGCAATTTAAAAAACAAAACAAACAAACAACAGAAACAGACTCATAGCGACAGAGAACATTCTGATGGTTGCCTGATAAGAGGGGTGTTGGGGGCATGAGTGAAAGGTAAGAGGATCAAGAAGCACAAGTTGGTAGTTAAAAGTAGTCGTGGGGGTGTAAGGTACAGCATAAGAAATATAGCCAATAATACTCTAATAACTGTACGGTGTGAGATAGGTACGAGCTTTATCAGAATGATCACTTAGTAAATTATATGATGGGGTGTATACCTGAAACTAATCTATATCAATTGTAATTGAAAAATAAAACACTTAGAAAAATAAAATTACTTGTGTGACTCACATTATATTTCTTTGGGGAGGTTAGTTATTGATTTGCTTTTAAATTTGTAAATATTTTTTCAGTTATAGTTGGCATTCAATATATTAATTTTAGGTGTGCCGTATAGCAGTTAGATATTCATATAACTTATGATGAAGTGATCCCCCGGTAAGTCTAGTACCCATCTGCTACGATACACAGTTATCACCACATTACTGACTATATTCTTTGTGCTGTGCTCATGTTTCTCTCAGACAGTTTGCTATATGTTATCCCAAGTAAAGAGAGGCTGTGAAATATACTCAGGCCACCATTGTTTCTCATCAATAGTTCTGGTTAAAATTTCAGTTGAAGATTGTGTGGAGAGGTTGAAGCCGTTAAAAAAAAAAAATCCCAGGATTCGAAAGGAAGAAGTTGGGAACATTTGTGCGGGATGGGAAAACTACAGGCCGGAAAAGCTATACCAGAAGTTTGCAGAGGATTTAGTCTGAGCAAACTACACACCCCCCCTGTCGGGCCCCACCACCTGCCCTCCCTTCCGAGGCTGGAATTTAAGAAAAGAAGAAGGAGCGGGTGGGGGAAAGGTAACTGTCAGAAACTCAGAAACAGAAAAGAATGTCCTCCAAGGAGATGACTGTTTGTCCAGAACAAATGTTTATGCTAGCTACTAATGAAAGACGTGTCCTTATTTACAGCAGTTTTGGATGGACGAAGGGAAGTAGGGGATCAATAGTTACTACAGGCATGAATTTGTAAGGCCAAGTGAGAACGGCCCGGAAGACCATCCCTGACCCAAGTCCAGTGCCCTTGTCTTCATCTAGAGACGCGTGGAGGGAACCGCCAGGGGATACCATCGCATTCCCAAGCCACGTGCCCCCAATACAGGCCAGGGTGCTGCCCCCCCTGCCGAGAGAAGAACCTCAGAAAGGAGACCTGACACCAGGCCAGTCACCGGAAGGGGACCCTGGGCTGGCACAGCAGCACCAGGCCCTGCGTCTCCCTCCTCCACCCTCCAGATCGGGGCCCTGGAGACCTCTGCTGGCCCTTAGTCACACCTCCACCTCAGCCTGGTGTCCCCAGGGAGCGGCTCCCCCCACCCCCCGCACCCCCAGAAAGCCCCGGCTGGCTGGGAGAGGTCAGCCTTCACGGAAACCATCCCAGAGCTTTGAGTCCGGGCCGAGACCACCTCCGGTATCACGCGCTCCGGGTGTCCATGTCATCTACCCGCTCCCCCATTCATTTCGTCCCGGTTTCCTGGGCTTCTGCAGGTCTCCTTTCCTGTTTTCTTCTGTGTTGGAAGCTCTCCATGGATGCTTGTTCACTAATCATGGGCTTCTATATATCCATTCACTTGGCTCTGGTTTGGGCTCTGAGGTCCTGCTTAGATCGGTCTCCGCGTGCGCACCAAGATCCTGTTGCCGCTGCCCGGCCTCCGGATCGCGACCTCCACCCGGCCTGGCAGTCTCTTCGATGGGACACCCAGGGGCCTGGAATTCCTGTTCCTGAAGTCACTACTGTCAGTTAAAACCCGCATTCCACCCTTGGTGCGGTATATGATTGTCTAACCACGATGCTGCACACCAGAAACTAATACAAAATAACACTGGACGTAATCCATAATTCAATTTAAAAATAAAATAATCATCC
Source organism: Anoura caudifer (assembly GCA_004027475.1). Lineage (NCBI taxonomy): Eukaryota > Metazoa > Chordata > Mammalia > Chiroptera > Phyllostomidae > Anoura > Anoura caudifer. The sequence continues at coordinate 388,951 of PVKU01000611.1, forward strand.
CGGGAAGTCTGCATTTTACGGGAGCAGAGTGCACATGCTCGCACATATTACCACGTGAGAGGACGACCTTACCCAAAGGAAAGACACGGGGGCTGGTCACAGCTTTGAGACCAGTGGTGGGCTGCAGGCCCTGGAGGAAGGAAATCATCCGCAAGTGAAGTTTCGGAAAGGAAGGTGCGGTTGGGGGCTTTGAGTAACCAAAGGCAGCAGGATTCCAGGCGGAACCAGGTACTAGAAGGGCTCAGGTTTATAATTTAACTTTTTCTCTGTTTTGTCCATGTCCTCACCCAACCCCACCTCCACCAAAATGGTTTCATGCCCCATTATTTTATCAGCAGTAGTTGATCCTCAGCTTCATCCTCTGACTGCCGTGTAAGTCAAAATGTCTGCAAGAATCATAGAATAAAGTTTTTAAAGGACCCCAAGCCAGTCAGTCCCCAAACAGACTCGGCCTCCACACAGATTGTGAGCAGAGAGTTTGTGTCAGGCAGCAAATAACAGGGCAGAACATGCTATTGCAAATTACTTACTAAAATGACTTTCAAAACCTGCAAAATTCGCAGCCATCCTAAAAGTGACTCCTTTTCAAATTAATGTATTTTATTTTCATTTTGGGCTTTGTGGGTACGTGTTGGGGAGGCACTGGGCTTGTGGTGGCTGCAGGAAAATTAGTTAAATTCACAGAATAAAATTTGAACTTTTGCAAATGAGTAAACAGCCAAAACAAACACCACGTTGGGGGAAAAAAATACACATTTTCTTATTTTGAAAAAAGCAAGCAATGCCTAAGCAAAATACCTTAAAACTGAACTAAAAAGCTTTCCTAAAATAAACAGCCCTGCTTGTGATCCTAAATTGGGACCATATGTAGATGGGGAAGCTACAGATGCAGCGCGCTCGACGCTGAGCCTCCCTCTCCCTCCGCTGTGTGCGTGCCTCCGAGTGGACGGTGATGATGTTGCCTCTGCTCCCGAAGGACCCTGCGTTTTTCAGATCCTAGAATAAGGAGGGAAGAAGAAAGAGAAGGAATGAAAACAAATACCACTCAGGACGAAATGTCTGAACAATGAGTTTTATCTTGCCTCTCTGCCAGCGGGCTTGGCTCAGCTCAGGCCTCTCCCTCATGTATAGGATGGGGCCTGCGAAGTGCGGTGTGTGGGACCACGATTTGGGCCGCGTGGGGAAGTCCCCGGGAGGGACCAGGCTGCACTCGGAGTGTCAGGATGGCTCTCGCAAACCATCTGGACCAGCCCCCTTCCCTGGGGCAAATCAATGAATAAGCCAATTCAGCATAGATAGAATCATTCCTTTGTTTTTCTCAATTACCAAATGCTGTGTGCTTTGGGGTCACTTGTCATGGGTCTAGAGAATGTGGGTATTGCAACACAAGTCCCCACCATTCTCAACAGCTTCAGCTAAATTCTGTTCCCCGGGAGGAGCCAAGTTGAGGCCATGACACCCATCTCTGATTATAAGCCACCATATGCCCACTTTCTCACTCCAGGACACATGGTTCTCTGTCCCCATGGTGCGCCCCATCTCCTCCACTGAGCTGTCATGCACCCCCCGATATGTGCTGACGTGGCTGTGTTTTGTCCCGTGTAACTGGACGGCAGATCCTCCAGAGAGGGATTATGTCTTCTGGGTGGGGCTGGGGGAGGGGCGGGGTGCCTGCCCTGAAAAAAAATGAGTAGGATGAGTTCAAGTATTAATTTAATTATTTTACATTAATTAATTAATGTTGAGAAGGAGGCATTACTGCTCATTAAAAGCTCAGCTACTCCGAGTCCCTGTTGCTTACTGCCCCAAACACAGGACTCTGAACACCGGAATGAAAACCACGTAGGATCGTTCCTTTGGGCTCTGTTAATTGTGCTGCTAGAAAACGTTGGTGGGTAATAAAGGCAGCTAACATTTGCGAGGTGCTTACTTACTGCATGCATACCAGGCGCTGAGCTGAGCGTTTTACACGCGATCTCATGTGTAAGCACACTACCTCCAAGTGAAAAAGATGGAAATTGGGGTCCAAAGAGACTGGAATGTGGACTTGAACCCAGGGCCCTAGCAGCAGGAAGCAGTACAAGGGATTTGTGTATGAAAGGGTTACCCCTTCTCTGTGGGTCCTCAGTAAATGAAAATCAGTTGCTTTTTGTAACTATGTTTGAATTTGGGGACTCTGATTGTCACCAGAAGTCAAGGCAAAACAGGTCTTAATACTCAGCGGATTTTCAGGATGGACATGCACAGAGAGTACTCCAAGTTCTTTTTATTTTGTTATTTTTTAGCTCATTTAAATGACTTGGGCTGAAGGAAGCAGACATATGGTATTAGACATCCAAAATTGTAAAATCCCACACTTCAGTCAGTCATTTCTTTCAGGTTTTCCCCCCTCCCCGCTCACCCCCACACACCCCCATAAGGGCTGGTTGGTTTGTCCTTCTCCAGCCCCTTCTCCAGCTTCTTTGCTCCAGGGCGGACAATAATTTAGTGAAACTGCCTGAGTGTGGTACCAAGAAGGAGAAACCCAAGGCATGGATTGTACAGAAGATGACAGATCTGTCCTCTGATCTTTGAAAAGTGATTGCACTTTTTGTAGACGTGTATGTGTTTACCCCAAGTCATGGAAAAAAACAAAACCTTTGGGGCCAGCCAGACCTCTTTCTGTAAGACCCTCAGGATTTCCTGGGACTTGGGGATTCTCTTCCCGACCTCCCGGGGCTGCATGCTGACCATGTCCTCCGTTACCCCTCCTGTCCCCACTCCGCAGCCTCTGACACCGGATGTCAGACACCTCGGCTGCCGCACTTCAGCCTCAGTCTCCCCACTTTCTTCCCTTGTTTCCTAAGGTGCTCTCTCCTTTGTGCCTTCAGCTCTCTGTCAGGAGTCTCAGGGAAAAAACAAAGGTGGACAGCATTAGTTAGAATAACCTATCTGACTGCTTCAGTGGCCAGATGTTAACAAATGAAAAGCGGGTCATTGCTTTGTAAAAGATGTACCCAGAAGTGCTGGAGGAATGAGGGCCCAGACCACAGTGTATTTTTAGCGCCTGCTGTTTGTGGTAACGTAAGTGAAAACTGCTGGATCCTTTCCCTTCGGCTGAATGGCTGGTATTCAGGAGAGTGTGCCCACCCCCTGCCAGCCTCTGCTCACGGAGCTCCCTTTTTATGAGCTAGGTGACTGGCTCCTTGGCACCAGGCAGCCCCGCCACAATTCTCCTTTATTGCCCAGCCCTGGTGCCCCGTTGCACGGTTCCGCGGGCAGCCCAGCAGGGCTGTGCGCAGTGGTGGGCATGGATGAGGCCGCTGGCTGCGAGCTGGCCGGGGGTGCCACCAGGTTGAGAGGCAGAGTCTGCAGGGCAGGGGCTGTATCTGCATGCTCTAAACCAGCCCTTCTCAGCGGACGCACCGCGAGGGCTTGGAAAACATGCCACACCTCACTGTTTAGTCAAGGGCACCGGCCGCTTCGATTTTCAAATTAAAACATACCAACAGCCAACGCAATAATAGCTGTTCAGTGTGAATGAATCAAAATTATACCTACTTTTCTTTCCGATTGGCAAAAAAAAAAAAAAAAAGAGTCTTTTTTTTTTTTGGTGTGCCACAGAGTTTTAGAAACTGTGCGTGCCATGAGATAAAAAAGGTTAAGAATCGCTGCTCCAAACCTTCTGGCTTAAGGCTGGTGCTCAGACACGAAGGAACCACAGCAGCGAGGACCGTGGCTGGCACCCCATCTTGGCGTCACCTGCAGACCACTGGTGCCTGGCTGCAGTGGGTGCCGGCCCCGCCCTCCCGGGCCTGGTCACTGACACTTGGGATCTTCACGAGGAGCTAGAAAACCTAAGGGCCCCTCTCACTCTGACAGGCCACTGTGCCAACAGTTGCACCAGAACCAGAGCCAATGGCCCGTTGGGAGATGGGAGGCCGTGTAAAGGGTGTGCCGGGCTTTCACACGCCCCCATGGGGCTCTCCTTGTGCCGCGTGCGCCCTGGTCTCACCAAGGTGCTGCGCGGCTCCGGGCCAGCAACCCAACCCCAGGATCGCTTCCGCACTCACAGTGTGAGCAGTAATTCTTGTCCTACTGAACTCACGAAAACCTTTTTCATAAGGGTATAAAAGTACTTTGAAACTTGGGAAACCATAATATTATGAAAATGAGGGAAGTGGTGCTGGTCCCATTAATTTCCTTCATTTCCAGCCAGCCTTGACTTCTATCAAAACCGTCTCCACCAGCTCCAGTCTCGCACCATCAAGAACATCACTTGTACTGTGAGAACTCCCCTTCACGAGGGAGGCATTACCTACGAGTCGCGCAGAATTAGCTTGAATGAGAAAGGGTGTCCTGTGGTCCTTCTCTTGTGAAATATGATGGCGGGCCTCCTTAATCAGAATGAAACCTCAACTAAAAGGACTTCAACTGTAGCTACAGCTCTCTTACCTGAAACCTCAAGTGGTGTTTCTTTTTTTGCTTCAGCTTTCTTTTTATTTATTAATTAATTAAATTTATCGGGGTGACATTGGTTAACAGGATCATATAGGTTTCAGGTGTACAGTTCTCTGCTACATCACCTGTACATTGCACTATGCCCCCCCACCCCCCCAGGTCAAAGCTTCTGTCACCAGATGCTTCACCCCCTTTGTCTGTTACCAACCCCCACTCCCCCTCTCTCTGGCAACCACCGTACTGTTGTCTATGACGTTTTGTTTATTTGTCTCGTTCGTTCATTTTTTTCAGTTTTATATCCCACATGCGAGTGAAATCATCTGTTTCTTGACTTTTCTTGACTTTTTCTTTCTGGCTTATTTCGCTTAGCGTGATGTTCTCAAGATCCATCCATGATGTCACGAATGGCAGTATTTCATCTTTCCTTACGGCTGAACGGTATTCCATTATATACACGCACCTCATCTTCTTCAGTCACCTATCCACGGACACTTCGGTTGTTTCCATGTCTTGGCCACTGTGCATAATGCTGCAGTGAACTTGGGGGCCCATCTGTCTTTGCAAATACATGTTTTCAAATGCTTTGGGTAGACACCTGGAGGAGGGGTTGCTGGGTCATATGCTACCTCTATTCTTAATTTTTGAAGAATCTCCTTTTGTTTTCCATAGTGGCTGTGCCAGTTTACGTTCCTGCTGCCAGTGAAGGGGGGCTCCTTTCTCTCCCCAACCTCCCCAACCCGTGTTATTACTCGTCTCGTCGGTAACAGCCATGCTGACAGGTGTGAGGTGGTTTTAAAAAGCCTCTCAGCAGCCACGCTGGGTGTCGCAAACTCTACAAACCAAGATGGTCACTTCAAGGTCTCTGCGAGCTAACTTAATCTTATTTTGTATGTCATACGACCAAGCCTGGCTCTGATTTCCCAGCCCCTTGCTACTGTAAGTGCAGTCTGTGAACCAACAGCCTCAGCGTCACCTGGGAGCTTGTGAGAAACGCAGAGTCTCAAGCCCATCCCTCATCCGTCCACTAGGAATCTGCATTAGCACAAGATCCTCAGGTGACTCCCATGCACGGTAGAGCAAATTAGAAGACGGGACTCACGAACCTCGGCCCACCCTCCATTTATTTATTTATTTACGTACTAGCCTCCATTATGGAAAGCATCTGGGATGACTGGTGCTCGTAACCTACGCGGGAGGAAGAGGCAAAGAACAAGAAAAGCTGTAGCGGCTGGGAGCGTTGCATACAGGTGCGTCACCGCACACCTGTGATGGTCTGCGAGAACACTGCTGCGACGCTGTGACGAAGAGGGAAAGTCATATTCCAAAGCCGCCGCTTATTTACAAAAAATGCATAGTGACAAGTGCCCTTTAAACAAGTGGCTATTGATGTCTAAGGGGGTGCATCAGTGATCTGATTACTATGTTGAAAAACCATGTTCTCCAGTAAAGAAGTAAGTGGGACGTTACTTTAGCTGGAACCCCCAGTTCACTCAGATTTTGTTTCTTATGCAGTACACAGAGGAGAGTCGAATGACAGCAAGATGAGGTGTCATATCAGAGATGCATTCTACAACTAAACAACAAAACTGACTGTTCAGGCCCGGGAAAATTTAGGGGGTCAGTCGGTATTCAATGTCCTATTTTCATTTACTAGGCATTGGCAACTGGTCTTCAGTGTCACTAAGGCAGGAAAATGGGTTTGAAACTGAAAGGAGTTTTTAATAAACCGGGAAAGTGCGTGCCCCTGTCTGAATGAGGAAGCACCGGCCGCACTGGAGCCCGGGTGGTAGGGCTCAGGAGTCTTGCTGGGAGCTGTCATGCTGAGACCTGGCAAGTCCATGAGTGGGAAGGTGTGGAGCTGAGGTTGACCAGATAGCCGACTGAAATGAGGCCTAGCCACCAGCTGAATTGTCATGTAGAGGAGGTGAATGCGGGCACAAAGCAGGGGATGGGAACGTAGAAAAGAAACGAAAGCTATTGAAGGAAAACTCCAGGATGTGGAAAAGAGCCTCCGCAGATTTCTAGGAGGCGCTCCAACACAGGCTAAGAAGGAGGTATAGGGGCCCCGTCCCAGATCAGACCAGCCCAGGTCTCCTTCCCCTCCCCCTCACTCCCTGCCCTGTTTGAACAGGGCAACTTCCCGGCCCTTTATTGCCAAAACAATGCAAGGAAAATCCACCAATAATTTGATATCTGGAGCTCAGAAATAAACAGCTGCCTGGTACCAATTTTATTATATAAAGCAAATTTATATAAACAAAACTACGCTTAAAACTTATTTGGCAAGAATTAAATATTTTCTGTTTATTCTAGAGGCACTTGTGGAGTGCATGGCTGTGATGGAAACAGATAAATAAAGCATCATTACAGGGTAGAATTAATGAATTGCCTGGAATAATTTTAAAGCTGTAGTGAAATGTCCTATCTTTACCAATGGCATTATTTTCCCAAAACAGGGAGCCTCAAACCTCTGGGATGCATGACTTGTATCTCCCCTGTGCACTGTTTGAAATCTCTAATATTTCTACTCATGCTTTGGCCCACCCCCCCCAACCCAATCCTTGTCTCGTTACCCCTGAGTCTCAGCAACAGGCTCAAAGCAGGCTTTCCTAACTTTCCTCTAACCTGCCTTTGCATGGTGGTCTTTAAAAAACCACTTGGATGGATTGGTTTCAGAGCAGGAGCACTGGGATTAAATAAAAAAAAACAAAACAAAACACAAAAAACAAAGCAACTCCCCAAGTGATTCTGATGTGCACCCCTGGGTGGGAAAAAAGGCTTTAAGCTGTTGCTAAATTAGTGTTCTACACAATATCCAGTTACTACATTGCGCTCCTTCCCGGAGAGCTTTGGTCGCTGTTTGTCACCAGGGAGCATTCATCCATTCGTTCCTGCTTGGCATTGGCCTTCTCCCCTCCCACCCAGCTCCTCCCTTCCCCAGCAGGGCTCAGCGCTGATGCTCAGACATTCCATGCTCACACCCACCCCTGTGCCCTCCGTTGTGGAGTTTCCTTTGCCACCTGTGAGCATGGATTCTGTCTTTCATGATTCAACCCAAATGTCACCTTTTCCATGGAAGTCTCCCTGGGAGGTTCCTTGTTCCTTGAATTTCTACATCATGCATACTGTATGCTATAATGAATTATATTGGAGAACACGTCTTATTACATACCATTGTCTTATTTTGTTAGCCTTAAGTCACCAATGAGAATAAAGAACCAACTAGAGAGAAAGAACCATGTCTTTCATGTTTATATCTTCTATGGCTCCTAACATAGTCATCGGTGTGTTGCTTCTTGCAGGAAGTCCTCTGGGCCTTAGATCTGGGTTAGATATTTCTCCTTCACCTACCTGTGGCATCTTGCTGTTTCCCAGTTACATTATAAGTGCACCACAACTCTGCATTTTCCGTGCCTGTTCCTTCGTGTAGCCCCTTTAGACCAAACACTAGGAGAGCAGGGCCCATGTTCACCTGGTTCGCTGTTGACCCTCTAATCCATAGTCCAGGCCTTGAGATATGCTCACTACATATTATTTAGACTTACAGAAAAATTAGTGATTTAAAAATATGCACGTGGTTGAGACAGGGACGAATGGACCAAATAACATCCATAGCATCATAACATTTTGGTTGGCTTGGCTTCAGGTGTAATAGATCAGCAAATCTAAACCATACAATGAATCAGACAACTAGCATTTGGTTGTATACTCAACTGTATAATTTTCTGATGTATAATTAATAATGAACTTATCAGTCATTGTAATTATCTAATTCTTTTCTTTATGCGGTTACTTTTCTTGTCTGTAGAATTCAAGGTCCTGGGGAACAAAAGATAGCATTCGTTGCTTCCACATGTCTCCCACAGTTCTTACCTCAGTGAGTGTTTCTTGATTCGATGTCACAGACGCAGTTTTTAAAGAGGCTGTGTTGCAATGTATCTGCCTGGTGCTAAACATCTGTTGCTTCCTAACAAGTGCTGCATTCATTTTAATGGCACTGGTGCACAGAAGTAAACAGAGCCTTGGCAGGCCTTCCATAAAGGAAACTGTGTTTGCTTCCTTCATTAATTACTAATGGAGCATTAAGACAAGTATTCTCCTTTGAGCCAAGTTGGCTAATTTCCAGCACTTAAGGCTGGGGTACTTTCAAAGGTGGAGGCATGCATTGACATACCAGAGATGGCAAGTACTTGTGTGGCTGGCTTGCCAAGGCTGCGCAAAGCTTCAGACGGATCGATACCAGGTGTACCGGTCTGTCCAGCCTTTCCCAGGTCTTGGGTTAACGTGGCATAATAAGTATGAATCACCGGAATATCGCTGAAGGCAGCCACCACAGTGTGAATCAGACAAACCACCAGAGACATACAGAAAGCTGAAGTGGGTGATCGAAGAGTTACCAGCATGAGGAGGCAGGTGGGGAGTTCTATGCTAATGAGAGGAAATATGAAACAAAATATGACTAGTCGATTTTCACTTTACTGCCAATTAATAACAATTGTAATGAAAAATTTATACTCTGGGCCATGATAACTAGCATAGCATCAAAATGCTAAAGTGGAAACCATGAGAAATAAAAGAGATCGACAGACACTTACTGGTAGATGTGTCGATAAGTGTAGATTCATAGACACTTATTGGTAGGTATTGACAAATTTTAACAGATAGCTCTCAGATTATAATAATTTAAACAGATAAATTATGAATAAGAACATAAAAGAATATAATTAAGAGTGCTGACTGATTGGCTGTATTTAGACATTTATGGACTCTATAAAAATACATCATATTTTCAATGTCCACATGGAAAATTTGCAAAAGTAGCATCTTTTTAAATTAAATGCAGAGAATTTGCAGGCTACTCTTTCTCATCACAAGGCAGTGAGATATAATATAAATGTAAACAAAACAACCGAGCCACTTGGTGCTGGCTGTATTTGGGGGCTAGGGCAATTCAGAATTAAAGGAGGTAAGATTATCCTTTTAAGGATAAACGTGAATCAAACATAATAAATTAAGACAGGGGGACAAAAGTCACTTCTGAGACGCAATGTAACTTTCAGGACACTGAGATCTAGCCATGTTCCTAATAAATACATTAGGCTTTCTGAAGAAAAATACGTGTCAATCCAAAGTGAAGCTGGTTCAGCCAAAAAAGAAGGAAAAAAAAAAACAAAAGCAACTGTGAGAAGGCACAGCCTGGCGCTGCTCCTTCTCCTCCCGGGAGAAGGGAGCCTCGTCCAGCTGCCGGAATTCAAATAAAATGACAGGTTCGCAAGGCCTTCCTTCTGGAGGTGGAAGTGTGGAGTTACTGCAGCCTGATTTGGGCTCTAATTTCCTGCACACCGTTCGATGCTGGTTTGGTCCTTTGCGCACAGGTCTGTGTGCAGGGGATGAGCGTGTGTTACGGGAGCTGGGAGCATGGGGACTCTGTGTCCTCATAACGTTAACGACAGGAATTCATTCCAAGAAAAGATCTGCTCTTATGCTGGAAAAGTCAGGTTCCTGTACCTTGCAGGGTATTATTAGGGCTGCAGGAAAAGGAAGAGTCCAGTGGTTGATGAGCATTTGTACGAGGAAGCAAAGTAAGTGACGTAATGTGCGTTGTTCATTCTTACTGCTGTGCCTTGGGGCTCAGCGCAGGCGTTGCTGTCTGTGTGGGGGGCCCTTGGGTATTTGTTGAAGGAGTGAAGTAGCTGGGGAAGGACAGAATTACTTAACAAACCCTGGTGGGGTAATTGGTTAACTATTTTACATGCACTAAACAAAACAGAGAACACACGGCTAAAAGAATTAATCTCCAAAATAAAATAAACTCAAAGAAATATCCAAATGTTGGTAGTAACTTCTGAAAGCACAACAGTTTTTGTAAGTTTAGAAGGATGAAAAGAAATCATGAAGGAGAATAACAACAAATCTGACTACCTAAATATTAAAAACTTATGCTAACAAAATACTATGGTATCCAGAATTCAAAGTCCGACAACATGGGAAAGCATTTGCAGGAAATATGACATCCAGTGGCCTGATATCTTTATTATATAAAATGTTCATGCAAATTTGTAATATAAATGTTAAAATTCCAAGAGCATGTACGGACAACTCACAGAGAAAGAAATTAAAACTAGTAAATAAGCACATGGAAAAATATTTCACTGACCTGGTAATCAAAGACATTCAAAATAAAACGGAAGTTTTTTCTAAGAGTCTTTTAAATTAGTAAGGAAAACATAAGAATTAGTTTTATAAAACCCAGTGCTGGTCAGGATGTTGTAAAAGTGATATTCTCATACTTTGCTGATGATTCTTTATAAACTGGTGCCTCCTTTTTGGGAGAGCAATTTGGCAATCTAATATAAAGAGTCATAAAAATATTTATAGCCTTTGACCCAGCAATTTAACTTGTGGGAAACTATCCCGAGGAAGATTAATCTAAACTATGGAAAAAATTAAGCGCCCGAGAGTAAATTGGGAAACCATCAATGTCCCACAGAGGGGAACGATTAATACGCCATGGACAGCCACTGGCTAGGAAACGAGCAGCCGTTTAGAATTATGGGCCATGCCCATAATAGGGGCCATGCAGCCACGTGGGAAGACGCCTGTGTTTTCCTATTAAGTGAAAAGTGAACCAACACATGCGTATGAAGAGCTATGCAGAGGAGAGCGGATTAAAGTCAGCACACTCAATGGGAAGTGGTCTGGAGCAGCAGGAGGGCAGTGGCTGTTCTCCTCACCTGCCTTTTTTCGGTCATGCGCTGTCATTCAGCCTGTCCTCCCCGTCCTCCCCCTCCACCTGCCCTCAGGCAGCCCCCAAGCGCCAGGCCCAGCTTCCGCAGCCCTGCCCGTCTGAGTCAGTGCCACCCAAGCTCCAGCTGGTCCCAGGGGCCCTCCCCTCACATTAGTCAAATGAATCGCTCCCTTTTCTAGGCTCACATATGCTGGGTTGGCCTTTCTGTTATACCACGTATATACTGCACTTTGTGCGGCAACGGTGGACGTAGAGTATGCGTTGGTTTCCACAACTAAGTTTTTTTAAAATTCACAAATTTTTAGTAGCGGCAGGAATTGTTTGATTCTTTCCCTCCCCACGCACAGAGCGCGGTGCATTGCACGGGTGATGTTTATTCAGCACGCCTGAATAAAATATTCGTGGGAGTGGACCGAACTGCACTGAAATGAACCACTTCTGCTCCCCGGCAGGTGGAGCCCATGAAGGTCTGCAGCACTTGGGTCCTTTTGGCAACATCCCGAACATCGTGGCAGAGTTGACTGGCGACAACATTCCTAAGGACTTCAGTGAGGATCAGGGCTACCCAGACCCTCCAAATCCTTGTCCTGTTGGAAAAACAGGTAACGGACATGCCCTTTGGTCCCCACGCATGGCAGGGGTTTGGGGAGGAAATTCACAATTCAAACATCAGCTGTGGATAGTGTGAGAAATACTGTTTCTAGTCCACTGAGCCCTCATGTGTTTGTGAGTGGATTGGAAAGGCAAACTTATTCTAGAATAAATTCTTTGGTGAGTTCTGGTATTTAGATATACCTGCACGGGCCTCCCTTGCTGAGGTGTTGCCTCTGTCTCTCTCCCTCTTCGTAAGTGGAAGTTGATTCTCTTTTCTGCAGGAAGAATTTTTTCCTCTTGTACGATACAACTGCTGTCCAGTTTTAGTGTCTTTGGAAGTGGTTATGTAGCTTTGTGGGTTATCCATGCCCACGTGTTCTCCTTACTTCCCCTGACAATCAACATTTCAGCTACGTGTCAACTGATTAACATTCACCCTGAAATGTTTCTTAAGAGGCCAGGAGGCAGCATGAGAGAGAGAGGGTCCAGGATCATACGTAGTTGGCTGGGGAAGAAGGTTGAAACTTTCCTTGCTACCTGTGTATTCTTCCCACTTGCTGCTGCCTGATGCGAACAGAATGAGTGGCAAGTGGGTACACTTTTATGTTAGCCTTGGAGCATCTTCCTTTGGTCGTTAAGGACAGTGGCCCTGGACTCAGACTACCTGAATTCAAACCCAAGGTCAAAATATGAGACTTTGACCAAGTTCATCAACCATGTTCACTTTAGGTTCCTGGTTTGCAAAATGAGGGTTGTTGTGGGAATTGAACGCAATGATCTGTGTTAGCACTTGGCGTAGCACCCAGCACAGAGTTAAGGACTCATGGCATCCAGATTGTAATTAGCTTTTCCCCTAGGGAGTAACACATCTCTCTTTTTGGGCTTGTGCTAAACTCTAGTACTAAAGTAGTCCCTTTACCCAAGTCTGGTAATAATAGTTGGTACTCATTATCCTTACTACGTATACATGGAAACTGAAGCTCAGAGAACAACGCGCCCAAGGTTACCCACATAGCAAGTAGCTGAGTCAAGACTCAAACCCAGGTCTACTGGATTCAGCACCGTGCCCACAACCACAGCAACAAATTGCCTTGCTCTGAAAACCGTGACAGCACGGACCCCTTAGCTTGCCTTAAACACACTGCAGGCTGCATCTGGAAGGCACTGTCTCCCAAAGATATTCCCGTTTTCAGGCAGGGTGAGGTCTCTGTTTTTCACGGGGCACAGAGCCTCTGTCCTGGGATGGAGCAACCGGAGGAGCTGGATGTGGCCCCGCCAAGGTGGGGATGCTGGCCCAGAGCTGTAGGAAAACCTAGGTCGCTGCACAGCGCCAACCACCTCTGCTGCCTTTCACTTGCTTGTAGGGCCTTGGAGGGTAGGAATTAAGACCAGTTTGGCGTTTGAATGCCAATAGTCCCCACGGGGATTTGCTTAAATGGATTAGATATAGTTCAGTAGTCCTTAAGGTGTGGTTCTAGGACCAGAGCAGCATCAGCATTACAGGAACCTTTTTGGGAATGAAAACGTTAGGCCTTGCCCCAGATCTATTGAGTCAGAAACTCTGGGGGTAAGACCCAGCGATCTGTAGTTTGACCTGCTTTCCACGTGATTCCGGTCTGTGCTAAAGTGTGAGAACTGCTGGTATAGGAGAGTGGGCAGGGAAGCAGAGTTTGAGCCAAGAGACCTGAGTTCTAGTCTTCACTACAGGAGTCGCTTTACTCCCCAGGACCTCAGCGTCCACATCTGTTAAAAGGGACACATAGTCAATGCGAAGTGGGTGTCCTGATAAAAAAGATACAGATCTATGTAACGAAGTACTGAGGAGCTCTCAGATGTAGCAATCGAGTTGAGCTGAAAGAGTTGGATAAAAACCCAGTTTATCTGCCTTTTCCTTTGTTATCCTTCCATTAAGCTAACTTATTTCTCGGTCTTCGTTCTACCACAATTTGCATTCTAAAAAAGAAATCACTTGTAGACATGGTCATTATTTCTAAGAAATTGCTTGAGATAACGCCTCGCTGGGAATCACGACACCACGCAGGTGAGAAATCCAAGAATAAAACCTGGACTCCCCCCTCCTGTGCCACGCTGTCCTCTGAATCCTGGCCCCTCACCCGGGACAAAGCAGCGGAACTCAGAGAGTCCATCCTCAGGATGTGAATTCTGGGCTGCACTGCCGGGTCCAAGATACCTTTGGTTCCCAGGGCGGGTCTCCATCTTTACCTCTCAGTCTGGGCCCTCCGAGGTGCTTGAGAAAAATTATGAAACGGTTGTAAAGCTGCCTTCTGCAGCCTGCCAGGGTTCTCTTGATTTGCTTTCCCTTTCCTGTAGGTTAACTGCTATAGATAAAGAAGTTAGATAAGTACTTCAGTGAAAAGTGAGGAGCCACCAGAGAGCCACATGAGGGATTTGTTCAGAAGGCGTGACTTCCACATGAGCTTCTTGTCACTAAGTGCTGAGAGGCTGGATGCCGGAAGGTGCTGGAAGGCCTCAGAGCAGTCTCAGGAGGTTAGACCCCTTTTAGCACTGACTTGGTGGTTCATTATCCCTGTGAAAAGGGACTCTTTTTCCCCCTAGCCCTATACAAAATTTGCAGTCCCTTCCCTGTCCCCTTATTTAAACAGCCGTCCATCGCTCATTAGAGACAGAAAGAAATGACTCCTTTTCAGAGCGTGGTGTCCAGTAGTGACAGGGCACAGGTAACGGCAGCAGTGAAGAGGGCTGACCTTTCTTGGGTTTGAATGGAAGACATGCTTTATTGCCGAGAGCGGCCACAGTACAAGCTGCCGCCGAACGAGCAACGGTGAGAAGGGAGTGCCAGAGGCTCTGTACGTGGTCATCTGCCTCACAGCAGTCCTGGAAGGCAAGTGCGTGATTATTCCCATCTCGTGGATGAGGAAATGGACGCAGAGAGACGAAGTTAACTTTTCCAAGGAACTAAACGCATCTATCACTTATGAACCAGGATCGGAGCCCTGAGCTCTGGTCTGTCCGACGTCAAAGTTTACCCCATCACCACCAGAGCACACAGTCTCAAGTACTGTCTAGTGATTGTTTTGTTCTCTTATAAAATGCATTCTCCAAGAGCTGAAACTATTGCTAATGACTCGGCCAAGGGAAAACAAAGTGAGTCATGTAGAGTGGAAGTATATTAGTTAAGGAAATACTGGCTGTTACAACAGATAAAAAATTATACTGGCTTAACACAATAGGAGTTTAGTTCCTGCTCCTGTGAAGTCCTGCCAGAGGTGGGTGAGGTATAGTGGGGGTGGAAGGTTCAGCAACCCAGATGATGAAAGTCTTTCATCTTCCTACTTGACGTCCAAGTTGCCCCAGTCGGCCACATGCAGCAAGCAGGGCAATGTGGCGGGCGTGGAACAGGCAGTTGAACTCGTCCAGGAGGTTTTGATGGGCTAGACCTGGAAGTGGACACATCACTTCTGCCCACGTCCCATTGGCTCAAACTCGGGCATAGAACACCATCCGATTGCAAGGCAAGGCTGGGAACCTGGCTGTGTGCAGAGGTGGAAGGGGAAGTGGGTTTGGGGGGCAGCCAACCAGTCTCAGTCACAGGTAAGGGGATGAGTGAGCATTTGGGATGAGTCAATACCAGAGGGAAAGTGACTTAGAGCGACCGATGTGAACACAATCTGACCTTTGGGTGTCTAGTTGTTTTTAATCAATTAACTCTTAGAATAATGATATGTGCCTTGGCCATTTCTCAAAAACCTTTTGCTTTTGCAGTCGATGATGGATGTCTAGAAAACACCCCTGACACGGCAGAGTTCAGTCGAGAATTCCAGCTGCACCAGCACCTTTATGATCCGGAGCATGACTACCCAAGCTTGGGCAAGTGGGTGAGTCCCATCTTAGTTACCAGGGGACTTCTATGCTCTGCTGCTCGGAGCCACGGATGGCAGAGATGGCGGGGGAGAGAGAAGAACAGTGTCAGAGCGACATGGAGGGGGAGAGAGAAGAACAGTTGTTTAGTGGCTGATTTTTCAGAAATCGCTGGTTGAGAGGGACTTTAAGTAATTACTAGTCCAAACCACAGTGAAGGCCACAATATACCAGCCTGTCCAAAGAGTCGATGGCCTGAACCTCTCATCGGTGAGAGTCTGCAAGGGCTTCCCTCGCTCTGTCCCCATCTGGCTCATAAGACATCCTAAAGCCTCACCAGTGTTTCCCACAGCTCTTACAGGAAAGATAGGATTAAAAAAAAAAAGACTGAGAAAATTTGCAAATTTCATCTCTAGACTGAGGGTAATGACCACTGCAGAACTAAGGAAAAACAATGCCAAAAGCTTAGAAACAGATGTATGTAATTCTGAGCTATGGAAAGAGGGAAAAAAGCTCCAAAATGTGCATCCGTGAACTTGCTGTCAATATCAGGCAAGAATCTATAATTGCCAGTTAAGGAAATTGTTTATAAGAACTTGGAAAGAGGAATCATGACCATTTGGCACAGGTTTGCTAAAAACAAGCTCTGTCAAATTAATCATTGCCAGCATTATTCACTCACTTGCCAGCGTGATGAGGGGAATAAAGTGAGCGTGGAGCATTTGGACCTCTGCAAGGGGTTTCATGAGACCCTTCACGATCTCCTGTTGCGAGCAGTGGAGAGATACACCCCAGCAAGAGGATGTCCCCAAAAGAGAGCTTGATAAAGAGTCCACATCGACAGGGAAGAGAGATTTCACATGGCATCCTGCATGTCCACACTTTTATAAATGTTAGCAATAAAAAAGTATGGAATGTGCACTAATCAGACGCTCAGGGAATGACACAAAGTTGGAAAGGCCAGCACTGAATGACCCAGCTGGGACTTAAGATGGTTGTAACAGGCTGCAACAATGAGCCGGATAAGATCCCAGTTGCATGGGGCTGTACCTCTGTTATGTTGCTGTGGTCGAGCCTATACAGTCACATGCTGAAGCGTGTGAGAGAAGTGGAGAATGCAATACGAGGGAGTGTTCATTCACATGTCAGTAGGTGGTGAATACGTCCGTGGAATGAACGAGTGAATGACAACACATCCACAAGTGCCTAAGCCCTTCGAAAGCTGCCCCTCCCACCTCAGCTCCTTCCTGGAAGCTGGATCGGCTTCGGACGTCACCTGGAATTTTGTAGTCTCAAGGGCTAAACTCTCTGCCTTCCTTTTGCACTGCTTTAGAGAGAACTGTCTCTCCTCATTAATGAACAATTTACTTTTTTCATCATTTTGCTTTAATATTGCACTGAGTTGATGCAACACGCACATGCTTTCTGTCTTAAACGAACAAAGCAACAACACCCTGCAAGTTAATTTTGCTTCCTCAAATATACCTTGTTCTGTTTTCATTTTTTTCCATAAGTGGTTCTGTTAGGGAGAATTGGAGCCAGGGAGCCATGTTGAAACCTACCAGCAGAGTTTAAATATGTTGAATGAAATTGGCAAACATCTACAGGTTCTTGAGTAGGAGACCGGAATCACGGAAGACTTCTATCAAGTGTATTCTGGTGGCAGAAGAGACTACAGGCAGGAAAAAATATAAGCAGTAATTCCAACTGTAAAAGCTGTGAACGTAGTGAATTCAGGTGAATCTCCCCAACAGACGAGACTCTAAGACATTTCAAGGGAGGCCGGAGAACTGACTGGAATTGCTATGTGACAAAAATAGAGCACGAAGAGGAAAGAAGAGATATGTCAGGTTTATATGAAGTGGATGCTATGAACTTTCCCTCTGGGGGAGTCTTAAAAAGAAAGGGGAAAAGAAGAGAGGGAGGTGAGAAGGAAGGAAGGGAGCCGAGAGAAGGAAGGAGAGAGTAGAAGATCACAGAGGATCACGGAGAATCCACAGGGGATGGAGAAAAATATTGCCGAACGGAAGCAAGGGGTAGGTTCAACAAAGACCAAATGGAAGGCATTAAACCTGCTTTGTTCCAGGCCCTGTGCTAGGTTCTCAATGTGCAATAGTCACCAAGACGTGGTACCGGCCTTCACAGAGCTTACAGGCTTCTGGTTGAGAAAAACTAAATGAGAGTAAAATGAACCGAATCTCGCACCGTTCAGCATCATGTTCTGCTGTCCCGTGGGCACCAGGTGCAGCTACTAGGGCGGGTACAGGGTAAGGTAGAGGAAGATCCATGACTGAGGACTCACACGACTGATGTACAATGGCCAGCGAGGAAGGCGAACCTGCTAAAAAGGGCGGCGTGGAGGTGGAAGGTGGGAAGGCACCCTGCACCGCTGGCTGGCGGGCTGGGAGTGAGCGGAAGGAAGCGAGAGGAGGACGGTCTGACTGAGGGCAGAGAGCCCACCTGGGGAAGCGGGAGAAAGGGGGACTCCTCTCCTGCCAACTTTCCTTGCCTCTTGGAAAACCGTCACGGATTTCTCTCACCCAGCTGCACTCGCTCTCAACACCCCAGTAAGAGGCCGACACCGCCCTTCATCTCCTTTGCATCCGTTTCTAAATACCAGTTTGTTTTCTCAGTCCTTCCTGCTCTTTCTCTGTATCGGAGCTCAACCATGCAAGTTAGGACTGAATGACAGGGAAGTACGATTACAGATTTGTGACGAAGACCCAACGTTTCCACACCTTTTATCATCCATGACTGTGTGTTTGTTGAGACAGACGCTCCTTTCATTGGTGTTCTCACTACCTCCTTAGCAGTAAAACGTGGTCTGCTTGATCTTCACAGGGAAGTGGGCACCGAGATTGCCTTCTTTTCTGAGTTGGGGTCCACAGGCTTCCTCAGTGTACAGAGAGCGATGGTCTCAAGCTTGTCTTAAGCTCACCCACCCTTTGAGTTAACAAAATAATTCTCTTTCACATGAAACTGCATACAAGACCCTGATGCCTTATTCGCTGATAATGTTTCCCTGGAAATACCAGTTGAGCTTGGTTTTTAGCAGTGATTCCCATATAAATATCAGTGCCTTATTTCCTGCGTTTTTATCTTTGTTAACGTATCTAGACACGTTTATGAAATGCCCATCAAATGCCCTCCAGGCCTGTGTCGGGTGATTGGAATACAAAGATAAATAGTAATTGTCTTTTGTAATACACTAATAGGTAGTAATATTTATTGAGCACATACTATGTGCCAGACACTATGTTAAATACTTTACATGAATTAGCTCCTTCAATCTGCCCATGCCTGTTACCCTCATTTTACAGATGAGAAAATACAGGCTTAGGGAGTTTGAGTATGTTGTGCAATACCCCAGGGCTGATGATTGTCAGAGCTGGGATTTGAACCAAACTGACTCCAGGAGGTCTTTGAAAATTGGATAAATTCCTTACCTTGTCCATGGCTCATTACTCAGATAGTATCCTGTACGAGGATCCCATCAAGTCCTATCTAGGACTGGTTGCCTTTCACATGATGTACGTACCCACAGCATTGAGTGGCTATGACCGCAGGCTGGCTACCCTAGGGGTCAGTCACTCCGCTCCTTCACATGTTAAATCGCCAAGCGTTACTTAGGAAAGAGTTGTAAGGACAGCAAATATTTGTCCTTGCCAAGTGCCTATCACATCTTTTCAACAGCAGCTTTGGCAGTTGGAGGCTCTTCCTTAAACAGAAGCAGCTGGTCGTGGCCAGAGCCTGAGCTGGGGAGAAATGAGAGACAAGGACCCTGTCTGCCTCTCTCTGCCTTTCGTGACCTCAATGTGTCTGAAGAGTCCAGTGCTTTTCAGGTGGCATTTGTCTCATTTTTCCATGTGCTCCAGCTGGAGTTAGGCCGGCCTTCGCATCACACTCTTCGTAGTGTTTTACATCAGGAGGCCCGCGATGCCAGTGTGTCCCCAACGTGGTGGTCACCTGGTTAAAGTAGTATCTGCCAGTTTTCTCCGGTGCAACGTTAACATTTTTCCTTTTGAAATTAAGAATTCATCTGTAGTAGGGAGCTACTTTGAGACTGTATAAATATTTTGTTCGCATTAAAATTTTAACTAACAGTTTTTGTATCCATTGATGATCCTCACCAGAATCAGTTATAACTATGGTAGTTTTGAAGGTGATTTTCTCACCCTGTTATTTTTTGTGCATTTCTTGGTTGCCATTCTACTCTAAGGAAGAGTAGATAAATAGATAGATAGATAAATAAATAAAATGAATTAAAAAAGAAAGATCTCTTTCCTTTTCTTTCTTTCTTTCTTTCTTTCTTTCTTTCTTTCTTTCTTTCTTTCTTTCTTTCTTATTCATTTACACATGTATGCATTCACCTAAAATTGTGTTGATCTATTTAATATCAGCATGGATTTGGTGATACCTGTTATTATTTATTTTGGTGTTCCAACTGTCCCAAATTTCACCAGTGGTAGTCTCAGCAAGCTGGCTTCTCTTCCTTTTTAACATTTTTTGAGCATTTCCTAACTTTCTGCCCCAATTAAACATTCCGAATTCATTCATCCTCGTGCTTTCCCTGCCCTAGCCCTGGAAGCGGATATTTCTGCTAGAAGCCTCCCTGGTTCCATTTAGGAGTGGAATTCGAAACCAACATCTGGGCACTTGTCCAAAATCTTGATGGCACAATGGAAAGCCCTCTTTATGAACTCGAACCTGCTACTCACATGGGAACCAGGCTCACCACTCTCCCCTCCCCACCCCGTCGACAAAGAGTGGGTGTCAGGAGAAGGGGCTGGCTTCTTCTCACACTTCCTTTACCCATGCTGTACCTGCCAGCCCCTGCCTGTGAATCCATCCGGAGCAGGGCTAACGGCAACGCCCCAGCCACTTTCACGCAGGGATCAGCCTGCTATCCTAACCGTGGCCCTTCGGGAAACACAGGGACCATCCTTGAGAGGAAGACTTGCCAGACCTTTTGCACTTCCTTTCGAATGAAGGCTCTTATGGGCATAACCTGGCCCACAACCTTCCAAAGCAGGGTAACTGAAACGATGCTGTCTCTACCCTGCTGGTGGCGCTGTGGGGCTCTGCCACGGTTGGTTGGCTGTCCCACACGATGGGGCCAGCTCTCAGGTCCTTGTGCCATCACCGCCTCCTGCTCAGGCAGCTGAACATGGAGGTGAGCGTGAAACAGCTTCTGTCCTCACCCCTGTTTCCCCAGCCGCCTTCCCCACCTCTGGTGCAAAATCCCGGAACATTCTTGGTGCATCAGGAATTGTTACATCCCAGGAAGGCAACTATGGATGACAAGAGTGAGCCTCACTGAAACATCCTCATTCCTTGAGTGACTGAACGATCTGCGTGTCCACCTTTTCTCCATATGTACATATGCACCTATATATTTTTAAATGGAGGTGACATTGGTTTATAACATTATATAAGTTTCAGGTGTATAGCGTTACAGTTCGGTATCATATACACCATAGCATGTCCACCATTAGAAATTGAGTTTCCACTCATCACCTACGATTGACCTCCTGACCCCCTTCACCCATTTGCCCTCCCTCCATTCCCCTTCCCCCCGGGGTTACCGCCCATCTGCTGTCTGCCTCTATGAGTTTGTTTTTGTTTTGCTGTTGCTGTTGTTTTTCGTATTCCACGTATGAGTGAAATCATAGGCTGTTAGCCTGTCTCTGTCTGACTTATTTCATTTAGCATAATACCCTCGAGGGTCCACGCACGTGGTGACAAACGGCAAAACTTCACCTGATAGGAAGTTGATCAGCTCCCCGAGTGACCATGAGAAGAGGCCGCGGCCACTGTGGCCTTTTGCCAGCCGCGGCTCCTTCCCTCCCTGGCTGGCTCCCTGCATAGTTGAGGTTGGGCAAGAGATGCACGTTGTAAACTGCGGGTGAGGTGGAGTCTAATGAACACGAATGTTACGAAGCTCATTCTTGGCATTTGTCATTTTTATTTCCAAATCTACCATAAAAATTCCTTCTACCCAGACAGCTCAGAGGCTACAAGTGGTGCATAAACTTGTTCCTTACCAAAACTCTGTCATCTCCTTTTTTTTTTTTTTTTTTAAATCAATGTCAGGGTATTTTATCTGGAGTAAGATGCATCACCTTTTTTTTTTTTTTTGGTGCATTATTTCCCTTCTCATTAAAATTCAAATTTAAAAAGAACAACGCAAGGATAGCCCCCCCAGGCCCTCTTCTCTCCTTGTGCCTCCAGGTTACATGTCTGTCTTTTGCAACCCCAACAGGAGGGAAATCTGTTGAGCATGTGTGTGATATTCCAGAGCTCATTTATGTCCCCTACGTGTTTGAAATACAGCAATATGTGGGAACACTTACACAAACTGTGGTAACAGATCTCGTTTTCTTCCCCCAACATAACTTTCTTTCTGCCAAAAGGCGCTTTTTTTTTTTTTTTTTTTTTGGCAATTTTTGAAAGGTTCAGTCTATTAAAAAGGTTGCAGACCAAATGGTTTTCCGATTGTCTTGACTGGGTACACTGACTTCAGCCACAGGAGGAAAGGTTGCAAAACTCAGCGTTTCATTTATTTACCTAGAAGATTGTTATTCATGGTCAGACACTGCTCTAGAGAACAGTTTATGCGCACAGCTCACAGCAAGGGACTTAGACACGAAAGGAAAGTGAGATAAAATTGTTTGTTTTAAACGACGGCCATTCAAAGGGAGGACATGGGCTTCCAACGCCTCTCGGGTTCCAGAAAGTCGCGTCTCCCTGTGTGTGTGATTGTCCGTGACACGGACGGGCCCCGGGGCAAAGCGGAGGACTTTATTCCGAGCTGCACAACCACTGGCTTCTCCCTGGTGGTCCGTCTTTCTGACACGACATTCCTTTCATCTGGTTTTGTTTCCAAAATATGTGTATGCACATATCCAGGGGACACACCAAGGGTTGCTTTTAAAATAGACCTTCACCAAATTTGATCCATATTTCTGCACTTGTTTTTCTTTTCTCCCCGCTCTAGAATAAGAAGCTCCTCTACGAGAAGATGAAGGGAGGACAGAGGCGGAAGCGGAGGGTAACGCGGGGCTGTTTGGGGGACACCCAGAGCTTTCTGGGCGGGGCAGTTGATAAGCCATGACCTTCAGCTGTGGGAACGCAGCAGCATCCTTTCACGCGCGGTCCTGGGAGGGCCGAGCAGTGGTCCCAGGTGACAGGGCCATGCCCAGAGAGCCTGCCCTGGGTTTCTGGGAGGGCTTTCTCTAGCTTCCACACATGACCCTTAGTGCAGCTCCAAGCTTTGTGGTGATTCCGTCACCTCCATTGCACACACAGGACATGTGTGTTGCATCTCTGTGCGGGTGTGGGAGATGCAGGGAGTCCATGAGGTGTGTCTCCCCTCAGGGGGCCTGCCGGCCACTGGGGAAGCTGCTCACCTGCCTGCATCAATTACACAAATGCACAAGAGAGGAACAAGGAAGGGATGCTCCAGGCCACGATTCTGAAGGAATGTGGGGACAAAAGAGGAGGTGAACAAACCTCATTCTTCCTACATACGTTTTGTTTTTTTGTTTTTTGTTTTTGGCCTGGCTAGGTTGATGTAAAAATTGACTAGATTTTTGTTGTATTGGTTTGCTGACCACTCAATTTACTAACCATCCCAGGGCTGCCCAGGGTGGGACTTCGGCCTGGGAGCTTCACATTTAGCCACTGTGGTATTGCCTCATGCAAAGCTGATAGTTGGATTTGCCTTGGGTTTCTCGTGCATTTGATGGCATCTGGACCCGATCAGTGATCGTTGTCCGCTCTGTTGATTCTCTGGTACCTTCCTACTCAGAAGAGCTCGCCACCTGCCATCAGTTTCTGGTCGGTGGGAGAAAAAGTCAAAATCCTGCGATTGCATAGCAAAGTGTGGCCAGAAAGTAACCATTTTTGTTAAAGTACACAAAGCTAACCGTATACCCATGGCCGCTGACTCACTATTTAGAATAGCAAGTGCCAGGCTCCTGGCAAAACTTGGGACTGCAGACAGTGGTCCTGGTGGCCATGCTGAGAGTTTTGCCGAGTCGGATCAGAGGGCGCTTTAGGAGGTGTGGCGTTTTTGAACTCAGCACTAAATCTCAGGCCCCTGCAGCAGACAGTCCCAAGTCCCTCTGCTGCCCAACGGGAATGCAGAAATCCCATGGCCCCCCGTTCTCTCTGCGAGACGCAGTTCTGGTGTCTGGAAACAGACCTTCTTGGGAGACTCACCAGGGTTATTAGGGGTTTTTCTTGGGTGATTACAGTTTCCAGTGGCAGATGGTGGCAGGAAGCATCCGAAGGGTGTTGTGTGGTCTTGAGAGAACATCAAGAAATTCTATTCTAGGAGCTCAGAATACACATAATTTACCAGTGAAATGGCTTGAATATCTCTCCATGGCACAACAAGGACATTTCCAAATAAGACCGATGATGGGCCCCAAATGAGTAACTTAGCCTGAAGCTTTAATTGTCCTTACTTCCTGGCTCACCATCCCTTCTTGCCCTGACTTAAGTAGTGACTGTGGGTCGTGATTTGGGTTTAGTGATGAGACCAGAAAATCAGAATTCTGGCTGGGACACATGTTATAAAGGCTCTACTTTGGTCTCAACTTCCTCCTCATAGGAGAGGCTTAGAATTTGTGAAAACAAGGGTTGTTTTGACCGGTGAGTATCAAGTTCTTTCTATTCTCAGGCATCTGCAAAGACTCGTGCTCATGCCGTAAACCGTGGGCCCCCCGGGACTGCTGGGGAAACAGAACTTGCCTCCCCAGGCATCGATCAGGCTATGGATGGTGTTCCCATTCTTGATGGAAGATTTTACCACCTCAAGTCCTCAAGTGCATGAATCAGTATAAATAATGGGCTTCCTTTTGGGGCTAAGTCAGGCTTTCTCCAGTGAAGCTCAGCATTTGCTGTGGGTTTCTAGAAGACACGGGAAGTAGGGATTCGATCCCAGTGGTTTTTCCAGCTGTGAAATGGGAACAATGTTCACTTGGTCACCTAGTCAGTCTCTCACCCAAAGGAGAGGTGTATGTGTAAGCGCCTGAAGTTCTTCAGAGGGTACTGAAAACCAAGTGGCATTTTTATTATTATTACTCTTGTTAGGATTCAATATTAATAGTTAAACGTTCATCAAAAAAGTCCAACTAATTGCTCCATTTACTTCCTCACTCATTTGCTTCCCCTTCCCTCCAGTCTTGGTCATGTTCTGGGTCTGGGTAGAAAGTCTGTCTCCTATAAAAGAATCCGAGAGGATTCTCCTCAGAGTTACAGGCAAGCCCCTGGTGGTTGTCTGTAACTTTCTATTCTTGCTCAGTTTCACTTGAATTCCTCTGTGCTTCATGAGTAAAAGGTTAATTCACCTGTAAATGACTTTGCAAACTTTTTAACTCTTAAGATGTTTATTGTTAATATTTGAGATCTATTTATCTTATTTAAAGAGCTTATCAACCTTTTATTCCATTGTTGATCATTACAAACATCTAATATCCTTTTTTAATGAATTAGAATGCTCAGAATAAATATTATTACTAGAAGTCACTCAAAATATTTATGATATTTAATATACTTTTTCAGTTCACACTTACTCCCCTTACCCAAAGATTCTAGTATAGTTCCCTAGGGCAGGGCAGGCCAGTCTAGTTGATAACCTTCCTGGTATGGAAAGTATGTGAATTTTTAAAAAAATTTTTTAAAGATTTTATTTATTTACTTTTAGAGAGAAGGGAATAGAGGGAGATAGAGAGGGAGAGAAACATCAATGTGTGGTTGCCTCTCACGTGGCCCCCACTGGGGACCTGGCCCACAACCCAGGCATGTGCCCTAACTAGGAATCAAACCAGTGACCCTTTGGTTCACAGTGCACGCTCAATCCACTGAGCTACACCAGCCAGGGCTATGTGAGCTATTTTAAAATTTTTAAAGATGCCCTCCGAGCAAAGTATTGTCTTTTGTGACATGTCATTTTTCAGATCTACGAGGACATTGTGTATTTTGTAATTCTTAGCTGGTTTGTGATGCATTTTTGCAGGGTGAGTTGGGACTTTCATGATACACTACCCATCGAAATGCAGAAAGACATTTACAAACACTAAACTCAGGTTCCATTGTTTCTCTTTGGAGAATGTCTACTCACCCTTCAAAAGAGTCACGGCAGACCATGAGCCATGGGGAAGAGAGACTCACCTGTGAATTGCATCCGTTCATTCCTGGGGACTTCACATCCGACAGGATTGCCAATCATTTGCAACTACAGCTTTTTTTTTTCCTTATGTTTTTGTTCAGCTGTTGTAATATTTCGCAACTTTAAATTTTTTTCTGCTTGCTTAAGGCAGTTACTAGTTCAAACCCAAACCTCAAAGAACAGGTATGTAATAGAGAAGGAATGGAGAAACTTTGACTCATTCAGAATACCAGGAGACAAAAGAGATTTCAGACTGTGGAATCTTGCGTCAAACATAATGCAGACTTCCATATAACCTCCTCCTTTTCCTTCAGCTTTTCAGTTTGACCAAGGGAAGGTAGAAGTGGCTGCCGGAGCCCCGGATGAATCCTCTGTAGGAAAATACTGGCGTAAAGAATCAACATAATAAGATGATCTGTGGCCAGCCTGAAAATACTAATTTTAACTTGGCCTGCTCTGTCGTCTTTAGAAACTTCTTCTTCTAAAATAATCTCATGCATGTCAGATTCTCTCTCCCACCTAAGAGGTCATAGAATAATTCTCTTTGATACGGGGCTCGTGTATTTAGTTAATAGTGAGAGCGTATTAGCTGGTTCATTCCAAATCTCCGTGCCAGAAAAAGGAGGGGGGGTGGGTGTTGCACCCAGTAAGAACTTTACAGCTGTGCAGAGGACACAATTAGACACATCTGTCTGACAATGTTTCTCCTCCCACCGGGGGGTTGTTTAGTTCACTGGAGTAACCATTTGCTAGGTGGTAGTCACTGTTGTTACCTTATAGTTAACTCAGCAGGCCAGAGATGATTCTCGCTCACCTGTTTTGCCAGATGTCTGTCTCTGACGTTCGGGTATAACGCCAAGCCATGTATATTGTTTCAGAGTGTCAACCCGTACCTGCAAGGACAGAGATTGGACAACGTTGTTGCGAAGAAGTCCGTCCCCCATTTTTCAGAAGAGGATAAGGACCCAGAGTAAAGTGGAGAATCCAGGGGGACCCCCACACAGTCCACGCCGTTGCTTCTGTGCATGAGCCAGTAGAGCGCCCCGAGTGGCAACGTGTTTCTAGTTTAGACGAGTGTGTGTGGAAGCAGCTGTACTTTTGTGCGTTGTCCTTCACGCTGATAACTCTGCTTTCTGCTACGTTAGAATAGAAGCTTTTTTTTTTTAACATGAGGACCTGAAACGAGCATTAAAATTAAAGCATGTACGTCAATAACGGTGAAAAAAGCACGACTGTGAATGAAATGTCCTCAGATTTCTTGCAGTTTGGGATGAAGCTTTGGGCTGCATTGTTTGGTCCACGCCCGTAAAAAAGTGGCATCTATTTTTGCTGGTGTCGCTCACCCAGCCCTTGGGTGTCGTTACACACCAGTGAAGAGGATTGGACTCGAGAGGAGGGGTTGACACATTTCACTTGGCTGCATCTTAATAAATGTGCATGCAAGCATTGGCATAGGAAGTTTTTTAAGAGTGTTTAGAGCATTCTAAAACAATGTCTGTGCTGAGTAAAACAACTCACGCATACGAGCTTATCTGTCTTAACAACAACACTGTGAAGTAAGCGGGACTGTGTAATTCTCCCCACTTTACAGGTGGTGGGACTGAGACTCAGAGAGCCTCCACGGGCAGCGGAAGGTGGCCCAGCCAGTACCTAGTGACTCAGGTTTTCTGACTTTGAGTTATTTTATTTGTTAAGTACACGATGGGTGTTTGCTGTGTGCCAGGCACAGGGCTGGGAGCGAGTCTGACATCTGTGAGGTCCTCAGGCCCCACATCATACAATCTCGGTTTCATTTTTTTAAATGATTTTATTGTTGTTCAATTACAGTTGTCTGCATTTCCCCCCCAGCTCCCTCCCCCACCCCAGCCAAACCCACCTCCCTCCCTCGCTTCCACCCTTTCTGTGAGCTACATTCTGCTTTTTAAAAAACATTTTTTAAATTCATTGATTTTTTTTTAAGAGAGAGAGAGATGGATTTGTTTTTCCGCTTATTTATGCATTCACTGGTTGAGTCTTGTATGCGCCCTGGCTGGGGAGCAATAGCACCCACAACCCTGGCGTATCTGGACGATGCTCCAGCCTACTGATCGGCCTGGCCAGGCCTCCACTCCGCTTCTCAAGCTTAGAGTGGCGGCGGGCGGAGCGCTGTCCTGCCTGTTTCTGAAGAGGCGTGTGGCTCCCTTCCAGCTGAGGCCTCCCAAGTCCGAAAAGCAGCCCAGGGCAAGGCTGGCAGGAAGCGGTTCCCTGCTGAGGTTATTTCTGTGCCCTTCACGACTCCTCATGCCGTCCGAAGCAGACAGCAGTTTCAGGCGTTGATACCATTGGCCTCAATGTCCTCGCCTGTAAAAGGGAGCAGCACCGAGGGAGCCCTCAGGGAGAAACGTCATTCTTGGTTTGAATTTTAATAAGTGCACATTGATGTCAGTGGCCTGTCCAGTAGAAATAGCTTGACCGTATATAGTTAGCGTGCAAGTTTGTTATTATGGCTCATAAAAAGCAAGGAAGGTATTGGCACCTTTTTCACAGCGGGAGGCACTTTTCCAAGACGGCTTCTGCAAGCGATGTGTCCACCTCGCACAGCGTGTTTTCAGGAGCGGGGGGGGGGGGGGTCTACCCTGTGCATTCTGGCTTTTGTAGGTGTTTCGGTGACATTTCATACCAGTTCCAGCCCTAGGAAAACCAAAGACTCCTCCTTAAGACTAGACAGAGGACGGAAAACGGCTAAAGAAAGACGTTTTGAGAACGTGAGGAGGGAAGTGGGGGTGACGCAGGGGGAGGTGAGGTCACGGTTGCCTGTGTCTGTCCCCCCCCTGTTGTTCTCTGAATGGCAGGTTGGTTTTCGCAGGCTGCCCTGTCAGCTGACGTCTGGCTGGCTTTCACGTGAGGTCGCTGAGGGCAGAGGAGAAGGTGAAGGGTTGGGGGAAAGCGAGGTGATTCGCTGGCTCTCCCAGCAGCTACATCTCCGAGGCTCCGGTCGAGGTCAGGTGAGACTGGGTCTTCCCCTGTTCCCTGCAGCCTCGGGAAGCCACGGCGTCTGCCGTATTGTTCATCTCTGGGTTATCTTGCTGACTAACCCCTGTAGCCCCCTGGCTCTTCCATCACTTGTGTTGCCGGCTTTTTATATTAAATGCCTTCTGTTTGAAATTCTCCGTATCTGCCACAGGGTCACGGCGTGACTATTACACGGTGTCACTGCCTTAGCGCGGGCGCAGAAGGGCTCAGACCAGCCCGCACCCAGGCGTGCGCAGTGGCATGGTGGCGTCAAATGGAATGGGAAGTGAAGACGGGAGGCCTGGGACGTGAGTGCGGTCGGCCTGGGCAGGATGGGGCAGCAGCTCCAGTTAATTCCACATGGTTAATTCCGCATCCGTGAAGGCCCCCATTCCTGGACTCTTGTTTTCTCACGACTGCAAAGCTAAAGCAAAACAAAACGAAATAGATACTGCCCTTTCTCTGACACATAGAGACCGCATCCTGTTCAGCCAAACCTCATCCCTTCTCTAGCGACAGTGCTGGGAGTCAGTGAACATCTATTTAAGGGGGTAAATGCTCCATCAGGGCATTGACCTGCAAGGAGCTCCTGGTGCATCCCTGGGTTCCTCACCACGGCGCAGTCAACATGAACGCTCCATAAACTTCTATGTCTTTGATTGTCATTCCAGCACACACCTGGCAGGTGGTCCAGAATCCCCTTACCTAGGGCCCTTGCAAACAGGGGACTTCATCAGTCTGAAGTGGGGGTGGGCTGGGATCTCTGAGGCATGGGCATTTCTGGCTACCACACAGTCTCCTCGGCGAAGCTTTGTCTTGCCTAAAGCCCACACACTTACCTAGTGAGATGCCAGGCTCAGGCCCCAGGACAGCTGATATGCACTCCAGAACTGGGCTAAGAAGCTAAAGCCTGCTGCAGGACCACGTGAAGCGGCTCCAAGACATGCCTCCTTCCCTCTCCCTTGCCCTCTCTCCAAGGACCACTCAGAAACAGACCAGCTCTGGGTGGACCCTTTTGTCACAGTCTGACTGGGACCTTCCCATGGTAGACTGATCACCGAGAAGAACCAGCGGCTCTTCTCCCAGGAATGGTACTCACTTTTGGTCTCCGCACCAGATGGCCTCCCACTTACCCCGACACGCAGAAGAAGATGGCATTTGAAGTAGCCTTTTCACTGGACACCCAGTTAAGTCTCTGCAGAGGACACTCATGCGCCTACAAGTGGGGGAGCTGAGATCCTGTCTAAGTTTCTGTGATTCATTCAGAAACATTGCATGAGTCAGGACTGAGCCAGGTGGGGAGACAAATGACTTATCAGTCCAAGAAATCTACAATGCAAAGAGGCCGGCAGGGAAAAAGGAGTCACCGCAGAACCTGTGCAGGTGTGATGAGGACTTGGAAGAGGGGGCAGCTGACCCAGAGTGGGTGGGCCAGGAAAGGAAGCCAGAAGGTCACACCCAAGATGAATCATAAAGAGTTTTTCCAAATCAGAAAGGAGAGTGGAAGGCAGAAGATTTCAAGCAGAGAAATGCATGTGCAAACCTACGGAGGAGAGAGAGACGACAGTACATGGGAATGTCCACTATGGAGACAGTTTTGAGGGTAACATGTCCTGGGAAGCTAAGAGGTAAGTCTGGTGAAGGAGGCGGAGACTGGCAAGAAGAGCCGGACCCGAATGGGCCATGCTGAACTGTGCGGATTTTATCTTGCAAGATCGGAAATCTCAAGAGGGTTTCACAAGGGGAAGGGGCATTTTCAAGTTCAAATTTTAGAAAAAGCACTGGTAACAGTGCAGACCAGATGCAAGGTGTTCAAGTTCATAATCTGGACAAGAAAGAATAGGAGGAGGGGGCAAAGGAACTAGAAATGCTGACGTTTCGGGGCACGTGGAAATTCCAGGTGCTGTGAGCCCCGGGAGCTATTTGTAAAGTGAGCCGGTCTCAGTGCTGGGTGTGTGCAGCTCCATCTCGTGACGTCCGAGCCCTGGAGGTCAGTTCAGGAGAAGAGGAACTCCAGCCTATCGGGTAGACAGCCTTCCCAGCCGTTTCCACCTAGCAATACAGTCAGGTCCTCAGAGGTCCCTCTTTCCCCCAAACTCTGTATCCCTGATTCTTTTATCACCTCCCTGTGTTCCTGTTGGGATTCACATTCACTTCTCTACAGTCCCTGCAACAGGTATAATAGTAAATTATTACGTATGCACAACAGGTTCTGTCTATGGGATTTATTTAATCCTCCCTCGCTACTGGATGAGGCCCTGAGGCTGAGAGGTTGCACGATGTAACCGAGATTCCATACCCAGTAAGAGGCAGAGTTGGAAGTTGAACTGAAGTCCCTTGATCTCCACTGTTGATGCTCAACCCTGTACCACACTGCTACCCGACACCCACCTGTATCTGCTTATTCTGGGTCTGCCTGGCTCCACTGGCTTATGAGTTCTTTGAGGCCGTGGGCTGGGTCTCATTTCTCTTTCTATCTTGGTACCTTGCCTGGGTCTGGCAAAGGCAATCACTGCTTGCTGAATGAATGAACATAAAGGGACTCTTTAAAGGAACGAGGGAAGATTGAGCATCTTAGACTATGTGTAAAGAAGGAAGGGTGGTATTACTTCTTACGCTGGTGGGGTTCACAGGTTGACTTGAAGTTGTGTATATGATTCCCAGGTCCTTTTAAAACTAGCCAATAGAATGCTCTTCTTCCTTTTTCCCCCAATTAACTGCCCAAAGGTTGGCCATTCAGAAAGTGTCCAGCCAAACACTTCAATTTGCTGTACTCCAAGGTGGGCTCTGCAGGACCTATTTATTAGAGAAACAGACCAGACCAATGCAGGGGTTCTCCTCACCCTGAGGACAGAGTGGCTTAGGCCATGGGCTTTTGTCCACCAGTGTCCCTCTTGACCAGGGGAATATCCAGTAGGCATGTGGGTGGCTCACAGGGCATATGCCAGCCGTTAAGTATATCATGTGCTGTGGCAACAGCCTTGGGAATTAGAACAGAGGGACCGTGGGAAATGCTGGCCAGTCCGCGGGAGCTTGTTCAGAGCACAGGAGGAGAGCCCCAAGAAGCAGTCAGCCGAGGGGGTCAGTTCCACCTTCCCAAAGCAACACCCGGGACATTATTCGCGACCTCCACTGACAGGCAGGGCTACGTGAAGAAGCTAATGTCTTGAAAAAGTAACATTCCCTGAAGCCTCCCGGGGACTGGGTTTCACCGGCAGCCTCGGCACAGCAGTGTTAGGGCGCTTGCTCTTCACACACCTCACCGCTGTCCCTAAAGGGAAGAAAGTCTCTACCAAGACTCGGTGACGACTGTAACTTTCCCTGCTCCCCGCCTGGTGACTTCCCTGAAGGTGAGTCAGAAACATGCGGGTCAACGTTCCTCCTAAAACATACACACACGGAACATATCAGGTTCGGTGGCCACGAGCCCTGTGAGAACATGGGGTCTGCTCACACGGAAAACCTGGTGAAATGGGCACACAGGAGACCCTGCAGAAAACCAGCGGGAGAATTGCGGGTGTTACACTGCGGCTCCCGAAGTCTGTAAGCAAAGGCGAGGTGTTTGCAAAGGTTCTCGTAGGAACGCGTCCTTGAATTTGGGGTTGGGATCATTACCTTAAAATTGGTGAAGAAAGACTCAGGGAAGAGCTGCTGCAGGAAGGGATGCCATGGACCGAAAGGGCCATGCGCGCAGCCTGAATGACCTATTCTTCGATGAATTTAATGTGGCAGTAGAATTTGTCACTAAGCTACCCCTCTCAGTAGAAGCCAAAAATACATGCAAAGGAAACAGAAAAACATTTGTGATCACTTTGTAAAAAAAACATTTGTAATTGCAGAGGCACTGAAAGGCTTGAAGAGTCAGAAGCCTCTTGATAAAACCAGTCCGGCACCTACGGTGACATCCCCCCAAGTCATACGCTCAGATGAGCATCTGGCTTTCGGTGCCACTTCCTTTGCTGGGACCGTCCCGATACTAGTCACTTATTATGTCAGCAATAACTTATCACGGAACTATTTTAGGTGTCAAATTCTTTTTTTTAATTTTAATTTTCAACTTTAGAGAAAGGGGGAGGGAGAGAGAAAGAGAAGGAGAGAAACATCGATTGGCTGCCTTCCATATACGCCCCAACTAAGGATCGAACCTGCAACCCAGGCCTGTGCCAGTTTGTCCTTTCGTTTGTGGGACAGCGCCCAACCAACTGAGCCACACCAGCCAGGGCTCAGGTGCCCAATTCTGAGCCATGCTACAAGGGTCTTATGCAAAGGTGCACACGATATAGGCTTCCCTCATGTAGTTTATAGCAAAATAAATAAGTGGACCTTCAGCAATTTATGCACGATTATTATGCATTTGATCCCATACAATCTCAGTTCAGCAGAGACCAGTTAGGCACAAAAATGTTGTAATTAGATCTGTGTTTGACCTTGAGTTCTGCTACTTACCAGCTGTGATCTGGAGCAAGTTGTTTCACCTCATGGAATTTTAGTTCTTTTATTTGACAAATGGAAAAGGTAATACCTACTTCGAATCAATGTGGGAATAAATTCTCTACAATACAGCACTTGTATCAAACCTTGATATGGATGCCAAATTCAGAATTAGCCAGACTACAGTGCAAGAAAAAATTCTTTACTGTGGATATTTTTTAAAAAGGTGTAACACTTTTTTTAAAATTTTTAAAACATTTTATTTATTTATCTTTAGAGGGGAAGGGAAGGAGGGAGGGAGAGACAGAGAGAAATATCAATGTATGGTTGCCTCTCATGTGTCCCCTGCTGGGAACTGGCCCGCAACCCAGGCATGTGCCCTGACTGGGAATCGAACCGCAATCCCTTGGTTCACAGGCCCGCACTCAATCCACTGAGCTACACCAGCCAGGGCTACTGTGGATACTTTTAGATGAAAGTGACATAATACAAAGAATTGGGTGCTCAGTAAATCTCTTGAAGATGTGGAGGAGCAGGAGTTGGGGAACCATGGCTGAATTTCGCCAGTTCAAGGTCACCCTCAGAGCTGGGACCCAGGGGTCAGGAAGTAGATGCCACTGCCGCCACCACGCTGCTGTGACTGATGCATGACACTCCCAAAGCCATCGTCTCGACGCAGAGATGCTGAGTGCCTGCGGCTATTATCTCTCACAGGAGAAACGGTAGCAGAAAAAAGATTTTCTCTTTTCCCTTCCACCTTCAAAACCTGTGGGAGTACATCTATTTGTGGTTCTATTTTGCGTCCAGAATCCTCGTTGCAGGGAGTCAGCCAATGCAATTTTAGCTTCCCAGCCCCTGCAGTGCAAGAAGGCTCGCAGCGGGTGACGGGAGTGGAAATGTGTGCCAGGGGACCATACGCAATATTTAAAGTCTTTGTCACAGTCGTAACCTACGATAAGGTCTTAAATGTTAACTCTGACTATTTTTTTTTTTTGCTATTCAATTTATTTACTTTTACAACTTATAATTGGTTCCAAAAGCTTACCTTCTTTGTTGGTATCACCGCTTTATTAGTTCAAATCAGGACAGCACCTGTTCCAGCCCATCACGGCTTCTAGCCCATCATGATGAGGCAACGTTTAGCTCTTCTTTGTAGTTAGACCTCAGCAATTCGTTTCACGTCATTCTGGTGATCCCTCGGACGATGTCATGGACTCCAACCCTCCTGGGTGGTCATGTGTTCTGTTCAAAACTTGCTATCAATGATTTCAAAGTTCTGCGTTCTCATCAACATGCTAATCAAAGGGGTGTTCTCATACTCAGCAGATCTTATTGCTGCTGGGCCGGACGACGTGGGGATAGAAAGAGCTCTCTGACAGCCCGGTTGCCATGCACGCCTCACAAGAAAGCCTTTCTTTGGACCTCGGACCATTCACTTCTTCAGAGAGCCATCTGCCTCACAGGCCTCGTCTTCCAACTGACAGTCGTCTGAACCACTGGGAAGCTCAACGTTCAAGGAATCATTTTTGTTCAGATACGCTGCCTTTCAATGTAAGGATATGCTCCTGGCCTGGTCTAATTTTCTATTACTGGGCTTTTTTTCTCAATCCTTTTGTGACAGCTCAGCATGTACCAAGGGCATTTGCTCAGGGGACCTCTCCAGCCTGTACCCTGCTACCATTTCCTATTATGCTGGACGGTTTCATGGACTTTTTTGGCTGGGCCACCCAGGCACAGAGGGACCCCCTTTCCCCCACCGGACATAGTTGTCCCACTCTCCCACTTCTTCTTCATACATTTTATTTGGGGAGGGGTCTTCACCCTCATGAGGGTTGTTACGCACATGCCTGCTTTCTCAGGAGCTCTGTGAAATCCCACTGTCTTGTCCTGCACTTGCTGAAGTTCAGTCTGAATACCTGTGGTCCTCACGTTTTCCTCATAGCCACCTCAGCGCCAGAATTGTGCTGGATTAGAACACGCAGGAAATTGGGGTCTTCAGTTAAGGGTAGTGGGCAAAGGCGATTGGGGTACAAGGAAACCCGGATACTCATTGGCACCACTGAACGTGGAAAATACAGATTGCCGTTTCTGAATCCTGCCCAGGAGCAGAGACTGGATGATACGCAGGTTTCTGGTACCAGGAACTTGGGTAAGGCTGCTGGGCCACACCATCCAAGCAATAAATGGGACTGGGGTTGTTTTCTTCAGAATGTGTGCTTTCTTCTGAAGAATTCGTCTTCTAGGCTACCTTAGTTTGAAGCTTGTGACAGGCAGAGTCTATGGCAGCCTGCGGCCCTCTCCGTGGCCTGGCCTCTGCAGCCTGGCACGTCTGTGGCTGACCACCTTTATTAACAGACACGCTATTTAAGCCAGCACTCGTGAATCGTTATTCTTAGAAGGGCAGGTAGCCCACCTCACATTCTCCTCCTCCACTTGTTGGAAGAACGTAATCAGGAAATCGGTATTTTCCATTTGGAAGTAGCAAAGCACGGGTAAGCTGAATGCTCTGGCGAAGGTCAATGTGGAGCCCGGTTGTTCTGAGCCCGGTTTAGCCACCAACTCGCTGTTTCAGCAGAGAGTGTGGCCAAGCGACAGGCCGTGGAATTTTAAAAGCAACTTTCTGCCCACGAATTTCCCATTTGATAAAATAAGAAAGTGTGTCCCAAAGAAAGTAGGCAATTTCAGCGAAGATGCACATCCAACTCAAGCTTCATCATCAGGGTTGACGCGGGAACCGTTGTTCCGCCCGGATGTGCAACGGCACGAACAAAAAGGTAAAGGTGGAGGTTGTCTCCCTTTTCCTCTTTCTCGGTACTTGGCTCTTTGTTGCTGTTGTTGTTGATTTTTGGATAGGACTCAGCTCATTTCTCCTCTGCCGCTTTCAGGGGCTTCCAGACTGGATGCTACTTGAAGTGTCAGGTGGCAGATAATGCATAGTATTTAGATGGCACCAGTTATTTCTTTAAAAAATCAGATTGTGTGCAATTAGTTTATCATACTGTACCAGGAAGCTCTGAGAGAAGCTGGCATAGGAGAGAGGACGTTATTTGTATTGTAACAGCAGACGAACTTAGGACGTGGAAGGGGTCGATGGGAGAACCAGAAGGGGAAGGAAGAGAGAGATGCACGGCAGTGTGTTCTGCACCCTACCCCCCCCCCCACCAAGAGCCCATGAGAAATTCTCCAAATCACTTTTCACATATGCCTGGACTGTTGATTCATCAAAGATGTCTTCAATAGATTCACAACTCAAACCACATTGCAATATTTTTTTAATAAAGAGGATTGAAAATGTGAATGTAGTATTTCTTCTATTTTTAAAGATGGGTGTCTTCAGTACAAAACACTGCCAGCAGCTAACACTGTGTCTGTGAATACACCCGGATTAACCGGGTACACAACAAGCCAAACCGTAACGTTCCCCGTGAAGCAGGGCCAGATCCTCCCACATGCGTTCGCCTCCTGCCTTGCATCGTAAGAGAGGGGTGTTTTTTGGACACATTTTGTCAACGCTGAAAAGTGTAAACAGCTTTTTCAAGAGGCCAGTGTATTTTCCTCCTAATTCGCTGTGGATGGCTACAAGAGCATTTCCCTTTAACTCAAAGCATTTTACAAATTGATCCCACTGAACCAATTTATGTATTTTTATCACTACTATTTTTAATAAGTAACTTTTGATAAAAATGTCTTTCACTTGTTCCAGCCTCTCTGTGAGGCTTGGGAGAAAAGAAACAGAGTTCATTTAAAACACTTTTGTTTATGATGGATGAAACCACAAACTTTTTGTGATGTTGACCCACTCACAGAAAGAGAATCTGAACTTCAGAGTATCTTGCGTTTGGACAGAAGACACACCAAAGAGAACGCGCTCATTTCAATTCAATATATTATAGGAAGGAAAAGATCAAGGAAGAACTGGTCTTAAAACTGTCAAAATATGAGAATTTGATGGGAAGAGAGAAGGAAAACAGAGCAGTTGGAAATGTAAAGATAAAAGAGTTGGATCCAGACATGTCTATGTAATTTCCCAGAAATGAAAACTGCACTGGCAATTTGGAAAGAGATATCGAGAAACAATATGCATTAAATGTTGAGCATTTTTTTGCAGCAATGAACTTGGAAGGCTCTTGGAACACATGCATAATGGTCTTATGATTCATCTACATATGGCCCTATCCTCAGTGACTGACAAAGGGAGAAATAAAGGTTCATAAGGAATTAAACACAGAAGACGAAGCTAAACGCTATTTCAGAGAAAGACTCTGGGAAGCCTCTCGGTCACCAGCAGGGTATTAACGGCATCTATTAAGCACACGTAGGGATCAGCCACATGCGAAATTTCCTCTAAGGCTGCAGCAGCTCTGGGATGTAGGTGTCATTTTCTCTGCTTTCCCAATAGTGCGGAGGTTGACTTGTCTAAGTTGCACAGGTGGTTGAGCTTCGGTGAAGGCAGAATTCCTCCCACAACACCAGAATTCTCAAACCTGTATGCTGGTCAGAATCATCTAGTGAGCTTTGGGAAAATACAGACTCTTGGGCCCCCCGCTTAGGAAATTCTGATTCTGTACTCTGGAGCAAGTTCTGGAAATCAAAGTTTAAAAAATCCCCTCCAGTGACTCGGGTGCATGGCCAGTGTGAGGAAACAATGCCCAGAATTGCAGCCAGAGAGTGTGAGGATGGGCGAAGACAAGAGGCCAGGAGAGAAGCGGGCGGAATAAAAACACAGCCTGAGAAACTGCACAAGTCATCTCACAAATCCTGCCAGATCGGAAGAGCATGTGGTGGTGCCACCTGAACTTATTTCTAAGGCTCTAGATATTCCTAACCAGCCCGCTTCCTCTCAGAAGTATCAGATACTCCCGTGGTTTGGAATGGTGCCTTCAGAAGCCACGGAAACCATGACAAAGTGCTGTTACTACACCTTGCTTCCTCAGGATGAACTAGGATGAGCTGCTTGGGCCTCCACTGATAAGTAGTGAAGGAAGAGGCACTGGGAAGCATGAATGCCTGAACAGGTGCTGTGCTTGGCTGGTTCTTTGACCCTGCTTCCAAAGAGAGGAAAAAGTGAAATCAGTGGCAAAATGTGCATCATTCCTGGTCACATGTGCAAATATTCCTTCTATTATTTAGTGTGGCTGTCTTCCTTTATGCCCTGTTTCTCCAGGCTAAGAAAACAAAATTATAGGCCAACAAAAAGTCTTTAAGTTCCCCCAGAAACACAAGGGGAAGAGTGAGTAGCAATTTCCTCCTGAAACCTGACCATGTTGTTTTCAGCACGGTGGCTGCTGTCCTATCCGGCAGGCCCATGAGGCTTACTTCTGTGGGGTCTTTGGAACACTGTCTCATGATTGCTTGTACAAGGACAGTTGTTAGGGATGCATCGAGGTGACCAGAATAAGGTCGTGCCATCATTGTTGGCTGTCCCTCCCTGCGTGGGGACATGCTCTCTGATTCCACAACCAAGCTAAGGACTGAGGTTCCACCGCAGGACTCCGGTCCCCAGCCACGGCATGCTCACGGCTCCTGTGAGTTCCAGTTAAAGAGCAGAAGCCAGCGGCTGGGGCGAGGAAAGTGGGAGGTGGAGCGAGGCTCACAACGTGAGGGAGAATGACAACGACTGTGCACTCTTCATCCATTCATTCGACAAGTGTTTGTGTGCACCGGCTCTGCTCCAAGCACCGCGTTAGAAGCGGGGGACGGTGACCCAGACAAAAGTGGCTGTTGCGCCGCAGAACTTACAGGCACGTGTAGGAGACGCCCAAATGAAGCAAATTTGCAAACTGAATAACTTAAAAGTGTGGTAAGAGCCCGGAAGGAGGGGTTTTGGGCAAGAGAAAGACATGGTCTGGTAAGCAATTTCAGAAGTTTCCTTCAGCAGCTGCACGTCAGCATGGGCGGAAGCGGGGAGAGCCTTAGAGAGGCGACCCCAGCCCTCTAGGTGAGGAGCAACCTTCACCTGGACTAGGGAGGTGGCAGTGAAGAGGTGGGATCGACTCAAGCTGGATACCTGCACTGCCATGACCTGTGAACAAGTTTTGAATGAACTCTAGAACTTGGTATTATGGCTGAGAAGGGGCCACAGGTTAAAGCAGTGGTCTGCATGGTGGTCTTACACACTCAGAGACCGAGAGTAGCCACGCATGTCTGAACATAAAAATCCCTAACTAAAAGCAGGTCGTGGCTTGTAATCACTTCCTACGCCTGTAGTTTCTTAGAAAAAGGCAAATCCTTACCTGAAAGGAGCCTGTCTATTGTCTTTATGCATCTAAGACAACATACCTTTGAAATGTCAGACCCCTCCCACCGGAGACGAGACCACAGAACCCCGCGTTGTTACCCTGCTCCCCCACACACCTTCACTACGTGCTGCAAGTGTTCCTTACTGACTACCCTGTACCCACCAATGTAAAAGGGAAGTGTCTATCTTCACTTCACTTTTTATCCAGTTCCAGAGATTTTCCTGCTTTGCTTTCTCCCACCCCTTTAATTGACTACCAGTGAATTTCACGCAGCCTTCCTTGCCCGTCCTCCCGCAAAACCGCCATCCTCTGGAGCGTGTCCTCAATCCCTTGACGCTTTGCTGCCTCACAACGGTCATCGGTTTGGCTCAGAGAAACACATAACAATTCTTTCCAGCTTCAGATGTTCCTTATATCAACAGTGGTTCTGACGCAGCTCCCGCAGGTAACCGGGTAAAACGGAAGACCGAGATCTGGAGCACGCTCGCAATGCAGCGCAGCCTCCTTTATTTTAAGCGAACTCCATGCTTCCAGTTCAACAAGAATCTGCTGAGTGAGCATCTTCTTGGCTCAGGGTGCTCCGCTGGCCTGCAGGGGGCTCCAGGATGAGCAGGGAAATGGCGCCAGCCCGCAAGCAGCCTGCATTCCACGGAAGAAGACAGGTCAAGGATCCATGTGGCCACGATAAAGTTAAAGTAGAACAGCAATCAGAGGAAGGGCTGATGATCCGAGAGGGAGCCCTGAAGGAAGAGGATGACCTGAACAGGATGAGAAGCTCTACGTGGCGGGGGGGTGCAGCAGGGGCAAAGGCATGGAGCGGGGGGGGGGGGGCATCTGTGGTTCACTTTGGCTCAGTCGCTGGACGTGCAGAAAGTCTCCCTGAGGGTGCTGGTAAAGCACTGACCACTGGGCACAGAGGCAGACCCTTGCCGCTCAGCCTCCTGTCCTTTCGTATCCGGGGCTGTGTTTCTGCAACTTTATACCTGTACCAAATGTTTGCATCGAAAGCAAACTCCCCCTTTTGGAATTCCTCTTCCTGGTGGCAAGATTTTTTCCCCCAGCTGAGCTCACATAGTAATAATTGCTGTTAGAATAGACACTTAGGACTACAGAGCTAAAGTAAAGCATAAGTACCAATTAAGGAAAGCCCTTGTTTTCCGAAATACCGTGTCTTTCTTATTGTAAAGGAACAAGCCCTTCCCTTCCCTGGGTCCCTTCCTTCCTTCCTTCCTTCCTTCCTTCCTTCCTTCCTTCCTTCCTTCCTTCCTAGGAAGATTGGAAACATAACCAGGAGCTCAGGCTGGTATCTCGAGCTTTTGGCGAGGCAGGCTTTTTGAGGTTGCTGGTGCTGAGAGGTGGCCACCGAGATTTGTCCAGGGGCAGCCCGTCTAACCTGGTCACGGACATTCATGGATTGCTCTGGCTAGTGGAGTAGCTGCTCGGGGAATCATTGGGATTTATTTTCTTCTTTGGCTCTACATCCCTTGGCCAAGAACCACACTTGCTAGACTTTAAGAGCCTATCTGGTCCTTGGCCCTGCACTTTCGTACAACAAGCTGGGTAGGTAGATGTGTGCTTCCAGGGGTGGGGCGGGGGGTGGCTGAGAACTCCTCACTGCTCAGGCCAGTGGGTGACCCGTCAGCAGGAAAGCCCTGCTGCCCGTGGGAGACACACGGGACATCAGCTGGGAAGCCAGTATCTGGGGACACACCACCATGTTGTCCAGTCCAAAGTGTGTTCTCTTTATTTTCTCTTCCGTGTAACACGGACAAGTGAGAGTACAAAAACAAATAGTGCAGGCGAGGCTGCTGAGTCTCCTCGGAAATGTTTCTCTCCTCCTGCCGCAGCCTTCGACACGGAACATCAGCTCCACGCTCGTCTTGGGATTTCTCTCCACATTCTCTTACCGTCGAGTACAAAGGCATTTCTCCTGCCATTGATGTCTTCCTCCTCTGATCCTCTCTCCAAAAGCACCACATTTCTCTAGAGAGTATGTCCCAAATGCCTTGTATCTGCAAAGCTCTTTGCAAACATTAATAGATAAATGGTTGGTTTATATAAACCACACATGTACTGCTCTGACATAAGCAGTGAGGAGCCCACAGTTTACATTTTTGTCTTTCTTTCAAAAAGGAATGAGAAGTCATATTCCAGATGATCCACTCTTAAGCTAGGGAGGGGAAGGGTGAAGGAGGAACTAGGATTTAAAAGAGATGTAAATTTGGGCCCTTTTGTGAGTCAAGGGTGCATTGGCACCCAGCTCGCACTGGTTTGTAGGAGGGAAAGCATATCTTGAATTTTCTTTCTCATCTTCAGCTCCATGATTCTCTGCCCTGAGCAAACCCCAAAGCACTGAACTTATAAGACTTCCTAATTAAAAAATTACCTGGATACTGTCACTAATAACAATTATAATGGTAGTAAGGCAGTATTTATATAAAATAGGGCTTATCTGAGTTTTCAATGGTTCAGAATTTTTTTAAGTAAAGTCATGTAGAATCCAAACTCATATTTTTTGTATATGTGTTCCTATTTTATACAACCAAATGTCTTGACGATGCCAGCTATTAAATTATTTAAATCACTTAGCATTTAGTGTGCTTTCTTTAACCTTCACCCAAGAATATGTTTATTAATTTTAGAGAGAGAGGAAGAGAGACGAGAGAAAAAAAAACTGATGTGAGAGAGAAACATCGATTGGTTGCCTCCCATACACTCCCGAACTGGGGATCGAACCCGCAACCTAGTCTATGTGCCTTGTCTGGGGATCAAACCCACAGGCTTTTGGTATATGGGGTGATGCTCCAACCAATAGAGTCACCCAGCCAGGGATAGGGTGGTTTTTTGTGGCATAATTATGGCATTTGGGTATCAGTTCTAACTCAGTGTGCGGTGTAGATTCTAACTGTACAGTGTATGGTACAGAAGGCGAGTGGAGGGAACACAGATATCAGCTGGTCATCAAAATCTCCTCTGCCTCATACAGGTGTACGCTCTTGAGATAGCTACACCACCTCTCTGGGTAACAGTTTCCTCACCTTGAAAAAGAGCAAATAATAGTAGCAATGTCATAGGGTTGCTGTGAAGATCGAATTAGCTGATGTACGGAGAGCCATACACAGGGTGGGGTAAAAGCAGGTTTGCAGTTGTGAGTATGCAGAACACAGAGTTGATTCTTTATTGTTACTTATTAATTATTGTGCTATTTTCCATACTAGCAACTGTACACCTATTTTTGCCTCACCCTTTATTTAGTTAATAAAAACCGACTTTAAGGTAGACACACATACTTTATATAACTGGAAAGAAAACATGTATATGTATATGTGTGTGTGTGTAAACAGTGGTTGTTTGTGGGATTATGGAAAATTTTTTTCTTTGTATTTTCTCTATTTTCCAAGTCTTCTCTGATGAGTTTATAATATCTTTATAATGCTATAAAATCTTTTAAAAGATGTGATAAACCAGTACAGTGACTTTTTTGGATAGAAATTACATCCATGCTTCCATGCCTTAAAAAAAAAAAAAGACCGAAAAGTGAAAAGATACATCTTAAGACACGGCTCCTCGTAAATAGCAGAGCTCTCAAGGGAACAAAGGGAGACAAGTTCAGTGAGGCACAGGGCGCGCGGCAGCCAGAGACGATGGCGTGGTACCCCGCGAGACCTTCGGTTTAATGAGCATCATCCGCAGATCTTCTCCAAGGCGCTGGAATTTTACAACTGCAGTGGAAGGAGCTTTTCTTGGAAATGCACCTAAAAAAGATTGAGCAAAGGAAGAACCACAGCAGTTCAATCCTTAAGGGAAAGCAGAAAATCAACAACCGATTAAAGTCCCATCCAATTGTTTTCCAAGAGCGCGGCCACATCAAAGGTCTCAAGACAAACAGAAACTTTTCAGACTTAACGAGTCTCCCGGGCTGCAGACGAGGTTGAGAGCCTCGTTGGAAGCAGGTTCCTTCATATCGTGGCACTGGGTGCGTGGAGGCTGAGAAAGGCATCTGTGTCTGCCCTTCGGTCTCGCTTCACTCCCACGTCTCTGCCAGGAGTCCTGGGCTTGGGACTTTCAGCCTCTCTTGCTGCAGGGTTGGGCATCTTCTGACCTCTTTTTCTCAGTTCTGTCGCTGCGGGGAGAATTGTAACGTTTAGTTAACTGATTGTTAGGACGCAGGCGAAGGAGAGACAGGAGGGCTTGCTATTCTGCCTGTGCTGCTCCATGGGATTTCTTACCACCGACTGGTTTTACCACAGATAGAAGTTGCTGCGCCATTTAATGGAGTGGCATCACTCCTCCCCTTCCTTCCCTTCGTTCCCCTCTCCTCCTCTCCCTTCCTTTTCCCTCCCATCCCCTCATGGCTCCGTCCCCCCATCTCCCTTTCTTCCTCTCCTCTATGCCACCACCTCCTATGTGGCACCCACTGCATTATGAACTATAAATATAAAGATCCATGAGACACGACCCATGTTGATATCCTGCTTTCATTGTCTTGGTTTCAGTTCCCACTGAGCTCTGTTTACCAGGCATCTGTCACGTGTCTGGCACTCTCGCACAGCTTAGTTTACTTGCTTCCATCACCCACCCAGAGGCGGGTATTATTACCATTCCTGTAACATAGATGATTGAATCTAGGCTCTGAGGGTCTAATATCTAACCCAGGGGCATGGTTC
Organism: Anoura caudifer; assembly: GCA_004027475.1. Lineage (NCBI taxonomy): Eukaryota > Metazoa > Chordata > Mammalia > Chiroptera > Phyllostomidae > Anoura > Anoura caudifer. The sequence goes on from PVKU01000611.1 coordinate 433,078, forward strand.
ATAGGAGGAGGCGGTGGCAGGAGTTTATTCTGATTTTTTCTGACTCCAAGTTCAGTACGTTTTCCACTGTGGCTACATACTGACTGTGAAGGACTATGCTATACTTTTTATGTTATCATCTCTTTTTTTGAAGATTTTTATTTAATTTATTTTTTAGAGAGGGGAAACGAGAGGGAAAGAGAGGGAGAGAAACATCAATGTGTAGTTGCTTCTTGCACGCCCCCTTCTGGGGACCTGGTCTGCAACCCAGTCATGTGCCCTAGATTGGGAATCAAACTGGCGACCCTTGGGTTAGCAGACCAGCACTCAACCACTGAGCCATGCAAGCCAGGGCTATGCTATCACCCTTTGCATATTGCAATGCACATGCAGCATATACAATAAATGCTTGTACAGAATTAGGTCAGAATTGCATTAAAATGGTCTGCATGATTCATCCTTTTATATACTTTATTTGGCAGCATTATTCCAAATTATCCCGTGTATATGCATTCTCCATATAGAGCAAACTGGTAAACATTTTATTGCTTATGTGTAGAGAGCAAGGTGGATAACCGGGAGCGAACCCTGTACTGGAGGAGAGAGATCAGCCGATATGTAAACTCCAATCTGGGCTTGTATGTGTTTTGGAAACATGTCTACGTGGACTGGAGCTGGTTACAGAGGACGTGCAGGAAGGAGAAATCCTCAGTACTCAAATGATGGCAGGAATCATGTGAAATTGTGATTAAAAAGATCAGATTATTTTTTTAATTTTGAAAAATTAAAAAATATATATGTAAGGAGACTCTTTAACAAATACCCGTGAACCCATCACCTAGAAATTAAAACTGTCGATATTTTGTCATATTTATTTCAAGATTTTTTTAGACAAACATTTTTAAAGCATTATAAAGTTGAAATCTCTTTGTTTTCCACCCCCGATCTCCGCTCCCCCCATTCCATTCTGGTGGGCGCCATGAAAGGTCTGGTTTCCAATCCACTATTTATACATTTATGTGAACACATATGTTTTCATAAACAATTTATACTATTGTTTTATACATTTACTATAAAATGTACATAATGGTGTCATTCTGCTTCTATCATTTTGCAACTTACTGCTTTTTTTTTAAACAGCACTATGATTCTGAGGTCCATACTGCATCTTATATGAATAAAATAATTTCTCATGCCACGTCCTGTTGATGGACACCAAGAGCGTTATAAACAACCCTGCAATCGAAGTGCTCGTGAGTTTCCAGTTCTCACACACGCACGCAAGTCCTTCCGAGGTGTTTACCCAGCAGTGGAAGAGCTGGGTGGTATGCCGGGGACATGTTTGATTTCGCCACAGGTGGACACGTCGCTCTCTGAGACGGTCATGCCAGTGACCCTCTCGATGGCATCTACCTGCCGGCTTCTCTGTGCGCTTTTCGGGGCTGGATCCTGGCAGACTTAAATACTTGCGTATCTGCTGTATAAGCAAGGGTGTCTTCTTATTTCAGTTTGCAATTCCCTCAACTTACTAGTGTGATAAATCATCCTTTTAAATGTTTACTGTGTGTTCAGGTTTATTCTTTTGTGAAGGGCTGGTTGCAAGCTTTGCTAACCTTTTTTCTTATGAGGCTATTCGTGGAATATTTTTCTTACTAATTTTTTATGATAAAGTGGCTACTTATTTTTTAATTGTTTAGTTTCATTGTATTTTTACTACTATTTATCTTCCTTATACTCTCTCCCTCCTCTACCCACCTCCCGCCCCCCTCCACAGCCACCACACTGTTGTCCAAGTCCACGGGTTCTTTATCTTTTTTGCTCGGTCATGCCACCCCCAACATCCCCCCACCACCCAGAGCTGTCAGCCTGCTCTCCGTCTATGAGTCTGTCTCTGTTTTGCTTGTTAGTTCAGTCTGTTCATTAGATTCCACGTATGAGTGAAATCGTATGGTATTTGTCTTTCTCTGACAGGCTTCCAAATCTTGACTATTGTAAATAACGCCACAATGAACATAGGGGTGCACATATTCCCTCAAATTAGTGTTTAGGTTTCCTTGAATGTATTCCCAGAAGTGGAATTGCTGGGCCAGAAGGGAGTTTCATTTTTAATTTTTTGAGAACACTCTGTATTGTTTCTACGGTGGCTGCACCAATCTGCATTCCCACCCACAGTGCAGAAGGGTTCCACTTTCTCTCTTATTAATTTTTGAGAGAAATCTGTCCTGGATATAAATCATTTGGCATTTATTTGATCAATGCAACTATCTTTTTCTTTAAGCATTGTCAAGTTCATTATCACATTTTTTTAGGAAGGGCATACAAGGTCAGTTTCAAACGAGAAAAAGGCCTTTATTCTTCTTCTTCAATCCAATAACAGATGGCAGACACAGCAGACGACATGGTACTGTACATAGAGAACCCTAAAGATTCCACCAAGAACATTACTAGAACTGATAAACAAATTCAATAAAGTAGCAGGATACGAAATAAATCTCCAGAAATTGGTTACATTTTTACACACCAATAATGAACTATCAGAAAGGAAAACTAAGAAAATAATCCCACTTATTATTGCATCAAAAAATATCTTGGAATAAATTTAACCAAGGATGTGAAAGACTTGTACTCAGAAAACTATAAGGTGCCAAATAAAAATATTGAAGGTGCAAATAAGTGGAAGCACATACTGTGTTCATGGATGGAAATAATTAACATCATTAAAATGTCCACACTACCCAAAACAATCTATAGATTCAGTGCAATTCCTATCAAGATCCCAATGGTGTATTTCACAGAACTGGAACAAATATTTCAAAAATTTATATGGAACCACAAAAGGCCCCACATAGCAACAGCAATATTGCGAAAAAAAAAAGTTGGAGGAACCACTCTGCCTGATATCAAACTACACTACAAGGCCACAGTAATCAGAACAGTATGGTACTGGAATAAAAACATACACACAGATCAATGGAACAGAATAGAGAACCCAGAAATAAACCCACACCTTTATGGTCAACTAATATTTGACAAAAAAGGTAAGAACATATAATGGGGTAAAGGTCTTGGGAAAATAGGACAGATATATGCAAAAAAAAAAAAAAGAAAGAAAGAAACTAGACCACCGTCTTACACCAGGCAAAGAATAAATGGATTAAAGACTTAAATGTAAGACTCGAAACCATAAAAATCCCGAAAGATAACATGTGCAGTAAAATCTTGGACATTTCCCATAGCAATGTTTTCTCTGATATATCTCTTTGGGCAAGGGAAACAAAAGAAAAAAATAAACGAATGGGAGTACATCAAACTAAAAAGTCTTTCACAGGAAAGGAAACCACCAACAAAACAAAAAGATAACATGCTGGATGGGAGAACATATTTACCAATGATACATCTGATAAGGGGTTAACACCCAAAATTTATAAAGATTATACAACTCAACAACAGCAAAAAAAAAAAAAAAAAAAAATCCCATGAAAAAATGGGCAAAGGGTCTGTCTGAATAGACACTTCTCCAAGAGGACATACAGATGGCCAACAGACATATGGAAAGATGCTCAAAGTCACTAATCATCAGAGATGCAAATTAAAACCACCATGAGATATCACCTCGTACGTGTCAGAATGGCTATCATCACTAAATCCACCAAAACCAAGTGTTGGCGATGATGTGGGGAAATGGGAACTCTAGCGCACTGTTGGTGGGAATGCAGACTGGTGCAGCCACTGTGGAAAGCAGTGTGGAGTTTTCTCAAAAAATTAAAAATGGAACTGCCTTATGATCCAGCCATTCCATTTCTGGGAATATATCCAAAGAAAACTGAAACACTTATTTGATAGAATATACACACCCACATGTTTATTGCAGTGCTATTTACAATAGCCAAGATGTGGAAGCATTCCAAGTGCCCATCAGGAGGTGACTAAATTAAAAAAAAAAAAACAACAAAAAAACAGTGGTGGTACATTTACACAATGGAATACTACTTGGCTGTAAAATAAGAAGGAAATCTTACCCTTTGTGACAGCATAGGTGGACAGAGTATTATCTAAGTGAAAAAGCCAGCCACAGAAAAGATAAATTCTGTATGATTTCACTTACAGGTGGAATCTAGTGAACAAAATAAATAACAAAATAGATAAAAACCAAATAGACATAGACTCATAGAGAACAGACTGATAGCTGTCAGAGGGGAGGGGGGACTGGATAAAAAAGGTGAGGGATTCAGCAAAAACCCTCACAGACCCAGACAACTGTATGGTGACTGCAGGGGGGAAAGCGTGGGGGGAGGGGGTGGAGGAGGATAAAGGGGGGATGAATGGTGACAAAAAGAAATTTGACTTCGTATGGTGAACACACAATGCAGTATACAGATGATGTGTTGTAGAGTTGTACAAGTGAAAGCTGTATAATTTTATTAACCAATGTCACCCCAATAAAGCCAATAAAAACTTAAAAAAGAAAACATATATACATATATTCACATGTACCTATATACACACATCCATATATGCACACACACATATGTACATATGTATATGCACACACACAATGGAATAGTTTTCATTTTCAGAAGAGCAAGAAATCCTGCCATTTCCTACAGCATGGGTGGACTGTAGGACTTTATGATAAGCGAAACAAGTCATACAGATCAGAGAAATGCTGCACGATCTCACTCATTGTGTGGAATCTAAAACAGTCAAACTCTTGGTACGGAGGTTGCCAGTGACTGGGAGGTGGGGCAACAGAGAGAGGCTGGTCCAGGGCTCACACTTTCACTTACAAGATTAGTAAGTTCCGAGCCTGGTTCTAGTTAATAGGACTGCGTGATGTGACCGTTTGCTGAGAGAGCAGATCTCAGGGGTCCTCACCAGATGCACAAAGAGGGCCACTCTGTGAGGTGATGGCTGCGTTGATGAAGTTGCTGGTGGTCATCCTTTCGTAACAGATGCGTACCTCAAGTCATCCTGTTGTACCCCTGAAATATAGGCAGTTCTCATTCACCGATTAACGGCCAATAAATCTGAGGGGAAATAAACAAAGTGCTCAAAGGGGGGAAAACACGAGACGGCAAACACGGCCTCACAGTTAGGTTGAGCAGCCACAAACAGCTAACTTCCCTGCAAAGGCCCTCGAGGTTCAGCCCGGGATCTGGAGAGCTGCTCTCTCTTAGCATCTCGGGTGTTAGACGAAGACACCTGTGACAGATGGGCGAGCAATCGAGAGAAATGGGCTTTTCCTTTTACAAGCCAGTAGCTGAGCAGGATCCACACATCTCACCACAGCCTCAGCCTTTGAAAGTACTTTCTGTAAGTGCAGTCTATCATTTACGGATCATTGTTTAGGTCTCAGGTTTAAAATTTTAGCTTCGACTACATGGAATTATCCTACTTTTCTCCCCTCTTACCGAGGGCAGGTTTCAATTATGTAATTATGGTTAAAGAGGACCGAGGAGCTTTTACTCCTGTGCCTTCATCCTGATTGGATAATGGTTTGCAAGGACTGCTTGAGAGCTGTGGAAACAAATACGAGGCAAAAAGCTTGGGTATCTATCTAAATATCTGTGAGCACACTAGACAATAGCTGTGAGGTTAGGGCCTGTGTTTGTCACCCTCCTGTGGTTACCGCCGCGGCATTCCCCC